>JAIEZT010000586.1:58232-90732 GCA_019594935.1 Periophthalmus modestus
AGACAAACCAGAGACAAACCAGAGACAAACCAGGCCAGAGCAGGCCAAAGCAGGCCAGAAATAAACCAGAGACAAACCAGAGACAAACCAGAGACAAACCAGAGAAAAACCAGGCCAAAGCAGGCCAAAGCAGGCCAGAAACAAACCAGAGACAGACCAGAGACAAACCAGAGACAAACCAGAGACAAACCAGAGACAAACCAGGCCAGAGCAGGCCAGAAATAAACCAGAGACAAACCAGAGACAGACCAGAGACAAACCGGAGACAAACCAGGCCAGAGCAGGCCAAAGCAGGCCAGAAATAAACCAGAGACAAACCAGAGACAAACCAGAGACAAACCAGGCCAGAGCAGGCCAAAGCAGGCCAGAAACAAACCAGAGACAAACCAGAGACAAACCAGGCCAGAGCAGGCCAAAGCAGGCCAGAAACAAACCAGAGACTAAACCAGAGACAAACCAGGCCAGAGCAGGCCAAAGCAGGCCAGAAACAAACCAGAGACAAACCAGAGACAAACCAGAGAAAAAACAGAGACAAACCAGAGACAAACCAGGCCAGAGCAGGCCAAAGCAGGCCAGAAACAAACCAGAGACTAAACCAGAGACCAGGCCAGAGACAAACCAGAGCAGGCCAAAGCAGGTCAGAAACTAGAGACAAACCCGGCCAGACCAGACCAGGCCAAAGCTGGCCAGAAATAAACCAGAGACAAACTAGAGAAAAACTAGAGACAAACCAGGCCAGAGCAGGCCAAAGCGGGCCAGAAACAAACCAGAGACAAACCAGAGACAAACCAGAGACAAACCAGAGACAAACCAGAGACAAACCAGAGACAAACCAGAGTCAAACCAGGCCAGAGCAGGCCAAAGCGGGTCAGAAACCAGACCAGGGACCACAGACCATATGAGAATAAATATTTTGAGTAAATTAAGAGTTCTAGAATAATTTGGGATTATGAAGAATTTACCACATTTGAAAAACCTGTTTACTAAGAGAAAACATCAGACCTTCTGTTTTCGAGCTTTTCCTCAGGTTCTGGTCGTTTGTCCTGGTCCTTCACCGTCTGGAAGTGGGAGAAATCTTTAATCCATTATTTTCAAGATGATTTTGTCGATCGGCCCTCGTTTCACCTCCGTCGGTCCAGGCTGGTGTCATTTAGTCCAAATGTTTAAAAAGTGCTGCAGTGATGTGCTCTGTCCACAGGGGGCGCTCTTTATCACGATGTTTACGGCGACGTCGGCTCCACTGGACTCTGCAGTTTTCTTGTTTCTTTTATTGTGTCGTTTTTGATGAATATTGTGACTTAAAAAGTTTAAATTATAACACAGAGATGAGAACCATAGAGACTCAGCAGGACTTCGTTTGACTCGTTGACGTTTCTTTCGCCTCCAGCCACGACTTTATTTATAGGGTCTAATTTTGTATTTGTGCAGATTTTTGTCTCAGAAGCAGCTCGAGGACAAACTTTACTCTGATGAATCTGAGCTGTGACCTCAACCCCGCGACTCGCAAACTTTTCAAAATAAATCATCACCACAAGAAGATCTGAACCTGGTCTAAATCTGGACTATTCTAGGTCTATATTAGGACTAAACCTGGTTCTTCTTCTTCTGTGGTTCCTCAGTAGAAGCTGGTTCTTCTGTGGTTCCTCAGTAGAACCTGGTTCTTCTGTGGTTCCTCAGTAGAACCTGGTTCTTCTGTGGTTCCTCAGTAGAACCTGCTCCACACTTTGAGAAACATCTGAATTTGAAAAAAGTCGTCAACATAAATTCCTTCTTTCACTTCTCTCCACAGACTTTTCAGCACAAACCACCGTCGCCTGAAAACATGAGCCGCTCGTGTGACCCCCGCTCCACAAACCTCAGAGGTCAGAGGTCAGAGGTCAGAGGTCAGAGGAGCAGGTGCACCTCCACGGCCGAGATCCAGCCTCCTGACACGAACCAGAGGGAATAAACGGGATAATAAAAGACGACTGCTGAGGTCTCTGTCTCCTCTCTCCCTCACTCTCTCCTCTCTCCCTCACTCTCTCCCTCACTCTCTCTTCTCTCTCTTCTCTCTCCTCTTTCTCTCCTCTCTCTCTCTTCACTTTCTCTCCTCTCCCTCTCCTCTCCCTCTTCTCTCTCTCTCTCTTCTCTCTCTTTCTCTTCTCTCTCTTCTCTCTCTTTTTCTCTCTCTTCTCTCTCTCCTCTCTCTTCTTCTCTCTCCTTCTCTCTCTCCTCTTTCTCTCCTCTCTCTCTTCTTTCTGTCCTCTCTCTTTTCTCTCTTCTCTCTCTCTTCTCTCTTCTCTTTTTCATTCCCTCTGAAGAAAACCATTTGTCTTGGCCTTAAATCACACACGCTGGGGCCATACCTTCTCTCTTTTCTCTCTCTTCTCTCTCTTCTCTCTCTTAAATCTCTGGTTCACACTGTGGGACATGTATGAGCTCGTACATGTGTGAGCTCAGAGTCACATGACACAAGGGAGCATCTCTCTTCTCTCTCTCCTCTCTTCTCTCTCTCTCCTCTCTTCTCTCTCTCCTCTCCTCTCTTTCTCTCGCTCCTTCTCTTTCTCTTGAATATCTCCGTGGGACGAGTTTGTACATGTGAAAGTCACATGACACACGAGAGGATCGTCATGAATCACGGCGGCGACTGTCACTTTTATGTTTGTGAAATGACTTTTGTTCAGTGTGTGGAAGTGTTCAGAGACGGAGCATGTTTCATCCGTGTAATTATGACATGATTATTTTGTGAAATGACTTTGCGGAAGTGTTCAGAGACGATGGAGCATGTTTCCTTCGTGTAATCACAGTGTTTATTTTGAGTCGTGTTTAGCATAAATCAGGAGCTAGCATCACGGCGCTAACAGCGACGCTAAAGTCACACGACGCCTCAGGCTGATGATGATTTGACAGATTCACACAGACGTTTAAACGTGTCTCTGCTGTGGCTTTTTCAGGGGCGGAACCAAGTAAAAGTATTAAAGTACTAAGTATAAATCTTATGTGTACTTACTGAAATACTTCAGAGCAGGTTTCAGCTCAAACTTTCCACATTTGAAGTTTTATCAGACTCAAAATCTGTGAAATACTTTGACTTTTTAGTCTTTAAGTACATTTTTAAACAGGTACTTTAATACTTTTACTTCAGTAGATTTCTCATGTGATACTTTTACTTTTACGTGAGTATTTCTTTGCTGTGGTATTTGTACTTTTACTTGGTCACACTGAGTACTTCCTCCTCAGTATTTCACATTTTCTCTGTCGTCTAAAGTCAAACTGAACATTTCTCAGATTTTTTACTTTTACTTGATTTCTTTGAGAAAGTCCAGATGAGTTTAGTGTGTTGTTGAGTGTTGAGTTTTTTGTTGTTGAGTTGTGTTGAGTTGTGTGAGTTGTTGTGTTGTGTTGAGTGTGTGGGAGTTGTGTTTGTGTTGAGTTGTGTTGAGTTGTGTTGTTGGTTGAGTTGTGTTGAGGTTGGTGTTGTGTTGAGTTGTGTTTGTGTTGTTGAGGATTGTTGTGTTGTGTTGAGTTGTGTTGTTGAGTTGTGTTGTGTTGAGTTTGTTGTTGGTTGAGTTGTGTTGAGTTGTGTTGTGTTGAGTTTGTTGAGTTGTTGTGTTGAGTTGTGGGGTTGTGTTGTGTTTGAGTTGTGTGGTTGTGTTGTGTTGTGTTGAGTTGTTGAGGGTTGTGTTGTGTTGAGTTGTGTTGGTTGAGTTGTGTTGAGTTGTGTGTTGTGTTGAGTTGTGTTGAGTTGTGTGTGTTGAGTTGAGTTGAGTTGAGTTGTGTTGTGTTTGTGTGTGTTGTGTTGAGTTGTGTTGTGTTGTGAGTTGTGTTGTGTTGTGTTGTGTTGTGTTGTGTTGTGTTGTGTTGAGTTGTGTTGAGTGTTGAGTTGTGTTTGAGTTGTGTTGTGTGGTTGTGTTGAGTTGTGTTGTGTTGTTGTGATTTGAGTTGTGTTGAGTTGTGTGTGTTGTGTTGAGTTGTGTTGTTGTGTTGTGTTGAGTTGTGTTGTGTTTTTGTTGTGTTGAGGTTTGTGTTGTTTGGTTGAGTTGAGTTGTGTTGTGTTGAGTGGTTGAGTGTTGAGGGTGAGTTGTGTTGGGGTTGTGTTGAGTTGTGTTGTGTTGTTGAGTTGTGTTGAGTTGTGTTGTGTTGAGTTGTGTTGTGTTGAGTTGCGTTTGTGTTGAGTTGAGTTGTGTTGAGTGGGGTTGTGTTGTGTTGGGTTGTAGTGTTTTGGTTTGTGTTGTTTTGTTGTGTTGAGTATTGTGTGAGTTGTGTTGTGTTGAGTTGTGTTGTGTTTAGGAGTTGTGTTGACTTTGTTGTTGTGGTTGAGTTGTGGTTGAGTTGTGTTGTGTTGAGTTGTGTTGAGTTGAGTTGTGTTGAGTTGTGTGTGAGTTGTGTTGTGTCGTGTTTGTGTTGAGTTGTGTTGTTTTTGTTGAGTTGTGTGTGTTGTGTTGTGTTAGTTGTGTTTGTTGTTGTGTAGTTGTGTTGTGTTGTGTTTTGAGTTTAGTTTGTGCAGCTCGGCTCAGTGCAGTGCTGGTTAAACATACAGCGTCTGTGGTCCAGAACAAACAGATCAGAGCCGTTTGAAAAAGTCGAGTTTACTCTGACTCTAGTGACGTTTTCAAAACAAATATATTTAATTCAAGTATTTTTGAAAAGGCCAAAGCTGAAAGAACGTTTAATTTAACACAAAGAAAACAGTGAAACAAAAACACACAATTTTGACTCTTTTTTAAATGTAGCTGATCCAAATAGAACAAAAAGTAAAAGAGTTTTTCAGAACAGATCCATGTGTCTGATGGGATCCTCATGAGTCACGTCTTTAAACACAGAACAGTCCATCGTTTGTACTTTTACCTTTTGAATCGGGTCCAAAATATGAACTTCTTGTCGTAAAACTTTGATGTTGAGAGTCTTTTTATTTGTCCTTGAGAACAGGCTCCGCCCCAGTTTGAAAAGTTTTACCACCTCAGAGTTTTTTAGTGTTTTTAGACAAATCTGCAGCTGCAGCCACAGTCCAGCCCGGGATTATATCTATATATAAAACATTATATCTATATAAAACATGATATCTATATAAAACATTATATGTTATAAAACATATATCTATATAAAAACATATTACATCTATATAAAACATTATATCTATATAAAACATTATATCTATATAAAACATTATATTTTATAAAACATTATTATCTATATAAAACATATTATATCTATATAAAACATTATATCTATATATAACATTATATCTATATAAAACATTATATCTATATAAAACATTATATCTATATAAAACATTATATCTATATAAAACATTATATCTATATAAAACATTACATCTATATAAAACATTATATCTATATAAAACATTATATCTATATAAAACATTATATTTATATAAAACATTATATCTATATAAAACATATTATATCTATATAAAACATTATATCTATATAAAACATTATATCTATATATAACATTATATCTATATAAAACATTATATCTATATATAACATTACATCTATATATAAAACACATTATATCTATATAAAACATTATATCTATATAAAACACATATATGAACCACAGACTGGATAAAGTAAAGCAGGTTACACTGGTCCCTCGTTTATCTCATGTTCTAAAAAAAACCCACAATAAGTAAAATCCACTTTATTTTTACATTATTCTCTGTGTTTCTCGTCTGTCAAACCCCTCACCACACACTTTATACACTTTTCTCTTAACATTTTCTCACATTTCTCTCTTGTTTAAACACAAAGTTCAAACCTTCGTCGGTGCCTTTGTCGGTGCAGAACGTTTCAATCGACATTGTGGGTTTTGTCGGGGAGAAAACTTGCAAACATACAGCACTTCAGAGTCTCAGAAAAACACTGATCAAATTTATGTAAACTTTGTGTCTGTCACATGTCTCCCGGTTTTTTGTACTGTAAGTAAATACCAACACTTGTTAGAGGAGGATCTGTACTGTACAGGACACACGGAGAGACCTGATGGACAATGGTCTACAGTCCCTCAGCCAATCAGGACGCTGAACACAACGGGAGGCCGAGACAGATGGACAGTAGTCTACAGTCCTCAGCCAATCAGGACGCAGAACACAACGGTCTACAGTCCCTCAGCCAATCAGGACGCAGAACACACAGGCACATCCATAGTCGATGGAGCTGAAGTGCGCTGTGTGATCACTTCCTGTTTGGAAAAAGCGGTGTTAGCATGTTAGCTACGTCCTTTTATATAAAACAGTCTGTTATGAACCTGATACAAGACGAGGAGGAGGGAAACAGGTTTCGTTGTTCCGTGGGACGTGCCTGGGCAGATTAGCATAGCGCTAACATGATCTGCGTCTGTGGACCAAACGCAGGAGGTCGTTTCAGGACACTGCTCCGGCTAATAATATAAACTGAGCCCGTCCCAGAGCCGCAGAATCATAAGCTGAAGACAGACACTTTACTTTAGAGAAAAAGCCTGTGGCTGAACTCAACCTGTCATTTAGAATCACATTACTGACATACAGATGATCTCCTCCAGCATCAGGCCCCGGCTCCTGAAAACCTGCGTTTGGTCTGGGCAGAGCGCTTCTCAAACTGTGGAGCGTGGGCTGCACAGGCTGCACTTAAACGTCTTTTCACCCGACTCAGGTGATGACATGAGTCTAAGTCTGTGTTTAGTCTGAGCAGAGACTCTAGACCTGGACCTGGTTCAGTCTCTTCAGTCGTGTGTTCACGTCACCCAGTCCAGACAAATGAAGCTCATGCAGGCTCGAGCAGGTACAGAGCACACAGCACGACCACAGAGAAGGACCGCACGACCACACGACCGCACGACCACAGAGCACACAGCACGACCACAGAGAAGAACCGCACGACCACACGACCGCACGACCACAGAGAAGGACTGCACGACCACACGACCGCACGACCGCACGACCACAGAGAATGACTGCACAACCACAGAGAAGGACCGCACGACCGCACGACCACAGAGAAGGACCGCACGACCGCACGACCGCACGACCACAGAGAACGACCGCACGACCGCACGACCACAGAGAACGACCGCACGACCGCACACGACCACAGAGAATGACCGCATGACCACACGACCGCACGACCACAGAGAAGGACCCGCACGACCGCACAACCACACGACCACAGAGAAGGACCGCACGGCCACAGAGAAGGACTGCACGACCACACGACCACAGAGAAGGACCGCACGGCCACAGAGAAGGACTGCACGACCACACGACCACAGAGAAGGACCGCACGACCGCACGACCACACGACCGCACGACCACAGAGAAGGACCGCACGACCACAGAGAATGACCGCATGACCGCACGACCACAGAGAGACCACAGAGGGAAAGACCTCAGAGGGAGAGACCTCAGAGGGAGAGACCTCAGAGGGAGAGACCACAGAGGGAGAGACCTCAGAGGGAGAGACCTCAGAGGGAGAGACCACAGAGGGAGAGACCTCAGAGGGAGAGACCACAGAGGGAGAGACCTCAGAGGGAGAGACCACAGAGGGAGAGACCTCAGAGGGAGAGACCACAGAGGGAGAGACCACAGAGGGAGAGACCACAGAGGGAGAGACCACAGAGGGAGAGACCACAGAGGGAGAGACCTCAGAATGCCTGAGTGAGTCGGCAGAGGTTCCTTCTGTACATGATGCTGTTGGTTTATCTGATGTCGTCTCTTCTTCAGATTCACTATCAGTTCAGATTTTCTAAATCACGTTTTTGTGACCTAAGAGCTGATTAAGACCTGGTTCATCTCTGGTTTAGAATTATTGTGTTTTGGGAATTGTAGGTTTCTGTTTTTGGCCCATTTCATGTAATTTTACAAATACAGAACATTCTTGAAAGTTGCAGTGTGCTGCCGTATTAGACCAGACCCACTTCCACAGAGATTCACTTCACACAGATACAGTTTACAGAGCCTGAGCCGAGGGGGAGGGCCACAGAACAGTATGAAAAGGAGCTCTGTCAGAGACTCAAAACAAACAGAGGAACGTGACGGAGAGCACTTCCCTCTGGACCCACCATGTCCAGCCCTGTGAGGGGTTCTGGACCATCTCCAGCTCTGTGAGGAGCTCTGGACTCACAGATGGCTCCTGTTGATTTACCTTTATCTGATAAACTGTTGCTGTAGTTTATTCCTCTGAGAATCTGAGGATGTCTTTAAAGCTCTGGTCCCTGGAAAGTCTCATGTTCTGGTCTTTAGGTCTCATGCTCTGGCCTTTAGGTCTTTAGGTCTCATACTCTGGTCTTTAGGTCTCATACTCTGGTCTTTAGGTCTCATACTCTGGTCTTTAGGTCTCATACTCTGGTCTTTAGGTCTCATACTCTGGTCTTTCGGTCTCATACTCTGGTGTCATACTCTGGTCTTTAGGTCTCATACTCTGGTCTTTAGGTCTCATGCTCTGGCCTTTAGGTCTCATGCTCTGGTCTTTATGTCTCATACTCTGGTCTTTAGGTCTCATGCTCTGGTCTTTAGGTCTCATACTCTGGTCTTTAGGTCTCATACTCTGGTCTTTAGGTCTCATGCTCTGGTCTTTCGGTCTCATACTCTGGTCTTTAGTTCTCATGCTCTGGTCTTTAGTTCTCATGCTCTGGTCTTTCGGTCTCATACTCTGGTGTCATACTCTGGTCTTTAGGTCTCATACTCTGGTCTTTAGGTCTCATGCTCTGGTCTTTCGGTCTCATACTCTGGTCTTTAGTTCTCATGCTCTGGTCTTTCGGTCTCATACTCTGGTGTCATACTCTGGTCTTTAGGTCTCATACTCTGGTCTTTAGGTCTCATGCTCTGGCCTTTAGGTCTCATGCTCTGGTCTTTATGTCTCATACTCTGGTCTTTAGGTCTCATGCTCTGGTCTTTAGGTCTCATACTCTGGTCTTTAGGTCTCATACTCTGGTCTTTAGGTCTCATGCTCTGGTCTTTCGGTCTCATACTCTGGTCTTTAGTTCTCATGCTCTGGTCTTTAGTTCTCATGCTCTGGTCTTTCGGTCTCATACTCTGGTGTCATACTCTGGTCTTTAGGTCTCATACTCTGGTCTTTAGGTCTCATGCTCTGGTCTTTCGGTCTCATACTCTGGTCTTTAGTTCTCATGCTCTGGTCTTTAGTTCTCATGCTCTGGTCTTTAGGTCTCATACTCTGGTCGCATACTCTGGTCTTTAGGTCTCTTACTCTGGTTTCATACTCTGGTCTTTAGGTCTCATACTCTGGTCTTTAGGTCTCATACTCTGGTCTCATACTCTGGTCTTTAGGTCTCTTACTCTGGTTTCATACTCTGGTCTGTAGGTCTCACACTCTGGTCATTAGGTCTCATACTCTGGTCTTTAGGTCTCTTACTGTGGTCTCATACTCTGGTCGCATACTCTGGTCTTTAGGTCTCATACTCTGGTCTTTAGGTCTCTTACTGTGGTCTCATACTCTGGTCTCATACTCTGGTCTTTCGGTCTCATACTCTGGTCTTTAGGTCTCATACTCTGTCTCATACTCTAGTCTTTAGGTCTCATACTCTGGTCTTTAGGTCTCATACTCTGGTCTTTAGGTCTCATACTCTGGTCTCATACTCTGGTCTTTAGGTCTCTTACTCTGGTTTCATACTCTGGTCTGTAGGTCTCACACTCTGGTCATTAGGTCTCATACTCTGGTCTTTAGGTCTCTTACTGTGGTCTCATACTCTGGTCTCATACTCTGGTCTTTAGGTCTCTTACTGTGGTCTCATACTCTGGTCGCATACTCTGGTCTTTAGGTCTCATACTCTGGTCTTTAGGTCTCTTACTGTGGTCTCATACTCTGGTCTCATACTCTGGTCTTCCGGTCTCATACTTTGGTGTCATACTCTAGTCTTTAGTTCTCATGCTCTGGTCTTTAGGTCTCATATTCTGGTCTTTAGTTGTCATACTCTGGTCTTTTAGGTCTCATACTCTGGTCTTTAGGTCTCATACTCTGGCCTTTAGGTCTCATACTCTGGTCTCATACTCTAGTCTTTAGGTCTCATACTCTGGTCTTTAGGTCTCATACTCTGGCCTTTAGGTCTCATACTCTGGTCTTTAGGTCTCATACTCTGGTCTTTCGGTCTCATACTCTGGTCTTTAGTTCTCATGCTCTGGTCTTTCGGTCTCATACTCTGGTGTCATACTCTGGTCTTTAGGTCTCTTACTCTGGTCTCATACTCTGGTCTCATACTCTGGTCATTAGGTCTCTTACTGTGGTCTCATACTCTGGTCGCATACTCTGGTCTTTAGGTCTCTACTCTGGTCTCATACTCTGGTCTTTAGGTCTCATACTCTGGTCTGTTAGGTCATACTCTGGTCTCTCATAGGGTAGGTCTCTTACTCTGGTTTCATACTCTGGTCTGTAGGTCTCACACTCTGGTCATTAGGTCTCATACTCTGGTCTTTAGGTCTCTTACTGTGGTCTCATACTCTGGTCTCATACTCTGGTCTTTAGGTCTCTTACTGTGGTCTCATACTCTGGTCGCATACTCTGGTCTTTAGGTCTCATACTCTGGTCTTTAGGTCTCTTACTGTGGTCTCATACTCTGGTCTCATACCCTGGTCTTTCGGTCTCATACTCTGGTGTCATACTCTAGTCTTTAGTTCTCATGCTCTGGTCTTTAGGTCTCATATTCTGGTCTTTAGTTGTCATACTCTGGTCTTAAGGTCTCATACTCTGGTCTTTAGGTCTCATACTCTGTCTCATACTCTAGTCTTTAGGTCTCATACTCTGGTCTTTAGGTCTCATACTCTGGTCTTTAGGTCTCTTACTCTGGTCTCATACTCTGGTCTTTAGGTCTCTTACTCTGGTCTCATACTCTGGTCTGTAGGTCTCATACTCTGGTCATTAGGTGTCATACTCTGGTCTTTAGGTCTCTTACTGTGGTCTCATACTCTGGTCGCATACTCTGGTCTTTAGGTCTCATACTCTGGTCTTTAGGTCTCATACTCTGGTCTCATACTCTGGTCTTTAGGTCTCTTACTCTGGTTTCATACTCTGGTCTGTAGGTCTCACACTCTGGTCATTAGGTCTCATACTCTGGTCTTTAGGTCTCTTACTGTGGTCTCATACTCTGGTCTCATACTCTGGTCTTTAGGTCTCTTACTGTGGTCTCATACTCTGGTCGCATACTCTGGTCTTTAGGTCTCATACTCTGGTCTTTAGGTCTCTTACTGTGGTCTCATACTCTGGTCTCATACTCTGGTCTTCCGGTCTCATACTTTGGTGTCATACTCTAGTCTTTAGTTCTCATGCTCTGGTCTTTAGGTCTCATATTCTGGTCTTTAGTTGTCATACTCTGGTCTTAAGGTCTCATACTCTGGTCTTTAGGTCTCATACTCTGGCCTTTAGGTCTCATACTCTGGTCTCATACTCTAGTCTTTAGGTCTCATACTCTGGTCTTTAGGTCTCATACTCTGGCCTTTAGGTCTCATACTCTGGCCTTTAGGTCTCATACTCTGGTCTTTAGGTCTCATACTCTGGTCTCATACTCTGGTCTCATACTCTGGTCATACTCTGGTTGTTTAGGTCATTTGGAAACTCATATTATTGTAGGCGTAAACTGGAGCCTGATTTCCAGTGTGACCTGTCTCTGAGTCTCAAACTGTTGATTCTGCAGCTCAAAAATACAAACAAAACTCAGGAAACATTGTGTCTGTACGTGGACGGTCGTGTGGTGGTGTTAGCAGTTCTCTCCCAAAACTGTCACTGTATAAATGTCTGAATTCATCTCATATTTGGTCGTATTATTCATGGATTCCTTATAGCAGCTAATTTAGAAACTCCGATGTGAGTATCATAGCAACAAAAGAGCCAATCCAGAGGAGGCTGTAGAAGATCACACCGCTGGTTTAACAGGGAGCGAGCGCTTAGCAACGCTGTCAATCAAACCTGTTGCTAACGCTAACAGGAGCGATGTCGGGGAAAGAAGGACCTGATGTGTCTGTTATTAATGTTCATATGTTGATTTACAGACACAGACGTGAAATAAAAACCCCAGGATCATGTAGAGGGTTAATACGAACATTTAAGACCAACATGAGTCTGAAGCAGCAGAGACAGAGAGAGGGGGCGCTGTTTTTACACAGAAAGTGAAGTGGAGCCAGAGTTGATGGAGCAGGAAGTGCGACACGATCACTTCCTGTTTGCAGCGTGATGCTAACACGTTAGCTCTGTCCATTTCTATAAACAGTCTGTGGTTTTGTCTCAGGTTTGTTCCTTGTTGAGACAAAACTGACACATCCCTAATCTCCAGGTTGTGTTTTTATATTAAAGTCTTGTTCTGGGTTATTACCTGTCGTCCCCGGTGACGCTGTTGGTCATTTAAAGTTTGACACATTCCAGGATCTTTAAACTGAGGAGGACAGAAATAGTTGAACAGAGGGAGTTGTGGAGTCTGCTGCACAGAGGCTCTTTATGTTCAGAGAGAGCAGTGTGAACACAGAGCTGCTCCTCGTTCCTCGCTCCTCGTTCCTCGCTCCTCGTTCTTCGCTCCTCGTTCCTCGCTTCTCCTTCTTCGCTCCTCCTTCTTCGTTCCTTGTTCCTTGCCCGTTGTTTTTTGCTCCTCGTTCCTAGCCCCTCGTTCTTCGCCCCTTGCCTCTCGTTCCTTACTCCTCGCTCCTCGTTCCTCGCCCCTCGTTCTTCGCTCCTCGTTCCTTGCCCCTCGTTCTTCGCTCCTTGTTCCTCGCCCCTCGGTCTTCGCTCCTTGCTCTTCGCTCCTTGTCCCTCGTTCTTCGCTCCTCGTTCCTTGCCCCTCGTTCTTCGCTCCTTGTTCCTCGCCCCTGGTTTTTCGCTCCTCATTCCTTGCCCCTCGTTCTTTGCTCCTCGTTCTTCCCTCCTCGTTCCTCGCTCCTCGCTCCTCGTTCTTCGCCCCTCGCTCCTCGCCCCTCGCCTCCTCTCTTTGAGCTTCTGTTTTATTCTCTCTGTTCTGCAAATGTTTAAAGTTAAAGTCCAACAGGAAACGAACCAAAATCCGCGAAGATTTGAGCGTCTCCTCCAGAAACACCTTGTTTTTATAAAATACAGAAGAATAAAAACAGAGACAAACAAACCAAACAAACAAAGAAACAGACAAACAGACAAACAAACAAACAGACAAACACTGCACAGGTCCAGCCTCAAACAGTAAAACCAGGAGCAGGTTGAGTGTAAATGTTTTTCTCACTTTATTAAAGTGTAAAAGTGGAAACAGTTTAAATGTGATTCAGACGGAGTCAAACTTTGTGAAAAAAAATAACCAAAAGATTTTGTCCCATTTCAGTCAGTGACAGTTTTTAGACAATCATCAGATCTGGGATTAAAAGTTCTTCTCTTCCTCTTCTCCTCTTTCTCACTGCTTCTCTCCTCTCTCTTTACCCTCTCCTCTCTCTTTCTTTCTTGCCTCTCTCTCTTTCTTTCCTCCTCTCTCTTTTCTCCTCCTCTCCTCTATCTCTCTCCTCCTCCCTCCATCTCGCTCCCTCTCTACTCCTCCTTCTTGCTGCTCCTTCCTCCTTTCCTCTCTCCTCCTTCCTTTCCTCTCCTCCTTCTCTCCTCCCCTCTCTGTTCTCCTCCTCTCTCTTTATCCTCTTCTTATCCTGCCTCTCTCTTCTCCTCTTCTCTTCTCTCCTCTCCTCTCCTCCCTCTCCTTCTCTCCTCCTCCTCTCTCTTGTTGAGTTTGTTTTTTGGAGGTGATGAGACGGTCGACAGACAGAGGCTGAGGAGAATCCACGAGCCGAGCCAAAAGACACAAAAGGATGACTGTGTGCCCCCGACCTCTGACCCCCCTGACCTCTGACCTCTGACCCCCCGACCTCTGACCCCCGACCTCTGACCCCCCTGACCTCTGACCTCTGACCCCCGACCCTCTGACCCCCGACCTCTGACCCCCGACTCTGACCCCCGACCTCTGACCCCCTGACCTCTGCTCCAGGGACAGAAGGACAGAGGGCACTCCACTAGGTCACTTCACGAGGTCGCTCTATGAGGTCACTCCGTGAGGTCACTCCACGAGGTCACTCCGTGAGGTCACTCTATGAGGTCACTCCGTGAGGTCACTCCGTGAGGTCACTCTATGAGGTCACTCCATGAGGTCACTCTATGAGGTCACTCCGTGAGGTCACTCCACGAGGTCACTCCATGAGAGGTCACTCCATGAGGTCACTCCCCGAGGTCACTCCATGAGGTCACTCCATGAGGTCACTCCGTGAGGTCACTCCATGAGGTCACTCTATGAGGTCACTCCGTGAGGTCACTCCATGAGGTCACTCTATGATGTCACTCCATGAGGTCACTCTATGAGGTCACTCTATGAGGTCACTCCATGAGGTCACTCCACGAGGTCACTCCGTGAGGTCACTCCGTGAGGTCACTCCATGAGGTCACTCTATGAGGTCACTCCCCGAGGACACTCCCCGAGGTCACTCCATGAGGTGACTCCATGAGGTCACTCTATGAGGTCACTCCACGAGGTCACTCTATGAGGTCACTCCATGAGGTCACTCCCCGAGGACACTCCCCGAGGTCACTCCATGAGGTGACTCCATGAGGTTACTCTATGAGGTCACTCCGTGAGGTCACTCCACGAGGTCACTCCGTGTTGACCTCTGACCTGTGCCCTTCATTTCAAACACGTCTCCACAAACAGAACTTCTCTGATTTTGTTACATGAAAGTTTCAGTTTTTAATAAACTATAATAATAATAATAATAATAATAATAATAATAATAATAATAATAATAATAATAATAATAATAATAATAATCCTTCATTTCTCAAAGTTCCAGCCTGAGTAAAGTTCTTTTTAACCGTCTGGAGGACTCGTTCACTCGTTCACTCGTTCACTCTTTCTCAGATGCTGTAGACTCGGGGGGGCGCTGGTGGGTGGGGCCCTCTGGAGAGTCCCAGCCCCTGATTTGCTGCTGTGGGGCGGGTGTGGGGCGGTGTGTAGGGCCGGTGGGGGCCGGTGCGGGCCGGTGGGGGCGGGCGGGGCGGGCGGGGCGGGTGGAGCTCGTGGGGGTTGGCGTAGGGCCGCTGGGGGCTGGTGCAGGACCGGTGGGGCTGGCTGGGGTTGGTGTAGGGCCGCTGTGGGCTGCTCTGGGGCTGGTGTGAGTTCCTCCTGAGCCCTGCCCTCGCGCACACACGCACAGACGCACAGACGCAGTCCCAGAGCCGCTCGTGCCTCGGGTTAGAGTGCGGTTTGTGGAGGCGCGGGGACGGAGCGGGGGCCTCGCTGTGGAGAGAGAAGAGGAGACAAGAGGAGAAGAGGAGACACGCGCCTATGGCTTTGTAGGACTCTTTATCCATCTGTGGGACTGTGGGACTCAGCGCGGATCACCTCAGAGGCGAGAGTTCGATTCCCTGCGGGCGCCATGGACCTGCAGAGGAGCTGCACGAGGAGGAGCAGCAGGAGGAGCAGCAGGAGGTGCACTGTGGACTCCGCTGTCGCTGCTTTCATCACTTTAACCCTGGTTCTACGCGCGTGTCCCGCTGGAGCAGGTAAGACGCGGGGGATTGTGGGACAGAGGATGGAGCCGGAGGAAAAGAGTTTTTCTTTATAAAGGAGCCGCAGATACTTTCGATCAGTTTGTCCCACTGTCCCACTGTCCCACTGTCCCACTGTCCTACTGTCCTACTGTCCTACTGTCCCACTGTCCCACTGTCCCACTGTCCTACTGTCCTACTGTCCTACTGTCCCACTGTCCCACTGTCCTACTGTCCTACTGTCCTACTGTCCCACTGTGTCCACACTGTGTCCACACTGTGTCCACACTGTGTCTCAGTGTCTCCTGATGTGAGTCTGTGGTCCACAGTGTCCCTGAGACCAGAGTGAAACAGACTCGTCCTGATGTGGCACCGGGACGTTCAGGACAGAACATCTCAAGTGTAAAGTGTAAAGTTTAAAGTTTAAAGTGTGGCTCAGGTGATGTCCCACAGAGTCTTTAAACTTTGGACCAAACTGAACATGATGAGTTTAAAGTCAGGTCCAAAAGTCTCTGGACAGAGTCTCAGGGTTTTAAAGAGAGATTCTGTTCTTTCAAATGAAGTAAATCTAAATATCCAGGACTCAGAGCCACGGATGAGAAGGTTTAGTGTGAGTTTAGTGTGAGTTTAGTGTGAGTTTAGTGTGAGTTTAGTGTGAGTTTAGTGTGAGTTTAGTGTGAGTTTAGTGTGAGTTTAGTGTGAGTTTAGTGTGAGTTTGGTGTGAGTTTAGTGTGAGTTTAGTGTGAGTTTAGTGTGAGTTTAGAGTGAGTTTAGTGTGAGTTTAGTGTGAGTTTAGTGTGAGTTTAGTGTGAGTTTAGTGTGAGTTTAGTGTGAGTTGGTGTGAGTTTAGTGTGAGTTTAGTGTGAGTTTTAGTGTGAGTTTAGAGTGAGTTTAGTGTGAGTTTAGTGTGAGTTTAGTGTGAGTTTAGTGTGAGTTTAGTGTGAGTTTAGTGTGAGTTTGGTGTGAGTTTAGTGTGAGTTTAGTGTGAGTTTAGTGTGAGTTTAGTGTGAGTTTAGTGTGAGTTTAGTGTGAGTTTGGTGTGATCCCTTCACCCTGTCTCCACACTGGCCTGGTCCACACGAAGCCCACAGCCCCTCCTCACACTCTCCACCTCCTGCACCTCCTGCACCTCCTGCACCTCCTCCACCTCCTCCACCTCCTGCACCTCCTGCACCTCCTGCACCTCCTCCACCTCCTCCACCTCCTGCACCTCCTGCACCTCCTGCACCTCCTGCACCTCCTCCACCTCCTGCACCTTTCCCACTTTGCACTTAGATGTTTGGGTCCAGACAAGGCAGCGCTGTGTGTCCTGTGTGTGTTCTGTGCATTTGTGTGTCTGTCCTGTATGTGTCGTGTGTGTCGTGTGTGTGTGGTGTGTGTCGCGTGTGTGTGTGTGTCATGTGTGTGTGTGTGTGTGTGCGGTGTGTGTCATGTGTGTGCGGTGTGTGTGTCGGTGGGAACACTTCCCGGGTTAAACACTGAGCTCTTATTTGATGATGGTCCTTGAGTTCGTCCCTATGATTTGGAGCCTTCAAAGAGCCGGGGCCACAGCCTGGAGCCGTAAGAGCCAAAAGAGCCATGAGAGCCGTAAGAGTCGTAAGAACCGTAAGAGCCATGAGAGCCGTAAGAGCCATGAGAGCCGTAAGAGCCATGAGAGCCGTAAGAGCCGTATGAGCCATGAGAGCCGTAAGAGCCATGAGAGCTGTAAGAGCCAAAAGAGCCGTAAGAGCCAAAAGAGCCGTAATAGCCAAAAGAGCCGTAAGAGCCGTAAGAACCGTAAGAGCTGTAAGAGCTGTAAGAGCCGGAAGAGCCGGAAGAGCCATACGAGCCGTAAGAGTCCTGAGGCCTCACACCTAAGTTTTAATTTACACAAAACGCCTCAGAGCAGCTTCCACTTTCTCCACCTGCTCCTCAAACCATCTCCTCTGAACCAAGAACTGAGGCCCCTGTGCTGAGGGCCCGGAGCTGAGGGCTCGGAGCTGAGGGCCCTGTGCTGAGGGCCCGGAGCTGAGGGCCCGGAGCTGAGGGCCCTGTGCTGAGGGCCCGGAGCTGAGGGCCCGGAGCTGAGGGCCCTGTGCTGAGGCCCCTATGCAGAGGGCCTGGAGCTGAGGCCCTCGGTGTGCTGAGGCCCCTGGTGCTTAGTCCCCCGGCTGTGCTGAGGCCCCTGTGCTGAGGCCCCTGTGCTGAGGGCCCCGGTGTTCTGAGGCCCTCCGATGCCGGTCCCTCTCTGACTGAGTCTTTATGGCTCTCACAGTGAGGTGTATAGACACGTTTCTTTTCCCTGAGGCTCGAGCTCAGATCCACATTCCACCTGAGCCACAAAGAGTCAGTGTGAGATACTGCTGTACTACTGCAGTACTACTACTACTACTACTACTACTACTACTACTACTACTACTGCAGTACTACTACTACTACTACTACTACTGCTACTACTACTACTACTGCAGTACTACTACTACTACTACTACTACTACTACTACTACTACTACTACTGCAGTACTACTACTACTACTACTACTACTACTGCAGTACTACTACTACTACTACTACTACTACTACTACTACTACTACTACTACTGCAGTACTACTACTACTACTACTACTACTGCTACTACTACTACTACTGCAGTACTACTACTACTACTACTACTACTACTACTACTACTACTACTACTACTGCAGTACTACTACTACTACTACTACTACTACTGCTACTGCTACTACTGCAGTACTACTACTACTGCAGTACTACTACTACTGCTACTACTACTACTACTACTACTACTATTACTGCAAAGAGTCAGTGTGAGACTCATGTACTACTGCAGTACTACTACTACTACTACTACTACTACTACTACTACTACTGCAGTACTACTACTAGTACTACTACTACTGCTACTACTACTACTACTGCAGTACTACTACTACTACTACTACTACTACTACTACTACTACTACTACTACTACTACTGCAGTACTACTACTACTACTACTACTACTACTACTGCTAGCTACTACTACATACTACTACTACTACTACTACTACTACTACTACTACTACTACTATTACTACAAAGAGTCAGTGTGAGACTCATGTACTACTGCAGTACTACTACTACTACTACTACTGCAGTACTACTACTACTACTACAAAGAGTCAGTGTGAGATACTCCTGTACTACTGCTGTACTACTACTACTACTACTACTACTACTGCAGTACTACTACTACTACTACTACTACAAAGAGTCAGTGTGAGAGACTCCTGTACTACTGCAGTACTACTACTACTGCTACTACTATTACTGCAAAGAGTCAGTGTGAGACTCATGTACTACTGCAGTACTACTACTACTACTACTACTACTACTACTACTACTACTACTACTACTACTGCTACTACTACTACTGCTACTACTACTACTACTACTACTGCTACTACTACAAAGAGTCAGTGTAAGACCTGCTCTGCTGCTCATGTGCTACTGCGCTACTGTAGTACTGTACTACTACTACTGTGTACTACTACTACTACTATTGCACTACTGCACCACTGTACTACTACTACTGTGTACTACTACTACTGTAAGGCCCTGTGCTGCTCTGCTGCTCATGTGCTACTGCACTACTCTAGTACTGTACTACTACTTCTGCACCACTGTACTACTATTACTACTACTACCACTACTACCACTACTGTGTACTACTACTGCACTACTGCACCACTCTACTACTACTACTATTGTGTACTACTGTACCACTACTGCCCTACTGTACCACTACTACTGTGTACTACTGTGTACTACTGCACTACTGTACTACTACTACTATGTACTACTGTACTACTACTGCACTGCTGTACTACTACTACTACTATGTACTACTGTACTACTACTGCACTATTGCACTACTACTACTACTACTATGCACTACTGTACTACTACTGCACTACTGTAGTACTACTACTACTACTACTACTACTACTATGTACTACTGTACTACTACTGCACTATTTGCACTACTACTACTACGCACTACTGTACTATTACTGCACTACTGTACTACTACTGCACTACTGTACTACTACTACTACTACTACTACTATGCACTACTGTAATATTACTGCACTACTATACTACTACTACTACTACTGTGTACTACTGTGTGCTACTGCACTACTGTAGTACTACTACTACTACTATGTACTACTGTACTACTACAGCACTATTGTACTACTAGTACTACTACTACTACTACTACTACTACTACTACTACTACTACTATGTACTACTGTACTACTACTGCACTATTGCACTACTACTACTACTACTGCTATGCACTACTGTAATATTACTGCACTACTGTACTACTACTACTACTGTGTACTACTGTGTGCTACTGCACTACTGTACTACTACTACTACTATGTACTACTGTACTACTACTGAACTATTGCACTACTACTACTACTACTACTACTATGCACTACTGTACTACTACTGCACTACTGTAGTACTACTACTACTACTACTACTACTACTACTACTACTATGTACTACTGTACTACTACTGCACTATTGCACTACTACTACTACTACTACTACTACTACTACTACTACTACTACTACTACTATGCACTACTGTACTATTACTGCACTACTGTACTACTACTGCACTACTGTACTACTACTACTACTACTACTACTACTACTATGCACTACTGTAATATTACTGCACTACTGTACTACTACTACTACTACTGTGTACTACTGTGTACTACTGCACTACTGTACTACCACTATGTACTACTGTACCACTACTGCACTACTGTACTACTACTACTGTGTACTACTGTGTACTACTGCACTACTACTACTATGCACTACTGTACTACTACTGCACTACTGTTGTAGTACTACTACTACTACTACTACTACTACTATGCACTACTGTAATATTACTGCACTACTGTACTACTACTACTACTGTGTACTACTGTGTGCTACTGCACTACTGTACTACTACTATGTACTACTGTACTACTACTGAACTATTGCACTACTACTACTACTACTACTATGCACTACTGTACTACTACTGCACTACTGTAGTACTACTACTACTACTACTACTACTACTACTACTACTATGTACTACTGTACTACTACTGCACTATTGCACTACTACTACTACTACTACTACTACTACTACTATGCACTACTGTACTATTACTGCACTACTGTACTACTACTGCACTACTGTACAACTACTACTACTACTACTACTACTACTACTACTATGCACTACTGTAATATTACTGCACTACTGTACTACTACTACTACTACTACTACTACTGTGTACTACTGTGTACTACTGCACTACTGTACTACCACTATGTACTACTGTACCACTACTGCACTACTGTACTACTACTACTGTGTACTACTGTGTACTACTGCACTACTGTACTACTACTACTATGCACTACTGTACTACTACTGCACTACTGTTGTAGTACTACTACTACTACTACTACTACTACTATGCACTACTGTAATATTACTGCACTACTGTACTACTATATATCACTACACTACTGTACTACTACTACACTTCTGTGTACTACTGTGTACTTTACTTTACTAGTGAAAACTTCGATCCTAAACACGTGTCTCAGTTAAACTCTTTTCTTTGGTTCATTTTGTTCTTTTCTTTTCTTTTCTTTGGTTCATTTTGTTCTTTTCTTTTCTTTTCTTTGGTTCATTTTGTTCTTTTCTTTTCTTTTCTTTTCTTTGGTTCATTTTGTTCTAAACTCTTCTTTTCTTTACTTTTCTTCTTTCCTCACTCTCTTTTAAAGTGACAGTTTTCCTCGTGAAGTGCTGTGGTGTGAGGAGTCGACAGCTGCACATTCTGAGCGATGCCCCGGTGGAGACGGAGATAAACCTGGAGTGAAAAATGCAGGAGAAGTGGGCGGGGCCTGTGGGCAGTATAAAGGCGTCTTGTTTTCGCCGGTCGCGGCGGTGCGGGGGGGTGGGGGGTAGGGGGGGAGCGGCGGTGCGGGGGGGGGGGGGTGGGTGGGGGGGGCGGGGGGAGCGGGGGAGGGGGAGACGCTCGGCTGATATTATTAGAGCCTCAAGGAGCTGCAGGTGAAAAGGTCCTCCTCCGTTTACCTCATAATTTCACCTTTTTTCAGCGGCGCTCAGACTCACAGACAGAGCAGTTCCTCGGGCTGTAGAGCCGCTCACACAGGAGCAGAGGGACGACGGTTATTTGGTCCTAAAACTGAAGCACTTTTCCAGTGTTGAATTAAACTTAACGTCTGTAAAAACTCTGTGAAGCCCCGCCCCTTTCGCTGCTTCATTTGAATAATCATGTGACTCCTGGAGCCGCTCTGATTGGCTCATTTCTCTCCATCCTCTCGTCTCCGGGCCCGTACCTCCAGCGCCTTGTCGTGTTTGCTGAGGTTGTGGGGTAGAATCCCTCCGGCTCGTCGCACGTGGTTCTTAAAATCCTCGGCTCGTTTGGATTGGCCATTGTTGACGTTTTCTCGGCACCTCGGCGCGAGGGTCGCCGCCCGGCCAAACGGACACATCTGGAACAGATGAACCGCCGCAGGAGCTCACAATGAGACCTCAGTTCTGACTCCAAAGAAAGTACAGTCCATCTCTCAAAGGACAACGAGGCCCAAGTGCTAAGTGACGGGTCCCTCAGGTCCTTCAGGTCCTCAGAGAGTCTCGTGGTCTTCACCTCCAGCTCATGTTCTGGAGATGTTTTTAGGACATTTTGAAACAACAGACCAGAAGGTGATGATTTTGGGTCAATATGGAAACCACCAGACGCCTTATTTAGAACTTAACACAAACAAAACACGTGAAGTGAAATGTGAGGAATGGTAATCGTCGTTTTTATAGAGACTGAGGCTGTGTTTTTCCTGCACAGCCCAGATCATATTGAAAATATACATTCGTGTAGATTCAGGTTTTAACAGAGCGGGGCATGTTTTTAGCCTTTTCATGAAGGAATGTCAGAGCACGACTTTGACAGACGCTTCTGAATCTGCAACGACCCGACGACGTCACGGAGCTAAACCCAGGGACTCAGAGCTGGAGGAAAAACTCCAAAAAGTCTTTTAACGACGTTTAGACCAGCGACTTCTGCCTCTGAAATGAGACCAACACGAGGAGCGAGGTTCAGTTTTTAGAGGAACATTGAGCGATTCTTCATGTATCGTCAGTTTTTGTTTGTAAAAATCGCAGCGTGTAGAGAACCAGGCTCATCCAAACTTTTACAGTTGTATTTTCTAAGTGCACGATGTGTAGAAAAGTAAAAGTGTTTGTTCTGGAGACACAGGCTGAACTCTCTGTCTTCAGAACTTCTGTCCTGAAGTTCATCATTTGGACTTTCTCTTGAGTGTTTGAGTGTTTGAGTCTTTGAGTCTTTGAGTGTTTGAGTGTTTGAGTCTTTGAGTCTTTGAGTGTTTGAGTCTTTGAGTGTTTGAGTCTTTGAGTGTTTGAGTCTTTGAGTGTTTGAGTGTTTGAGTGTTTGAGTGTTTGAGTGTTTGAGGGGCGTCTCGGGGAGGGCATCTGGTCGTCTGGAGACTCCAGGAGAGACTGTCTTCTTGCTGAATGTGTTTGTGGACGTGGGGCTGTGGCTGGACAGGTTCCTCGTGGAGATGTAAATGAGAACATCATGAAACTGTAGATCTGGAGCTGGTTTTGATGGAAACACGACGAGTTTTTCATCACGGTTTATTATTTCTGTGTCTTTATTTTATTTCATATTATACATTTTTCCAAAATGTGTTTTATTCTTATCGTCCGTCATTAATCATCTGTTTCACCTGCGGAAAATGGTAAATACAGGTGGTAAATACAGGTGGTAAATACAGGTGGTAGTGGTAGATTTGATCAGTGACACTGATTCAAACACTTTATAATATAGATTCTTATAAAAGATTCAGGATCTTTTTGTAATAACAGTTTGTTCACCAGGTTCAGTCGTCCTCTCCTCTGTGTGTCCTCTGTCTTCGTCCTCTGTCTTCGTCCTCTGTCTTCGTCCTCTCCTCTGTCTTCGTTCTCTGTCTTCGTCCTCTGTCTTCGTCCTCTGTCTTCGTCCTCTGTCTTCGTCCTCTGTCTTCATCTTCTGTCTTCGTCCTCTGTCTTCGTCCTCTGTCTTCATCCTCTGTCTTCATCCTCTGTCTTCGTCTCTCTTGTCCTCGTCCTCTGTCTTCATCCTCTGTCTTCGTCCTCTGTCTTCGTCCTCTGTCTTCGTCCTCTGTCTTCATCCTCTGTCTTCGTCCTCTGTCTTCATCCTCTGTCTTCATCCTCTGTCTTCATCTTCTGTCTTCGTCCTCTGTCTTCGTCCTCTGTCTTCATCCTCTGTCTTCATCCTCTGTCTTCATCCTCTGTCTTCGTCCTCTGTCTTCATCTTCTGTCTTCGTCCTCTGTCTTCGTCCTCTGTCTTCATCCTCTGTCTTCATCCTCTGTCTTCATCTTCTGTCTTCGTCCTCTGTCTTCGTCCTCTGTCTTCATCCTCTGTCTTCATCCTCTGTCTTCGTCCTCTGTCTTCGTCCTCTGTCTTCGTCCTCTGTCTTCGTCCTCTGTCTTTGTCCTCTGTCTTCGTCCTCTGTCTTCGTCCTCTGTCTTTGTCCTCTGTCTTCGTCCTCTGTCTCCGTCCTCTCTTCTGTCTTTGTCCTCTGTCTTCGTCCTCTGTCTTCGTCTTCTGTCTTCGTCCTCTGTCTTCGTCCTCTGTCTTTGTCCTCTGTCTTCATCCTCTGTCCTCGTCCTCTCCTCTGTCTTCGTCCTCTGTCTCCGTCCTCTCTTCTGTCTTCGTCCTCTGTCTTCGTCCTCTGTCTCCGTCCTCTCTTCTGTCTTTGTCCTCTGTCTTCGTCCTCTGTCTTCGTCCTCTGTCCTCTGTCTTCGTCCTCTGTCTTCGTCCTCTGTCTTCGTCCTCTGTCTTTGTCCTCTGTCTTCGTCCTCTCCTCTGTCTTTGTCCTCTGTCTTCGTCCTCTGTCTTCATCCTCTGTCTTCGTCCTCTGTCTTCGTCCTCTGTCTCCGTCCTCTCTTCTGTCTTCGTCCTCTGTCTTCGTCCTCTGTCTTTGTCCTCTGTCTTCATCCTCTGTCCTCGTCCTCTCCTCTGTCTTCGTCCTCTCCTCTGTCTTCGTCCTCTGTCTTCGTCCTCTCCTCTGTCTTCGTCCTCTGTCTTTGTCCTCTGTCTTCGTCCTCTGTCTTTGTCCTCTGTCTTCATCCTCTCCTCTGTCTTCGTCCTCTGTCTTCGTCCTCTGTCTTCGTCCTCTCCTCTGTCTTCGTCCTCTGTCTTCGTCCTCTCCTCTGTCTTCGTCCTCTGTCTTCGTCCTCTGTCTTCGTCCTCTCCTCTGTCTTCGTCCTCTGTCTTCGTCCTCTCCGCTGTGACCTAACATCATGTCCTCTGTCTTCGTCCTCTGTCTTTGTCCTCTGTCTTCATCCTCTGTCTTCATCCTCTGTCTTCATCCTCTGTCTTCGTCCTCTGTCTTCATCCTCTGTCTTCATCCTCTGTCTTCATCCTCTGTCTTCGTCCTCTGTCTTCGTCCTCTGTCTTCGTCCTCTCCTCTGTCTTCGTCCTCTGTCTTCATCCTCTGTCTTCGTCCTCTGTCTTCGTCCTCTGTCTCCGTCCTCTCTTCTGTCTTCGTCCTCTGTCTTCGTCCTCTGTCTTTGTCCTCTGTCTTCATCCTCTGTCCTCGTCCTCTCCTCTGTCCTCGTCCTCTCCTCTGTCTTCATCCTCTGTCTTCGTCCTCTGTCTTCGTCCTCTGTCTTCGTCCTCTGTCTTCGTCCTCTCCTCTGTCTTCGTCCTCTGTCTTCGTCCTCTCCTCTGTCTTCATCCTCTGTCTCCGTCCTCTCCGCTGTGACCTAACATCATGTCCTCTGTCTTCGTCCTCTGTCTTCGTCCTCTTTCTTCGTCCTCTTTCTTCGTCCTCTGTCTTCGTCCTCTGTCTTCGTCCTCTCCTCTGTGTCCTAACATCATGTCCTCTGTCTTCCACAGCAGAACCAGTGGACGTCCTAAAAGTTTTAGAATTTCAAAGTTCCCCTGAAGGAGTGACGAGAACATCAGGCCTCTGCTCACACAGACGAGCGTCGAAGCCGGACTCAGCGTTCAGAGTGACCGGCCAGGTCCAGCTCCGGGCCCCCACCACGCAGCTATTCCCCGGTGAGTCCCACCCGACCGGACCGGACCAGAACCGGGACTGAGACTCAAGACTCGAGAACTTACCACACGGTTCTGATCTGATGTTTCCTCGTCACACACAGACCTATTTTTGAGGAGGACAGAACTTTAGAACAAATTAAACCTCACAGGAGTCAGTTTGTGATACTGGAGCTTTAAGACCTGGTTTAGTCTCGTTTTAGGCCAGATTAGACCCAGTTCAGACCCAGTTTAGACCCAGTATAGACCCAGTTTAGAACCAGTTTAGACCCAGTTTAGACCCAGTTTAGACCCACTTTAGACCCAGTTTTGACCCAGTTTAGACCCACTTTAGACCCCACTTTAGACCCAGTTTGACCCCCAGTTTAGACCAGTTTAGACCCAGTTTAGACCCAGTTTTAGACCCAACCCAGTTCAGAGACCCAGTTTAGACCCAGTTTAGACCCAGTTTAGACCCAGTTCAGACTTTAGAACAAATTTTAGTTTGTGATACCAGCTTTAAGACCTGGTTTAGTCTCGTTTTAGACCCAGTTACCCAGACCCAGTTTAGACCCAGTTTAGACCCAGTTTAGAACCAGTTTAGACCCAGTTTAGACCCAGTTTAGACCCACTTTAGACCCAGTTTTGACCCAGTTTAGACCCACTTTAGACCCAGTTTAGACCCAGTTAAGACCCAGTTTAGACCCAGTTTAGACCCAATTTAGACCCAGTTTAGACCCAGTTTAGACCCAGTTTAGACCCAGTTCAGACTCAGTTTAGACCCAGTTTAGACCCAGTTTAGACCCAGTTAAGACCCAGTTTAGACCCACTTTAGACCCAGTTTAGACCCACTTTAGACCCAGTTTAGACCCAGTTAAGACCCAGTTTAGACCCAGTTTAGACCCAATTTAGACCCAGTTTAGACCCAGTTTAGACCCAGTTTAGACCCAGTTCAGACTCAGTTTAGACCCAGTTTAGACCCAGTTTAGACCCAGTTAAGACCAAGTTTAGACTTAGTTTAGACCCAGTTAAGACCCAGTTTAGACCCAGTTAAGACCCAGTTTAGACCCAGTTAAGACCCAGTTTAGACCCAGTTAAGACCCAGTTAAGACCCAGTTTAGACCCAGTTTAGACCCAGTTTAGACCCAGTTTAGACCCAGTTTAGACCCAGTTAAGACCCAGTTTAGACCCAGTTTAGACCCAGTTTTGACCCAGTTTTGACCCAGTTTAGACCCAATTTAGACCCAGTTTAGACCCGGTTTAGACCCAGTTAAGACCCAGTTTAGACTCAGTTTAGACCCAGTTTAGACCCTGTTTAGACCCAGTTTAGACCCAATTTAGACCCAGTTTAGACCCGGTTTAGACCCAGTTAAGACCCAGTTTAGACTCAGTTTAGACCCAGTTAAGACCCAGTTTAGACCCAGTTTAGACCCAGTTTAGACCCAGTTAAGACCCAGTTTAGACCCAGTTAAGACCCAGTTTAGACCCAGTTAAGACCCAGTTTAGACCCAGTTTAGACCCAGTTTAGACCTGATAAAGTCCAGGTTTAGATCCAGTGATGCTCAGATATTAAGTCAGTTAGAACTTGGTGTGAAAACTTTGAAAACCAGTGAATTTAACTCGATAAAACGACCACGTCTTGGGCTGAGGTTCTGAATTTAAAAGCCAGGGCCGTCGACAGGGGGGACAAAGGGGTCTGTTATCCCGGGCCCCAAAATTAGACCTTCTTCTTATTAAATTGTGTTATACGGGGGCAAAAAGGCTCACGTCACATGATTACAGTCGTTAAGTTTATTCTGAAAGTCTTTTCTTTAGGGCACATAGGGCTAAACTTTCAAAATAAAATATATTCTCATACTTTTCTGAGAGCAAGACACAATTTTAGCGTTTTATTCATGTACAGTTTATTTTGAAAGGTTCCAATCAGACAAAATAAAACTGGATCAAAAGTTTGAGTGAACATGAGGACCTTACAGACACAGCCCTGACTCCCTGCCTTACCCCTGTCCTGCCTGTAGGTGGCGCATTCCCAGAAGACTTCTCGATCCTGACCACAGTCCGGCCAAAGTCCAGCCTCCAGTCCTTCCTGCTCTCCGTCTACAACGCTGAGGGGGTCCAGCAGCTGGGGGTGGAGCTCGGGAGAGCGCCCGTCTTCCTGTACGAGGATCAAAATGGCCGACCTTCACCTGAGGATTACCCGCTCTTCAACTCACTGAACGTGGCCGACGGAAAGTACGTAAACATCCGAACACGCAGACACACCCACGACACACCCTCAGAGTTTTATAGAAGAATCAAACCGGAGCAGATGTGATGAAGGAACTGAAAAATATGTCTCCAAACAGCTGCGTCGCTCTGAGCGTTTATGAGAATCTGACACAGAAGGTTCAGTTTATGACACGACGCTGCAATTTAACAACTCAAACCTTTTGTGTTTGTGTATGTGGCTCACGGACTGTTTCGTGGACTCGTTTAAGCAGATGTGAGGTCCACAATGAGGCCCAAGTTTAAAGGTGAAGTGCCTCATTTCATGTATCAAGTAAATTTTTAGCAGCTACTTTGCAAATAAAAAGCACCTAATGACAAACACACAGAGCTAACCTGCTAGCACAGCGCTACAAACAGGAAGTGATCGTGTGGCACTTCCTGCTCCATCGACTCTGGCTCCAGTTCACTTTCTGTGGAAAAACTGTGTCTCTCTGTACTATTAGTATTATTATTATTATTAAAACCTTTATTTTTCCAGGCAAAACATTAAGAACAAATTCTTATTTACAGTGTCGGCCTGGTGCAAAAGCACCAAGGGAAAGTCAAACAAAACCAAAAAACAATTATTAGTAAAACAATCAGAAAGATAAATACATAAAAATGACCTTCAGTTACTAAAACATTTACATGAAAAAAAAAACTAAAACATTCACAGCAGGTACATGTCGCTGCTGTCAGACTCATTGTGGTCTTAAATATTCGTATTAATCCTCTACATGAATCTGATTTTTTTTTTTTTTTTTGATATTTTGAGGGATTTTTTTTTGTTTTTGTTTTTTTTTAGTTTATTTATTTATTTTGTTGTAATTTTGAGGAGTTTTTTTTTTTTTTTTTTTTTTTTGTTATTTTGAGTTTATTTTGATTTTTTTGTTATTAAAATTGTTTGATATTTTGAGTTTTTTTGTTTATTTTTTTTTACTGTTTTTATTTATTTTGTTTTTATTTTGAGGAGTTTTTTTTGTTATTTTGAGTTTATTTAGATTTTTTTGTTATTTTATTTTTTTGTTGTTGATGTTTTAAGTATTTTATTTATTTATTTATTTTAGTTATTCTGCGTTTATTTTGATTATTTTTGTTATTCTGAGTTTTTATTTTTTTGTCTTTTGATAAACTGCGTCTCTGTCTCTCCCTGTGTCTGTAAATCAACATATGAACATTAATTAATTAACATCAGGTCCTTCTTTCCCCGACGTCGCTCCTGTTAGCGTTAGCAACAGGTTTGATTGACAGCGTTGCTAAGCGCCCGCTCCCTGCTAAACCAGCCTGGCTCCTGATTGGCTCTTTTGTTGCTATGATACTTTCTGTCTCTAAAGCTGCTCGTTCCTCGATGAGCTTCATGTCGAGCTGAAGCTGTGACGTCAGACTCACTCTGTCCTCGTTTTTCCACCGTCTGTGATGTGAAAACCAGCAGTGGACCAAAGGTTTTATGAATCTAGGAACAACTAAGTTAGATTTACTTCTACTTCCTGTTTATGGTTTGAAAAACAAAGCAGTTTCATTTTTAAACAGTTTCATCCAGAGTTACTCCTCACTTATGCATTCAGACTCACCAAGATGAGTTTATAAGCACTTCTCACAGCTCTCCGAGACCAGAGCCGTGTTTTGTCAAGCTAACAGCCACTAGCATGCTAACATTCCTGATTATCGGACAGTAAAATCTTTTCTAACTCGATGCAGAGCTGCTTAAACATTTGATCTGTGCTGGAAAAAGTGTTTTTGTTCTCAGACACAGAGCAGAGCCGTTGTTCTGTGATCCCCGTCGCGTCATTATCGTCCCGTCTCAGGAGCTCAGACGGGACAGAGACACGGAGACACTGGGAGACACTGGATTAAACCGGGCCCAGCGGGACTGACCTCACCCCTGAACTCAGCGCGGGGTTATTTTTGAGCGAGGGTCAGGGAGGAAGAGCCGCTGGTCCTTAAACCACCTCTGCTCTTATTAGCTCACAAATACTGGAACAACACGACGGCCTTTGTAGCATTAGCATTAGCTTTATTATTACGCCAGCGCTCCGGGCTAAACGTGTTAGCCTCTGCAGAGCTAGCAGTAAATAAAGCTTACTTAGACTTCAAAACGATGCTCTCGTTGTTTGTTTTTGAGCTTTAAAGTGGGTCAGAGTCGGGTCATAATATCCGTCTGACTCCGTGTTACGAGTTTGGTTGAGTTTCAGGGCAGTTTTTTGTGATTTTTGTGATCGTGATGTAAAATTAACACATCTTTTTGTCCCATATTGTCAGATTTCTAGAGATTATTTACTCTCTTTGGCCTTTTAAAACTAAAGCCACAGTCTGTGACTGTTTGGCTCAAATCAAAGTGTATTTTTTCATTATTATTGCCCTGAAAAACATGCGTCCTGTACTCAGATCGGGCTCGCGTCTCCATAAACCCGACTCTTCCTGCTGTTCCTGCTTGTTTCCATGGTAATATTGTTCCTTTGGCTATAATCTTCCACAGTATAAAACTTATAAAAGGCATTAAACGTTTCTATCTCCCTGGAGAATGCTCTGAAGTTTGATTTGAACTCTGTACGTCCTGGGGCTCCTCTTCTGTAAAGTTCCAGAGTGTGACTTTAATTGCTGAAGCCTGTGTGGAGTGTGATGCATGGAGCTGTAAATAGAGCAGGTTTCGACTTGACTTCACGTCGCTGCGTGTGTGGTTTTGACAGCAGCTGTAACGCCTTAAACTGTACAAACTTATAGAAGTCAACTTTGCTGCGTTGCCAAATAAGCCGAGCGTTAATCCTCCGGCTCGGACGCTAAGCCGCAAAAGTTTTACATTCACTTCCCGTTGTCTGAACCACGTCGTCTCTGTGGAATCAAACTGACAAAAGAGCCACAAAGAGCGTCAGACGTGTTTCCTCGACATAAACCTCTTTAGATCATCATCTCAAACACCTGAAGGTCTCGTGTTGCCTCCACAGAACAATGTTACGACTGTGCACCTGATTTGGCAGCTCTGAGCTTCCTGGATCTTCACTTTCTACAATGTTCACCACGTCTGTCACGCCGAGTAACTCAGGAGGCTTAAGTTTGGAGTTTAATGAGTGTAATCCCGTGTTAAACAGGGCCAGAGTGTGAGGGCAGGAATGTGGTCCACTGCTGCTGGTATGTGAGCGCTCTTAAAGGCACGGTCTTAAAGGCACGGTCTTAAAGGCACGGTCTTAAAGGCACGGGCCTTAAAGGCACGGCTCTTAAAGGCATGGCTCTTAAAGAAACGGCTCTTAAAGGCACGGGCCTTAAAGGCATGGCTCTTAAAGCCACGGCTCTTAAAGCCACGGCTCTTAAAGGCACGGGCCTTAAAGGCACGGCTCTTAAAGTGCTCCCTTAGAGACAGGGTGAGGAGCTCAGTCACACGGGAGGAGCTCGGAGTAGAGCCGCTGCTCCTCCATGTCAAGAGGAACCAGCTGAGGCTCGGGCATCTGCTCAGGTGCCTCCTGGACACCTCCCTGAGGAGGTGTTCATGTCCCACCGGGAGGAGGCCCCGGGGAAGACCCAGGACACACTGGAGGGACTATGTCTCCAGCGTGTCCCTCCAGCGGGCCCCGGGGAAGACCCCCAGCGTGTCCTGGGGGATGACCCAGGACACGCTGGAGGGACTATGTCTCTCGGCTGGGAACCCCTTGGGGTCCCACCGGAGGAGCTGGAGGAGGTGTCTGGGGTGAGGGAAGTCTGGGAGCCTGCTTAGACTGATGCCCTGCGACCCGGCCTCAGATAAGAGGAAGAACCTGATGACCCGGATTAACCCTCACAACTCGACACTTTTTTATGAATGAACCGTTTACAAAGAGCCGCTGTAGAACCTAATGCTCAAATAAAATGAAGAACAGACCATATTTAAAGCTGCACTGTGTAACTTTCTGCTGATGGGTGAGCTGCCTGCTGGTCTCTGTCTTGAATGTTCCACAGTGTGACTTATATCGTATGTTTATTTCATTCATTCAATTACAAATGTGTTTATTTCTCAGAAAAACTTGAACAAAACCTTTACTTGTCCCGTGAGCCGGTCCGACCTTTAACTTGGCCTGATGGTGTCACTCGTTCTTCTCAATGGAAATCATGAGGTTTAATGCCAGACTGTGGAACATTCTCAACGTAATAACAGGTCCAGAGACAAGTAGGTAGTAGATGATCCACCAGAGAAGTTACACGTGGGCCTGAACTTGTCTCCATCCAAATAAATCCAGCTCCATCCTGCTCCATCCAAAGGTCCTTCACATGAACCTCAACAGCTTTAACTTTATCTCCTTAGGACATAATTCCTCATATTACTTCATATATTTGATTCTTCTGTGTCTTTATAAAACGTAGAAAGTAGTAAAATAATAGAAAAAACATTGAATGAGGCTCCGTCCACTTCTTCACAGTCTCTGGTCCAAACGTTCTCCTGGTGGTGCGTCTCAAACTCGACTCGTGTCCATCTTCTAACTCCACCTTCTCGTCTTCGTTTCCTTCAGGTGGCATCGTGTGGCCATCAGCGTGGACAAGAAGACCGTGACCATCATCGTCGACTGTAAAACCAAGATCACCAAACCTCTGCCCCGAAGTGACCAGGGCACGATCAGCGGCGACGGGGAGACGACCTTTGGCACCAAGAACCAGGACGAAG
>JAIEZT010000586.1:95732-134335 GCA_019594935.1 Periophthalmus modestus
AGAGACGGAGTTCAGTTGTTTAAAAAAAAAAAAAAATGTTGTTTTTCTGAAGCATTTGTCTTAGTTTGGACAGTTTTAATAGTATTTACACAGGTTTGGTAGTATTTTGGACAGGTTTGATAGTATTTGCACAGGTTTGATAGTATTTGGACAGGTTTGATTGTAGTTTAAACAGGTTTGATAGTATTTTGGACAGGTTTGATAGTATTTTAAACAGGTTTGATAGTATTTGGACAGGTTTGGTAGTATTTTGGACAGGTTTGGTAGTATTTGGACAGGTTTGGCAGTATTTTAGTTTATCAGTGACACCTAAATGCTGAAAAAGTGTCTTGGACTCTGCATACTTCTCTATATTTTCACGTTGGCCCTGTTGCCGCTGACCTTATTCCTCATAAGTGTGTTATTCACTCGTACCTGCCGGGTGGAGGTGACCGGCTCAGCTCTGGTCCTGATGAATGAGGCTCTTTCATGCCCGACCCCCACCTCCTCCTCCTCCCTCCTCTGTCTCACCGCTCCTCCTCTTCCTCATCCTCCGGCCTCCTCCCTCTGTCCACTGTGAGTCTGTCTATTCATCCCAGATTTTTACCTACATTCCTGCAGAGCTGAGGGTCCGTGTGCTTCTTGGCTCTCGTTGTGGAGCTGTACTGTATGTTCTTTCGGGTGGGGGCAGTAATTGTGTTGTTTTATGACGGTGGGGTTGTTTTGGAGGTATGTTGGAGGTATGTTGCCCTGGGCGGAGGCGGCCGCTCGGACCTGGTCACCGCCGTCCAGCCAAACCCTGTAATTAACACCAGCAAGAATCAGGTGAAACAGACTAAACAAACACTGGAAACAACAAACTTTAAAGGCGCAGTGCGGAACCTTTCTCCGGAGATCTGCCTCCTGGTTTTGCTTTAAACATAAATCTCTCTACAGGAGTTTTTACTGCTCAAAAATCCGCTGAATAACACACGTCGTTCTTACTGTCAGTGTGGCTGCCTCTCCACAGATCTGACCTGTAACCGTGGAGACAGCACCAGAAAAGTTCCGCAGTGCACCTTTAACAGTAGGAGCGGGTTTAGAAATCTCATTAAAGTTTGTTCACATCACAGAGAAAATGAAACTTATGCTCATAATCCTGATGTTTTACTTTGGTTCTTCATCTTCTATTATTATTATTATTATTATTATTATTATTATTATTATTATTATTATTATTATTATTAGTATTATTATTATAATTATATTATATTATATTATAATATTAACTGTATTTTTAGCGTTGCCATGGCGACGTTCAGTGGAATGCAGCTGAACATTCCTCGGGGCTTAGATGACGGAGTAATTGGGACCAAATTGGACCCAATGACCCTGCACCAGTAAAAATCAGAAGTGAAACTTTATGAGACCAAACAGACTCCAGAAATAGCTCCAGCGGCCGGTCGCTCCGCAGGGCGTCAGGTCCAGAGCTTCAGCAGAACATGCACTACAGCAGACATGATAGTTCTTCAGGTTAGCGCTCTGTCTGTCCAGTGTTTCTGCAGATTCATGCTCGTCAGCTGTTGATCTTCACCCTGCGCCTCTGTCTCTCTCTTTCTCTCTTCCCTTGTTGCCCTTTGACCCCGACGTCATTAACACACGGCTCCTTCTGCAGCTCCTCTTCCTGCAGCTCCTCCTTCTCCTCCTGCAGCTCCTCCTGCTGCTCCTCCTGCTGCTCCTCCTGGTCAGAGGGAGGGCTTCATGTTAAACTCGTCCTGGCTCAGCTCCAAGTTGCCAAAGTCTTTTATCTTCTCTCTGCAGAGTCAGGTCCAAGACGCCGCAGCTCAACCCAGAGTCTCCCAGAACAAAACATGTGTCACGAGTCCTGATCCCCCCGAGTCCTGATCCCCCGAGTCCTGATCCCCCCGAGTCCCGATCCCCCCGAGTCCTGATCCCCCCGAGTCCTGATCCCCCCCGAGTCCTGATCCCCCCGAGTCCTGATCCCCCGAGTCCCGATCCCCCCGAGTCCCGATCCCCCCGAGTCCTGATCCCCCCGAGTCCTGATCCCCCCGAGTCCCGATCCCCCCGAGTCCCGATCCCCCCGAGTCCCGATCCCCCCGAGTCCCGATCCCCCCCGAGTCCCGATCCCCGAGTCCCGATCCCCCGAGTCCCGATCCCCCCCGAGTCCCTCACCCGGAGCCCTGTCTCTGTGTGAGAAACACTTTTCTAACTCTTCCTTTGTGAGTCTGAGTCTGATCCGAGCTCCTCTGTCCCGTGTTCACGCTCGTTTTAAATAAAGATGATAAAATAAAACACAGATACTCTGAGTTTATGTTGTAGATAAACTTCTGTAAAAAGACGTCACTGTTTGACTGAGGATAAAGCTGAATTCTTCTTTTGCTACACACTGATGTTACTTTGTATATTTCTTGAACACCACAGTTTATATAAATGCACATAGCTAACGTTAGTGGCGACATTCTACACAGGAAGTGCTCATGACCTTAGCACAGAGACAGGCCTTAACACCGACACAGTGTTGAGCTCCCTGTGGAGGATCTGTGCGTCTGGAGAGTCTCAGGCTCATGACGCTGCTGCTGCTCAAACTCACATTCTCCCGACAAGATCCAGCACGTCACAGCCGCCAGGGCCCGGCTCAGGGGCCAGTGTGTTCAGTGTGCAGAGTGTTCAGTGTGCAGAGTGTTCAGTGTGCAGAGTGTTTAGTGTGCAGAGTGTTCAGTGTTCAGATCAGTGTGCAGAGTGTTCAGTGTGCACAGTGTTCAGTGTGCAGAGTGTTCAGTGTGCAGAGTGTTCAGAGTGTTCAGTGTGCAGAGTGTTCAGTGTGCACAGTGTTCAGTGTGCAGAGTGTTCAGTGTTCAGATCAGTGTGCAGAGTGTTCAGTGTGCAGAGTGTTCAGTGTGCACAGTGTTCAGAGTGTTCAGTGTGCAGAGTGTTCAGAGTGTTCAGTGTGCAGAGTGTTCAGTGTGCAGAGTGTTCAGAGTGTTCAATGTGCAGAGTGTTCAGTGTGCAGAGTGTTCAGAGTGTTCAGTGTGCAGAGTGTTTAGTGTGCAGAGTGTTCAGTGTGCAGAGTGTTCAGTGTGCAGAGTGTTCAGAGTGTTCAGTGTGCAGAGTGTTCAGTGTGCTGAGTGTTCAGTGTGCAGAGTGTTCAGTGTGCAGAGTGTTCAGTGTGCAGTGTTCAGTGTGCAGTGTTCAGTGTTCAGTGTGCAGAGTGTTCAGTGTTCAGAGTGTTCAGTGTGCAGAGTGTTCAGTGTTCAGAGTGTTCAGTGTGCAGAGTGTTCAGTGTGCAGAGTGTTCAGTGTGCAGAGTGTTCAGAGTGTTCAGTGTGCAGAGTGTTCAGAGTGTTCAGTGTGCAGAGTGTTCAGTGTGCAGAGTGTTCAGAGTGTTCAGTGTGCAGAGTGTTCAGTGTGCAGAGTGTTCAGAGTGTTCAGTGTGCAGAGTGTTCAGTGCGCAGAGTGTGTTCAGTTCACAGCAGAACTCTGTGAATATGAGACATGTTTGATCATTTTTGTTACTATTTACCCCAAAGTCGTCTCACTACTACGACTTCTACAACTTCTACTGCTACTGTTACTACTACTATATTATATAGTAGTATAATATACTACTATATTATACTTGTGTGTATTGTCATAATTTGAATGTTCTTGGGCTGAGATCCTGAGACTCTTTCAGTCTCGACTCTTTTCTTCTTGGTTCTCGGTTTTTATTTTGCACTAAACTTCATTTTCTCTGATTTGTTTTATGTTTGTATATTTTTTCCTCTTTTGTTAATTAAACTCAGTCAAACTCAGCCTTGACCTCAGCGTGGTCCTGATTGTGGTCTGTGGTCGTCTGTGGTCTTTCTGAGCCTTGTTCTTTGGGGTCGATTTGTGACAGTTGTTCTGATTCTGTTCAGACCTAAACTTAGTGAAAGTCGGTGGAGTTTTGGTCTCGGGTTTGTTTTGTGTTTTTTATACTGTTCATTGTATTTGTGAGATTATTTTTGGATGAGGATGTTGAGGATGTTGAAGATGTTGAAGATGTTGAGGATGTTGAGGATGTTGAGGATGTTGTTGTGACACTTTTTGACTGAGTTTAGTTGTGTCCAGAGCCTCACGTTTATTTCATTTTATGAAGGATCTATTGAGGATGATGAGCTTATGATGTTGAGTTTAGAAAAATTAAAGCGTAAAAACCCAGTGGAGTTTGTCGATTCCAAATCATCAATCAGTCGTTTTCTGACAGTTCACGTGTTTCGTTGCATGTTTGAGATTCCAAGTCCATGTTATTCTGGTTATTTCCAGAATATTTTTCGTGTCTGAGCAAATCTCCAGACGTGAAACGCTCAGATTATTATAATTTCAGATCTACATTTAAACCCGACTCAGAGGAGGCGCAAGACGAGACATGAGGCTGGGCTCCTGGAGGGTGGAGAGGCTCCTTGGCGGCGCTCCTTTGCTCCTTCGCTCCTTCGCTCCTTCACTCCTTCACTCCTTCTCTCCTTCTCTCCTTCTCTCCTCGCTCCTTCTCTCCTCGCCCCTTCTCTCCTTCTCTCCTTCTCTCCTCGCTCCTTCTCTCCTCACTCCTTCTCTCCTCGCTCCTTCTCTCCTCGCTCCTCCTCTCCTCTCTCGTTCTCGCTCCTCCTCTCCTCTCTCCTCTCCTCTCTCGTTCTCGCCGCTCTGGGACGTCGTGTTTCTCTTTGGAAACAGCTCATTACATGTTGGGATCTTCTGTTTCTGACGTTGTGTTTTGTGGTTTTCTCAGGGCGACATCCAGCAGCTCCTGATCGTGGCCGATCCCACCGCCGCCTACGACTACTGCGAACACTACAGCCCCGACTGCGACGCCCCCCGTGGACAGAGAGTGCAAGCGCAGGAGCCAGAGGAGGTCAGACAGACAGACTTTAAACAGACGGACTGTACATCGTGTTATTAACATTGGTCTGAGAGAGTTACTCCTGCGTAAAGTGAAGCTCGTTTGTTGAATCCTTCAGTTTAACGACTCGTTTCTGTTATAAAGTGATTTTAAAGATCCTGTATTATGCTAAAAACTCACTCTTGAAGCTTTAATCCATGTTCTAACGCCGCTCCCTCCTCAAAAACAGACCTGGAGTTGTGTTTTGTTTCATTCACATGTTTGAGTAACACTTTATTTTTAGTCTGTAACATCTGCAAAGCTCAAAACACTCTGTACCACCCTGTGATGTCATCAAGTGGTAGTTTTCAAGCTAGTAGCTATTTTTTTTACCTTTAGTTCAGTAGTAGATCCAGGAGCTGAAATGATCCAAATGATTCTATAAGTGTGAAAGTATAAGGTGTGTGGAGTTTAAAAACACAGTGGAGCACTTCCTGTATCACCACATGATGACATCACGAGGTGGAACAGTGTTTTCAGTTTAAATCTGTAGGTTTGTGTTAAACATGTGAGAATGAGACAAAACCCAGCTACAGGTCTGAGACGAGGAAACGTTAGAACAGATAAAAAGTGTCACGATACAGGCCCTTTAAGATCTTTTTTCTGAAGTTATTTTAAATGATTTTGTGGTGATAAAAGTGAAGTCGTGATCTGGACGTGGGGCAGACTCGTGCTGTAGGACATGTGGACGTGTTCTGTGGGACGTGTGGACGTGTTCTGAGGGACGTGTGGACGTGTTCTGTGGGACGTGTGGACGTGTTCTGTGGGACATGTGGACGTGTTCTGTGGGACGTGTGGACGTGTTCTGAGGGACGTGTGGACGTGTTCTGTGGGACGTGTGGACGTGTTCTGTGGGACATGTGGACGTGTTCTGTGGGACGTGTGTGACGTGTTCTGTGGGACGTGTGGACGTGTGTGGGACGTGTGGACGTGTGGACGTGTTCGTGTTCTGTGGGACGTGTGGACGTGTTCTGTGGGACGTGTGGACGTGTTCTGTGGGACATGTGGACGTGTGCTGTGGGACATGTGGACATGTTCTGTGGGACGTGTGGACGTGTTCTGTGGGACGTGTGGACGTGTTCTGTGGGACATGTGGACGTGTTCTGTGGGACATGTGGACATGTTCTGTGGGACGAGCTCGAGCCTCACTCTGGATCACGTCTCGGTGGCTGACAGTTGATGTTTTATTGCTCAGTTGCAGATTCTTGTGGCGTGTTTAAAGTCGTTTTGTTTTGTGTCAGACACTAAATGATTAGAGCAGGAAACAGCCTGAGGGACACGAGGCTCTGCTCCCAAAACCTCTGCTCTGTTTGTGGATTCAGAGTTTACAGAGACGAGGCCTGGGACTCAGACCTTTCATCGGGATTATCCTGGAGGAACTAATTTAACGATAATATCAAGATAAAGATAAAAATACTGACAGTTTAACTATTATGGATATGAATAAGTTTCATTTTTACACAGCTTTGATATAATTTTACTTGTTAAAGGTGAAAACAACTAAAACATTCTGGAGCAGGGCCGTCTGCAGAACTTTAGGGGCCCGGGTCAAGTTCCCCCAAATGGGCCCCTCTGATACAAATGAACAGGAAGAAAGTCTAATTCTGGGCCCCTAAGCCCCGGGGACACGGGACCACAGACCCGTTTGTCCCCCGTCCACCGACCTGTGGATCAGCAGCTTTTTTTGGAACATTCTGGTGATTATCATGATTCTATAAAATGTCCCATGAACGATTAATGTCGACCTTTAATCACGATAAACGATGTGATTTTTGTCCCTCTGCAGGACGTGATCATCACGATATCGACACGACAGATGGAAATATGTATTTTTTGGGGTCAGTTTTCATCATGGGGACTTTTTCTTTGCAGTAGTTCGATATTTTATTCATTTTTTTGTAATATATTGAGATTTGAGCTGCAGAAGTTTGAATAAATAACTTGTTTTGACTCATCATAGGTGCGAGCTAATGCTAAAGCTAGCTTAAATATTACACATTTAAAATAGTTTTTTGGGGATAATTCTGTTTTATTTTTTGGTTTTAATATTATCATTTATCGTCATTTACGTCAGAAAAATATCTCAGCTCAAAATGTTTTATCGTGACACATCGATCTGCGGCTTTAGATTTGATAAGTTTAGTTTAGTTTTAACTATTTTAACAGCTCCCCACAGTGTAATTTACATTTTTTTTTACAAAGGAAACAAAGATGGAGGATGAGCTGGAGGCAGATTAACAGAAACAAACCTGTCCCAACGTTCGATATATCGCCGAAGTAAATACAGACGATAAACGATAATATTTAACCCCAAGAGCAGATTTAAACCACAAAAATTATTATAAATCTATAATATTGTTAAAATAATGATAAATCAACATCAGAATGAAACACTTTAGTCGTTAGTTTGAGTCAGACAAGTTATTTATTCAAACTTTTCTGTCTTAAATCTGATCATTTAGACACACGATGTTCAAACGATCGATACTGATCCTAAAAATCCCGTTTATCTTTGACAAACTGATGAGTCGATGTCGTGATGATCCTGACAGGGCCGAGTCCAAACTGAATCGTTAAATTCATTTCAAACATGCAGATGGTTTTGGACGGAGCTCGTACATGTGAAACAGATCCACACAGTCAGCTGTCAGCCACAAGAGCAGTTCACTTTTATTCTACCCTTCTGTCTCACCCCTAAGGATGCCTTCAAGAGCGAACTCGTAACATTTAACACTTTTAAACTTTAGCGCTCGACTGTATTTAAACATGTGCTTTTGACCATAGACTGTTTATATAAATGGACAGAGCTAACACGCCAACTGCCGCGTTCCAAACAGGAAGTGATCACGCGCGCATTTCCTGCTCCATCGACTCTGGCTACAATTCACTTTCTATTGAAAAACGTTCGCCCCTCTCTCTGTCAGACCCGTCTTAAATGTTCGTATTAACCGGCTCTACATCAGGGTCCCCAACGAGTTTAGCACCACGGACTGAAATAATGTAGGTTTTATTTTCTACACGTGTCAGATAAATATGAAAAAAGTAAGTAAATGCAGCTGTAGACTCACCTGTGGACTCACCTGTACACTCACCTGTACACTCACCTGTAGACTCACCTGTGGACTCACCTGTAGAATCACCTGTAGACTCACCTGTGGGCTCACCTGTGGACTCACTTGTAGACTCACCTGTAGACTCACCTGTGGACTCACCTGTACACTCACCTGTGGACTCACCTGTAGACTCACCTGTAGACTCACCTGTAGACTCACCTGTAGACTCACCTGTAGACTCACCTGTGGACTCACTTGTAGACTCACCTGTAGACTCACCTGTGGACTCACCTGTACACTCACCTGTGGACTCACCTGTAGACTCACCTGTAGACTCACCTGTAGACTCACCTGTAGAGTCACCTGTAGACTCACCTGTAGAGTCACCTGTAGACTCACCTGTAGAGTCACCTGTAGAGTCACCTGTAGACTCACCTGTAGACTCACCTGTAGACTCACCTGTAGAGTCACCTGTAGACTCACCTGTAGAGTCACCTGTAGACTCACCTGTAGGCTCACCTGTACACTCACCTGTAGACTCACCTGTACACTCACCTGTAGGCTCACCTGTAGAGTCACCTGTAGACTCACCTGTAGAGTCACCTGTAGACTCACCTGTACACTCACCTGTAGACTCACCTGTACACTCACCTGTAGACTCACCTGTACACTCACCTGTAGACTCACCTGTGGACTCACCTGTAGACTCACCTGTGGACTCACCTGTGCACTCACCTGTGGACTCACCTGTAGACTCACCTGTGGACTCACCTGTAGACTCACCTGTGGACTCACCTGTAGACTCACCTGTAGACTCACCTGTGGACTCACCTGTAGACTCACCTGTGGACTCACCTGTAGACTCACCTGTAGACTCACCTGTACACTCACCTGTGGACTCACCTGTAGACTCACCTGTAGACTCACCTGTACACTCACCTGTAGACTCACCTGTGGACTCACCTGTAGACTCACCTGTGGACTCACCTGTGGACTCACCTGTAGACTCACCTGTAGAGTCACCTGTACACTCACCTGTAGACTCAGCTTATTAGTGTCATGAGGGACGGGAGAAAGTTACGTTGGAGAAGATGCGTCGCTGATAAATTAACATTAATAACAGACAAATCAGGTCCTTTTTCCAGAGGTCGCTGCTGCTAACGTTAGCAACAGGTTTGATTGACAGCGCTACCTTCAACAGCCTCGCTCCTGATTGGCTCTGTGGTTGCTATGATACTCCTGGTCTCTGTACCTGCTGGAGCCTCGATGAGCTTCGTCCATTTCTTTACTCAGTCTATGGTTTTGACAAAGCTCTTTATGCAAATGAGTTGTGCATGTTCCGAGCGCCTCGTGCCCTTTGACCCCTCGTTCTGTCAGTTAACCTCTTTCGTAGTGAGAAAGCTCCATTACGATATCACTGGACACAGCTGGTGGTTCTGTCTCAGGATCTTCGTTGTTATTTTGTGGCTTTAATGAGCTTTTAAAAACCATCTGTTTTACGCTCGGAGAACAAAACTCAGACGTTTTCAGACCCTTTTCGCTCTGATATTCGCCGTCTGGGACTTTGGACAGATTCCAGCCTCGTTATTGTTCTGTTGCTCGTTGTAATGGATCATATTCTGTTTCAAAAGCTCAAACAGATGATAAGTGGTATCATCCTGTGCATCCTCGTCTAACCCTCCTCTCTCTGTCCTCTGTCAGTACTTTACGGATGACTTAGATTACTCTCAGTTCTATGATTACTCTGAGGGAGCCACAGACGCCGTTCCCACCGATGAGTACGAGGAGCCACAGGTAAACGAGCCGGAGCCACACCTGTGGACGTCTGCTGTGTCCTTGTCCCCAAGTGTCTCGTGTTTATGTTCACATGCGCAGCAGAGCGTCCTCTTTAAGTTCGTTTAATGTGAGTGTTGTTAAAGGTGCGGTTTGCGGCGGGGGCGGGGCTCGCTCTGCTCGTGCATGTGAGGCGTGAGCTGCTTTCTCTCTGTGAACTGTCTGCTTTAAGGGGCTTTGCATTCCAGCTCACTTCAAACGTCACTTTAAACGTCACTGTTCACCTAAAAAACGCCGTTGTTCTGACCTGGTGAAGGTGCGGCCGGAGCGCAAAGCCTCGTGTCCTCTCACTGTTTAATGATCTTTGTGTCAAAGTGAGGCCTCGCTCTGAACTGTTGTGCTGCTCGTACAAACCGAAGACGATGTTTAAAGATTTTTCATAAACTGTAAAGAGACACAACAGTCAGACTCAGGCCTTTGGGTCATTTCCACTTTTAAATGTTCTGTGTTTGTCTCGTGCTGTTTGTTGCTCCGCCCTTTTCCAGAGAACCAAACGTAGTGTCTCCATGAAAAAGAAGAGGACCACAAAGTCCATTAGTAAAACCAAAGCAAAGCCGTTTAGGTTCTTGGCTGCCAAAAAATCACCTGCTAAAAAGTTCCCTGCTAAGAAGAAGCGCCCGATGCCTGGCTACCAGGCCACGGCCCCGGCCCGGCCCCGAGGGAGTTTTAGGGTAAACCTCAGAGAAAACATCAAGATCATCCCCTCGAACTGCGGAGGGAGATCTGTGATGGCAGATAGAGCGGCCCTAACAGTAGCATTAGCATTAGCATTAGCGTAGATACAGGTCTGTTTAACTCCTGTTTCTGCCTCTGAGTTAACGCTTTTCTTCTTCTTCTTCTGTCCTTTTCCAACATGACTCAGCTAAACAATGTAGAAGGAGATTACAAAACAGACACTGACTACGGGACGTTAGACGAGTCCCAAACTCAGTCCCCCTTTGACACCAGTGGACCCCACGAGGTAATGTGCCCTTTCTTTTCACTTTTTACTCAGTTCGATTCTCATTGAAACACTCGGTGCAGCAAAGACACATACATTCAAATCGATGCTGTGTCTGGAGCTCGTCTGGAGCCGTGGTAATTATCTGTAGAGAGTAGTTCACCTCCAAAAGGACCGAGCCTCACAGCCTGAACCTGTCCACACATGGATGTGATCACAGACTTTACACATCCAGTGTGTGGAGCAGCTCAAATCCAAACACTCTGCCCTGTGGAAGGTGTTAATGTGACTGTGCCAAATATACAAAGAGCGACGAGCTTTGAAACGGCCTTTGTGTATTTGAACATTAACCTGATCACGTCTAATCTGTTACACTGAGCTACAAAAACTGTTTTTTCTAAGTTGTCTGTGTTTTTTCAACTGAATTAGGACCATTTTGCACTGCTGAATCCAAAAATCACATCCACTTTTCTCAATCAGGTCAGGTTTTTAGGATTTTGAAAAATCTGATCTTCTGACTAAATTGATAACATTTTTTAGGAGAGAAAAAATCATTTTGTAACAGAATGCATAAATTAAATGTAATATAATAGACTTTGATAAGAACATGTAAATTGAACTTTACATCGTCATTGTGCAAAATTCAGGGCATGAACTTGTGTTTCTTCGAACCCCTCGAATGCTCAGCAGCAGGATGTTTCTCTTTAGAGTCCAACAGTATCAGCCATCGTGACTGAATCCCAGCGTCCCTGATACCTGACCTCCATCTCCTTTATGTCCTGATGGAATCTTTTCCTCTGCTCATCACTCACTGATCCTAGATTCTCAGGAAATTGAGAATAAGTTATGTATTTTGATGCTCATGTTTCTGAAAGCCGTCAGCTTGTTGGTGACAAGTTCTGCAGAGTTCTTCATGACCAGAACAAAAACCTTCCATGCTTCCAGATCCACTGAGTTTTCAAACTCTCTGATGAGTTGACGGATTTGAGGAACATCAAAGACGCCAACTTTCAACTTCTCCATAGTTAATCCTGGGAAAGCACGACACAAGTGAAGCAGCCACCGTCCTTCTAGAGCTTTGGTGAACTGTTTAATCGAGCCGAGCTTCATGTGCAGCGGTGGAGAGAGAATCTTGTCTCAATCTACCAGAGGATTGTTGATGTTCTTCACTTTGCAAGACGCCAACTCCTCCGGCACAGGCCAGTCCTTCTATGTGTAACACTGAGCAGTGTCCCTACTATCCCAACTACTGCTATCTTCTAATTGAACACCACTTCATTCACTTGTAATATAAAAAAACTAACAATTAGGCCTAAGTTGGCACATGCATTGCAAGAAATATAAAAGAATTTAGCACCATATGACGTGAAAATACCCGAACATGTAAACACAAAAAACAAAGTGAGTTCAAAAAGTCGACCTGACTGAGCAAAACCAATGTGTTTTTTGGATTCAGCAAAATGATCCTAAATCAGATAAAAAAAACTTAAACAATAAATTTGGCGCTGACCAGTGTAATCGTCCCATTTAAACTCTGTAGAACCGTGTCGTTCCTTCAGCCTTTTCTTCAGTTTTTGCTCTGAGGCTGAAGGAACCGTCGTAGAGTGACTTTTCTCCTAATGGCATCACCTTATTTATGATGTTTGAATGTTCCTCTGGAGGACGTGGATCGCACAGCATTCAGAATTTGTAATGTCATATGTCTCAGGTCTTTTATGACATGGAAATAAGATGTTGCCATTGCTATTGCTAACGTCGTTCTCTGCTCTGTTAGCACACAGTAGCCTAATGCTTGACTAACTCTGTCCCGCTCACCTCTGGGCTCGTGAAGGCTGTGGAGGACGACCTTGTTGGGGGTCTCGCGACAGAGGCCACAGCTCAGGAACCCGCCGCCGTCGCCCCGGAAACGCACGGTTCGGACGCGTATGACTTTACTGCGTACGACCTAAAGGAGTATGACTTGGGAGAGGTTGACAGCAAAGTTTATGATTACACCAGTTACGACGATTACGGCCCGGACAAAGCCACGCCCACCGCGGCCCCCGACGACGAGGTGGGGCCCGGGGTGGCGGCTGAGACGGACATATCGGAGAGCGCCGTAAGTACTGCGCCCTCTGCTGGAGCGGAGGGCGGGTGCATGACCAGCCTGGACGTTTGTGGGGACTAACAGTTTTAGTGCATGAGGCTGCATGTGTCTGAGGAGGGTGATGTCACACATCCAGTCAGAGCGGAGTTTATTAAAGACACATTATGTAACTTTCTACTGCAGCGTCCATCACCTGCTCGTCTCCATGTTCCACAGTGTGGCATTAAACTCTGCAAAAACACACCAGGTCAAGAAGGTTCTGAGGACACGACTTTGCTCATTGTCAAAATGTTTTTTTTCTTTTAGCGAAGAACAAACCTGATTTTATGAAAGATAATGTCACACTGTGGAACATTAACATTAAAGAGATAATGTCACTGTGGAACATTAACATTAAAGAGAGATAATGCCACACTGTGGAACATTAACATTAAAGAGATAATGTCACACTGTGGAACATTAACATTAAAGAGAGATAATGTCACACTGTGGAACATTAACATTAAAGAGAGATAATGCCACACTGTGGAACATTAACATTAAAGAGAGATAATGTCACTGTGGAACATTAACATTAAAGAGAGATAATGTCACACTGTGGAACATTAACATTAAAGAGAGATAATGCCACACTGTGGAACATTAACATTAAAGAGAGATAATGTCACTGTGGAACATTCAAATTAAAGAGAGATAATGTCACACTGTGGAACATTCACAGGTGAAGAAATGTCTCTGGAGACAAGCAGGAAGTGGACCTCAAAAAGTGAAATAAACAGATTTTCTGATTCAAACGTCTGATGTGACGCCTTTTACTACATTATAAAAGTACAAATATATAAATATACAAATATATAAAGACATATATGAGAAAAGTCACGTTTCAGTTAAACTCGAGTCGTTCTCTGACTCTTTTCCTCGTTGATGTGATTTTGTTTGGAGCATGTTTTTAACTCTTTCTCTTCTGTCTTTTACCTAATCACTCAAGTACATTTAAAGTATCATCTGATAGTAGGAGTTGTTGTTGTTGTTGTGTACTGTGTAGATGTGTGTGTACTTCTGTGTGTACTTCTGTGTGTACTTCTGTGTACTCCTGTGTGTACTTCTGTACATCTGTGTGCATGTCTGTGTCTGCAGATCGCTGGAGTCGAAGGAGCTTTTGGACAAAAGGGAGAGAAAGGAGAACCTGCAGTGATCGAACCTGTAAGAGCCTCACAGAACTACTACGACTACTACTACTACAACTACGACTACTACTACTACGACTACTACTACTACTACTACGACTACTACTACTACTACTACTACTACTACTACTACTACTACTACTACTGTTAAATACTAATACTACTACAACTACTACTACTACTACTGTTAAATACTTCTACTACTACGACTACTACTACGACTACTGTTAAATACTACCACTACTACTACTGTTAAATACTACTACTACTACTACGACGACTACTACTACTACTGTTAAATACTAATACTACTACAACTACTACTACTACTACTGTTAAATACTACTACTACTACTACTAATGTTAAATACTACTACTACTACTACAACTACTGTTAAATACTACTACTACTACAACTACTACTACTACTACTGTTAAATACTACCACTACTACTACTGTTAAATACTACTACTACTACTACTACTACTACTACTACGACTACTATTAAATACTACTACTCCTACTACTACTACGACTACTGTTAAATACTACTACTACTACTACTACTACTACTACTACTACTACGACTACTGTTAAATACTACTACTACTACGACTACTGTTAAATACTACTACTACTACTAGTACTACTACAACTACTACGACTACTGTTAAATACTACTACTACTACGACTACTGTTAAATACTACTACTACTACTACTGTTAATACTACTACTACTACTACTACTACTACTACTATTAAATACTACTACTACTACTCTACTACGACTGTGTTAACTATTAAATACTACTACTACTACTACTACTTCTACTATGACTACTACTACTGCTACTACTGCTAAATGCTACTACTACTACTACTGCAACTACTGCTACAACTACTACTACTACTACCACAACTACTACTGCTTAGAACTACTGCTAACAACAGCTACTACCATGAATAACTACTACTACTGCTATCGACTACTAGTCTTGTCTTTTCTGTAGTACCAGGTTTATTTTTCAGTTCTGATTTGATGAGCTCACATGTGTTTGTTTGTTTGTTTGTTTGTTTGTTTGTTTGTTTGTTTGTTTGTTTGTTTGTTTGTTTGTTTGTTTGTTTGTTTGTTTGTTTGTTTGTTTGTTTGTTTGTTTTAGGGCATGCTGATCGAGGGCCCTCCCGGACCTCCTGGCCCCTCTGTGAGTTCACAGATAAACGACTTTTTAAAGTTTCATTTTTGGCCCTGTGGCTGAGGAGTTTTCTTCTGTTTCAGGGTCTTCCTGGTCCCTCTGGTCTTCAGGGACCTCCAGGCACGTCTGGAGATCCTGGTGACAGGGTAAGAAACTCTCACAAACATCTCACACCATCAGGACTCTTCACAGACAACTGGAACAAAACTAAAAAACAGTTTCTAACGTAAAGATCAGACAAAACCAGAAAACTCAGGTGCAAATGTAAGAGCCCTAAACTATTGAAACGAAACATGTTCTAAGTTTTACTGCTGTAGTGAAGCTGGGGTCTCAACACCTGGATTATTTTGGTCAAAGATCCGGGTCATTTGGACATAAACATAGATCAGAAATCAGGCCGAAGGAAGTTGGTTTTGGACCGAGGACAAGAGCGAGACTCAGACAAACCCCGACTATACGAGAAAAAGGTGATTAAAGCAACAGAAAACGACGAGGTGTTGGGTCTGGGTCTAATTAACGCTAAACTTAGCTCACGTAAAAGTTAAACACATAAAAGCTGCTATTTGACCATAAAAAGCCAATTACACAACACGTTCACATACGACATGTGGCTTTAATGACCCGAAACATCACGTCCCCAGTGTGAACTTCTCTTAAACCAGGTCGAGTTTAGAGTTTAATACAGAATTACTCAAATGTCACTATAAAATCCAAAATATATCACACAAAACTGACCCCTGCAGCTTTAATACATGTTATAATAGTGTTAATGCGTCAAAAACACACCTGGAGTTGTGTTTTGTTTCATTTATTATCTGTCTATTATCTTTCATATATTATTGTCTGTCACATCTCCAAAGCTCAAAACGCTTTGCTCCACCTTGTGATGTCATCAAGTGGTAGTTTTCAAGTTAACTCCTCCTTTTACCTTAAGTTCAGTCGAGATAAGAGACAACTCCAGATTAACTGAAATGATACAAATTATTCTAGATTTGAAGGTGTGTGGAGTTTAAAAACACAGTGGAGCACTTCCTGTATCACCACATGATGACATCACAAGGTGGTAGTGTTTTTTTCAGTTTGAGAAAAGAAGAACTCAGCCTGAATCTGCAGTTTGTGTTAAACATGAGAGAATGAAACAAAAAACACAACTCCAGGTCTGTTTGTGGTGAGGAAACAGAAAATAGTGTAATATGGACTTTTAAGACTTCAATTTTTTTTAAATGTCTAAAAATAGTTTTCATATATTATCATAAACATAACCTCTTCATGATCTGCCCCGTTCACTCCTGAAACATGACCCCGTCTCTCTGCTGATGTGTCTCGTCCTCAGGGTCCTCCAGGACGTCCCGGTCTGCCTGGAGCTGACGGTCTGCCTGGTCCCCCTGGAACTATGCTCATGCTCCCAGTGAGTCCTACTGTCCTACTGTACTAAAGAGTCTGTCCTACTGTACTAACGAGTCTGTCCTACTGTACTAAAGAGTCTGTCCTACTGTACTAACGAGTCTGTCCTACTGTACTAACGAGTCTGTCCTACTGTACTAACAAGTCTGTTCTACTGTACTAACGAGTCTGTCCTACTGAACTAACAAGTCTGTCCTACTGTACTCACAAGTCTGTCCTACTGTACTAAAGAGTCTGTCCTACTGTACTAACAAGTCTGTCCTACTGTACTAACAAGTCTGTTCTACTGTACTAAAGAGTCTGTCCTACTGTACTAACAAGTCTGTTCTACTGTACTAACAAGTCTGTCCTACTGTACTAAAGAGTCTGTTCTACTGTACTAAAGAGTCTGTCCTACTGTACTAAAGAGTCTCTCCTACTTTACTAACAAGTCTGTTCTACTGTACTAAAGAGTCTATTCTACGGTACTAACAAGTCTGTCCTACTATACTAAAGAGTCTGCCCTACTGTATTAAAGAGTCTGTCCTACTGTACTAAGGAGTCTGCAGACTACTGTACTAACAAGTCTGCATACTACTGTACTAAAGACTTTACAGACTACTGTACTAACAAGTCTGTCCAACTGCACTAATGAGTCTGTCCTACTGCACTAAAGAGTCTGTCCTACTGTACTAAAGAGTCTATTCTACTGTACTAACGAGTCTGTCGTTTAAGATACTACAAAGTCTCTGTAAATCCAGTGTAAATGAGTGATTTCCTGAACATACTTCCACACTTTAAACTCTTCTGTTTCGTGTTTAGTTCCGTTTCGGTGGCGATGGCGAGAAAGGTCCCGTCGTGTCGGCTCAAGAGGCTCAAGCTCAGGCCATCCTCTCCCAGGCCCGGGTAAGTCAACCGGACAGGAGCGCCCCCTGCTGTGCCCCGTCGCAGCTGCAGGGGTCGGACTGTGTGCTGAGTGTGGAGGGGGGCAGGGCCTCGTACCGGTCACATTTTCGCTGGCCTTGCTAAACTCAAACCTGCCGAGCCACAACATAAAACGAGCAGAACAGATGCGAACACACGAGGCTTTTAAAAATACTCGTGAGCCGCGGGTGGGCGACAGGTGGGTCCCAGGCGACAGGTGGGTCCAGAGAAATACATCGACTTTTACAATATTTTAGTCCCGGTTTAGTCCCGGTTTAGTCCTGGTTTAGTCCCGGTTTAGTCCTGGTTTAGTCCCGGTTTAGTCCTGGTCTAGTCCCGGTTTAGTCCTGGTTTAGTCCCGGTTTAGTCCTGGTTTAGTCCCGGTTTAGTCCTGGTTTAGTCCTGGTTTAGTCCTGGTTTAGTCCTGGTCTAGTCCCGGTTTAGTCCTGGTCTAGTCCCGGTTTAGTCCTGGTTTAGTCCCGGTTTAGTCCTGGTTTAGTCCCAGGACTAGACCAGGACTAAACCTCACACTTGTCCCAGACTCTCAGAAAACTTCATCTTCTACAAAACCACAGCATCACATTTAGTATTTTTGACGATGGCTCCGAGGTTTAAACTTAAACTTTATTTAAAAAAAGCCCCGGTGCATGATGGGATGTGGCGTGTTAAAGCCCCGGTGCATGATGGGATGTGGCGTGTGTTAAAGCCCCGGTGCATGATGGGATGTGGCGTGTTAAAGGCCCGGTGCATGATGGGATGTGGCGTGTTAAAGGCCCAGTGCATGATGGGATGTGGCGTGTTAAAGGCCCAGTGCATGATGGGATGTGGCGTGTTAAAGGCCCAGTGCATGATGGGATGTGGCGTGTTAAAGGCCCAGTGCATGATGGGATGTGGCGTGTTAAAGGCCCAGTGCATGATGGGATGTGGCGTGTTAAAGCCCCGGTGCATGATGGGATGTGGCGTGTTGGATGTGCAGCGAGGCCTGAAGAGTCTGGTCCATGTTTTGTGTCTGGTTTGCAGCTGGCGATGAGGGGACCCCCGGGGCCCATGGGTCTGACGGGAAGATCAGGACCAGTGGTGAGTGCTTCAAATCTCATTTCCTCCATAACTCAGAGCGTCTACGGCTGATTAAAACAGACTGTAGCGTGTCCAACGGCGAGACGTGTCTCTGAACGACTCCAGTCTGTGATTCTTTGTCACTTTGATTCTGTTTTTATTGTTTTACCTGCAGATTTAATTATGAACAGCATCGTCCAATCACGTCGCAGCAGTGGTGCTGATTTCTTTTGATTGGTTGTTTCACTGCTGCGTCGCTAAGTGGTCTCTGTGTGAAACATCTGCAGAGACAGTGTCCTCCTCATGTCCTCTCCTCATGTCCTACCTCCTCATGTCCTGTCCTCATGTCCTCTCCTCATGTCCTCTCCTCATGTCCTACCTCCTCATGTCCTACCTCCTCATGTCCTACCTCACGTCCTACCTCCTCATGTCCTCTCCTCACGTCCTACCTCCTCATGTCCTACCTCACGTCCTACCTCCTCATGTCCTCTCCTCATGTCCTCACCTCCTCCTCCTCCTCTCCTCCTCCTCTCCTCCTCCTCGTGTCCTCTCCTCATGTCCTCCCTCCTCATGTCCTCCACCCTCATGTGTCCTCCTCTTCTCCTCCTCTCCTTCTCCTCCTCCTCGCCTCCTCCTCCTCCTCCTCCTCTCTCCGCCTCCTCTCCGCTCCTCCTCCTCTTCCTCCTCCTCTCTCTCCTCCTCCTCCTCCTCCTCTCCTCCTCTCCTCCTCCTCCTCCTCCTCTCCTCCTCCTCTCCTCTCTCCTCCTCCTCTCCTCCTCCTCCTCTCCTCTCCTCTCCTCCTCCTCTGCCTCCTCCTCTCCTCCCTCCTCTCCTCCTCCTCCTCCTCCTCTCCTCCTCTCCTCCTCCTCCCTCCTCCCCCTCCTCCTCTCCTCCTCCTCCTCCTCCTCCTCCTCCTCCTCCTCCTCTCCTCCCCTCCTCTCCTCTCCTCCTCCTCCTCCTCCTCTCCTCCTCCTCCTCCTCCTCCTCTCCTCCTCCTCCTCCTCCTCACCTCCTCCTCCTCCTCCTCCTCCTCCTCTCCTCCTCCTCCTCCTCCTCCTCCTCTCCTCCTCTCCTCCTCCTCCTCTCCTCCTCCTCTCCTCCTCCTCCTCTCCTCCTCTCCTCCTCCTCCTCTCCTCCTCTCCTCCTCCTCCTCCTCCTCCTCCTCCTCCTCCTCCTCCTCTCCTCCCTCCTCCTCCTCCTCCGCCTCCTCCTCCTCTCCTCCTCCTCCCTCCTCCTCCTCTCCTCCTCCTCTCCTCCTCTCCTCCTCCTCCCTCCTCCTCCTCCTCCTCTCCTCCTCCTCTCCTCCTCCTCCTCTCCTCTCCTCCTCCTCCTCCTCCTCCTCTCCTCCTCCTCTCCTCCTCCTCCTCTCCTCCTCTCCTCCTCCTCTCCTCCTCCTCCTCTCCTCCTCCTCGTGTCCTGTTCATACATGATTCTCTGTTTATCTGCAGAAAGCGTCTGTGACAAATGAAACTTCTGTGAGTTAAATTCTCCGACTGAGGAGCAGGTGTTTAGTTTTTGTCTTCACTTCGTGCTGATCTGTCCTCTGAAGTTCGATGTTGTGAAAGCTTTTGTATAATTTAAAAATACAAAATGACGTTGAGCTCCTCAGACAAACCGAGGGATCAGGACTGAACTGTTTTTTAGTTTTGTGTCGTTTGTTTCTCTTCTTCTGTTGTGATTCTCTCCTAAAGAAACAATGAGCAGCTGAACGTCTCCATCTGCTGGCAGAGCGCCGTCATTACACCAGGAAGCGTCAGATATTTGCAGATCTGGATAAAGACGAGTCTGTTTGTGTTTTTTCTCAGGGTCTTCCTGGTTCTCTCCTGGACTTAAAGGTGAAAGCGGAGATCATGGTCCTCAGGTAATTTATAACACACAGATTTTAATCAGATTTAAACGAGAATAAACTTCATGTAGTTTTGTGACACATTTACTTCAAACTTCTATTTATTTATTTATTTGAAAATCTTCTTCTCGTTTGTCACTTTAAATATTGAGAATAATTATCTAAAAATACTTATCCCTCGACTTATATAAATAATGCTCTGGTCTTTTCAAATTAAAGGTTTGGTTCTTCATTAATCTCGTCTTTTCTCCACACACAGGGGCCTCGTGGCATCCAGGGGCCCGCCGGACCCCCCGGCAAAGCAGGGGAAACGGGTAAGAGTCTGACCCCGGAGCTCGCTCCCACCTCCCGGCTCTTTGTTTGTGTCCCTCAGTTCAGTCCTGGTTTAGTCCTGGTTTAGTCCCGGGACTAAACCAGGACTGAACCTCACACTCCTCACATGTAGAGTCTCAGAGTCTCAGAGTCTCAGAGTCTCAGAGTCTCAGAGTCTCAGAGTCTCAGAGTCCTCAGAGTCTCAGAGTCTCAGAGTCGTAGAGTCTCAGAGTCGTAGACTCAGAGTCTCAGAGTTGTAGAGTCTCAGAGTCGTAGAGTCTCAGAGTCGTAGAGTCTCAGAGTCTCAGAGTCTCAGGAGAGTCTTAGAGTTGTAGAGTCTCAGAGTCTCAGAGTCTCAGAGTCGTAGAGTCTCAGAGTCTCAGAGTCTCAGAGTCTCAGAGTCTCAGTGTCTCAGAGTCTCAGAGTCGTAGAGTCTCAGAGTCTCAAGTCTCAGAGTCTTAGAGTCTCAGAGTCTCAGAGTTGTAGAGTCTCAGAGTCTCAGAGTCTCAGAGTCTCAGAGTCTCAGTGTCTCAGAGAGTCGTAGAGTCTCAGAGTCTCAGAGTTGTAGAGTCTCTTCCTGTGTGTTTCAGTCACTTTTCTCACATATAAACCTGAATTTCTGTTCTTTTTTTCTTCCTTTTCGCTCTGATGATGTTATCACCGTTTCTTAGAGGTAGGTTCACTCTTTTTCTGTCTTAAATGTCACACTCTTTAAATCGTGTTTTTCTCCACAGGGCCGGGCTGGAGCTGACGGAGGTCGGGGGATGCCTGGAGAGCCGGGGGTCAAGGTAAAAACACAGACTGTACTTTTCCTCGTGTCACTGAGGAGCTGCTGAGTGGAGCTAATGTGGTTTTATGTGTCACAGGGCGACCGAGGCTTCGATGGGCTCCCCGGACTCCCCGGAGAGAAGGGACACAGGGTGAGTACGAGGTCACAGAGGTCACAGGGGTCACAGAGGTCACAGGGGTCACAGAGGTCACAGGGGTCACAGGGGTCACAGGGGTCACAGAGAAACAGATTATAACTTTAAGAGCTTGTTCCTCTAAAAACAGCAGATTTTCTGGCTCTTTGTGCTTATTCAGGATTTTCACACTTGAATCTGGACGGGCCAAAGGTTTCTGGGATTGTTACTGGGATTTTCGATTTTAATGCTGTTTGTAACTCTCCAAAAGTCAAGGAACAATAACTGGATCAGATATTCTGGGACTTATTTCTGTTTATTCTTAAAACACACAAAACCAGTGACTCTGCACTAAACATTTCATTATTCTTATCTTGTGTTTTTTTAGGGGGAGCCTGGACCTGCAGGACCCATCGGGGCCCCAGGAGAGGACGGGCAGAGGGTACGTGTACTGCAGTATTTGTAGTTACACTGGCCTCAGGCGGCTGGGGGCGGGGACTAAAGTTTTATGTGTAACCTTTCCTCCCAGTGAAAGTAGCACTTAGCCTTGTAGCTTTAGGCTTTTGGAGTAAAGTCTGTCCTCGTGTGTGAAGCTCACGTCTTGTCTCTCCTCAGGGTGAAGACGGAGAGATCGGGCCGAGGGGACTGGCTGGAGAGAGCGTAAGACCTTTTTGTCCCAAACACACTGCGACCTGCTGTGACTCTGACTTTGTGCCGAGCGTCCAGCAGGGGGCAGCGTTCTCCCGCTGAACGTCACACGTGTGTAACTCTTCTCTCTGTGCAGGGTCCCAGGGCCTGCTGGGGCCACGAGGAGACCACCCGGACCCCCCGGAGCGCCGGTGTGTACGTCTCCCCCCGTCACTGTTTCCCTCATGTCCTGTTTCACTTCCTGTGTTTCTCTTCCTGCTTCATTTCCTGTTTCACTTCCTGCTTCACTTCCTGTTTCACTTCCTGTTTCTTCCTTCCTTCTTCACTCCTGTTTCACTTCCTGCTTCACTTCCTGTTTCTCTTCCTTCCTTTTCACTTCCTGTTTCACTTCCTGTTTCACTTCCTGTTTCTCTTCCTGTTTCACTTCCTGTTTCGCTTCCTGCTTCACTTCCTGTTTCACTTCCTCCTTCACTTCCTGCTTCACTTCCTGTTTCACTTCCTGTTTCACTTCCTGATTCTCTTCCTGCTTCACTTCCTGTTGATCGTGCGGTTTGTGGTTCTCAGGGCGTCGCTGGAGTCGATGGGCCTCATGGACCAAAAGGAAACATGGTACGGAATGTTGTTGTTGTTGTTTTTTTTACTTCATTTTGTGTCTTATTTTTTTATTTTATTGTATTTTTTTCCAAATGTTTTTTCTGGGAACAGCAACAAAAAGACAGATCACAATGAAAATACAGTTTATTTGTCCCTGTTTCTTTTCTTTCTTTTTTTTTTTTTTCAGACGCTCAAGCTCAGTGCAGGAAAACTGTACAAAATATAATAATAAAATATAATATAAAATATTACAGATTTTGTCTTATTTTTATTCAAATATATTGAATTATTCTGATTAAACTGTGAGATTTGAGATGTATTTATATTATTTGTATTATTTTTCTTGTTCTTGTGTTTCTCTTATTTTAAATCGTACAGAATTGTTTCGTTTGCTTGTTCAGACTTTTCCTGTCGTCAAACTCACAGATCTGACTCGTTCAGTCTGTTCAAATCAAACATTTATTTATTACTCCTGGTGCAATGCAGAAAAGAGCCACCAGGGGTCAGCACATGTAGAACGTCTGATTCATAATGATGAGCCTGTGATGAACCGGGAATCAGAGCCGTTCAAACGATTCTCTGTTTATCTGTGAGGCACAAAGCTTCAGCTCAGATTCTGAACTTCCAGCTGCAGCGAGTGAATCTGTGAAATATCATGTAACTTTTCTCCTGGAGCTGCACAGATCTGACCTGGATCATGTTTTTATCTTTTTCCAGGGGCCACAGGTGAACCGGGGCCACCTGGACAGCAGGGAATCCCAGGAACGCAGGTGAAAAATCAATGCTCCACACAGCGGCATACAGTGTAGTGCCCAGGGTTAGCGCCTGTAATGAGTCCGACACAGACACAGCCTTTGTTCCTGTTTGTATCTGTGCACGTCCACCGGGGGCAGCGCAGGCCCCTGTGTCGTCCTCAGGGATGAGATCACACACACACAAACACAAACACTCAGATACACACACACACACACACACATACACACACGCGCACACACACTCACTCTCACACTCACACTCACACACAGACTCACAAACACACACACACACAGACAGACTCAGACACACACAAACACTCAGATACACACACACAAACACACACAACACACACACACACACACACACACACACACACACTGCGCGCACACAGACACACACACACACAGACTCACAAACACACACACACAGACAGACTCAGACACACACACACACACACATACACACACACAGACACACACACTCACACACACACACACACACACACAGACTCAGACTCACAAACACACACACACACACACACCACACACACATACACACAGACACACACACTCACACACACACACACACACACACACACACACACACAGACACACACACACACACAGACACACACACACACAGACACACACTCACACACAACACACACAGACACACACACACACACACAGACACACACACACACACACACACACACACACACACACACACACACACACACACAGACACACACACACACACACTCACCACACACACACACACACTCACACACACACACACACACACACACACACACACAGACACACACACAGACACACACACACACACACACACACACACACACACAGACACACACACACACACACAGACACACACCACACACACACAGACACACACACACACACAAAACACACACACACACACACACACATACATACACACACAGACACACACACACACACACAGACACACACACACACACACACACATACATACACACACAGACACACACACACACACACACACACACACACACACACACACACACACACACACACACACACACACACACACACACACACACACACACACACACACACACACACACACACACACACAACCTGCAGAGTGGGATTTATTTCTGCACAAATTTAAGCTAATTTGTCAATCTGTGTCATTAATTATATCAAAATCTGTGTTTTCTCCTGAATATTCACACGATTCACACGATTCACTCACGATTCACATGATTCACACACGATTCACACACGATTCACACGATTCACACGATTCACACGATTCACACGATTCACACGATTTCACACACGATTCACACGATTCACACGATTCACACGATTCACACACGATTCACACGATTCATTCACACGATTCACACGATTCACACACGATTCACACGATTCACACGATTCACACGATTCACACACGATTCACCACGATTCACACGATTCACACACGATTCACACACGATTCACACACGATTCACACACAATTCACACACGGTTCACACGATTCACACACGATCATACGATTCCCACACGATTCACACACGATTCACACACGATTCACACACGATTCACACACGATTCACACACGATTCCTGGTGCTGATGTGTTTTTTCTCTGTGTGACAGGGCCTCCCTGGGCCTCAGGGCCCCATCGGGCCTCCTGGAGAAAAGGTGAGTCCATTTAAACTCTGAGTTATATTTTTGCACGATTTTACATATTGACCTTTTCAGAAACAAGTAGAAACACGTGACACAGTGAGAAGCAAAACCTGAGATTTATGTGACTCCAGCTGCTCATTTTCCCCGATCGTTTGAAACTTTTAAACTGAACTTAAAAACCAGAGTGACCCTGGTTTAAGTTTAAGAACAGTGTGATCTGTTGAACTTCAGTTTGTCCATAACAAACTCCACGTTCAAGCACGAGGTCCATCAGTGAACGCAGCACCAGGACAGTCCAGGTCAGACGTCAATGATCGACTGATTCGACCTCCGACCTCCGTGTCTTGGACACTCGGGTGAAGAGAGGGGCAGAGCTGTACAGCACCACCTGGTTGTGAGTTGGATCCGCTGGCGGAGGAGGAAGCTGGACAGACCTGGCAGGCCCAAGTGTATCGTGAGGGTCTGTTGGGAACGTCTGGCGGAGTCTTCTGTCAGGGGGGTCTTCAACTCACACCTCCCGGGAGAACTTCTCTCTGATCCCGGGGGAGGCTGGGGACATGGACTCAGAGTGGGCCATGTTCTCCACCTCCATTGTTGATGCGGCTGCTCGTAGCTGTGGTCGTAAGGTCTGCGGTGCTTGTCACGGCGGCAATCCCCCAAACCCGGTGGTGGACACTGGAAGTAAGGGATGCCGTCAGGCTGAAGAAGGAGCCTTTTTGGCTTGTGGAACTCCTGAGGCAGCTGACGGGTACGGTGGGCCAAGCGTGCCGCAGCCTGTGCAGGTGCAGAGGCAAAAACTCGGGGTTGGGAGGAGTTCGAGGAGGCCATGGAGGAGGACTATCGGTCGGCCTCAAAGAAATTCTGGCAAACCGTTCGACGCCTCAGGAGGAGGAAGCAGAGCTTCACCAACACTGTTTACAGTGCAGGTGGAGAGCTGCTGACCTCAACTGGGGACGTTGTTGGACGGTGGAAGTAAAACTTTGAGGATCTCCTCAATCCCACTGTCACACCGTCTGAGGAGGAGGCCGAGACTGGGGACCTGGAGGTGGACTCGTCCATCACCCTGGCCAAAGTCACTGAGGTGGTTGAAGCTCCTCATGTCCTGAGGTTGGATGAGATCTGTCCCGAGTACCTCAAGTCTCTGGATGTTGTGGGTCTTGTCTGACACGTCTCTGTAACATCTCGTGGTGGGACAGTCCCTCTGGACTGTCAGACCGGGGGGGTGGTCCCTCTGTATAAGAACGGGGACCGGAGGGTGTGTTTAAACTACAGGGGAATCACACTCCTCAGTCTTAAGGTCTATTCCAGGGACTGTAGAGGAGAATCCGACTGATAGAACCTCGGATCCAGGAGGAGCAGTGTGGTTTTCGTCCTGGTCGTGGAACACTGGACCAGCTCTACACTCTCCATCAGGTCCTCGAGGCTCATGGGAGTTTGCCACAGTCCACATGTGTTTGTGGATCTGTAGAAGGCATTCGACCGTGTCCCTCGTGGTGTCCTTTGGGGGGCGCTCTGGGAGTATGAGGTCCGGAGCAGGAGCTGTGTTCTGGGGCGGTTTGAGCCGAGTGTGAAGAGTCTGGGATGAGAATCAGCTCCTCCAAATCCGAGGCCTTGGTTCTCGACTGGAAAAAGGTGGCGCCCTCTCCTGGTGGGTGGGGAGTTTCTGCCTCAAGTGGAGGAGTTTAAGTATCTCTTGGTCTTGTTCAGAGCGAGGGGAGGATGGAGCGTGAGATTGACAGTTGGATCATCGTCTGCAGTGATGTCGCTGTATCGTCTGTCGTGGTGAAGAAGGAGCCGAGTCTCTGGATTTACCTCAGTCGACGTTCACCTCAACTATGGTCAAGAAGAAAATGGATGGACTTCTAAACTAAAAATATAAATGCACATATTGTTCTGGTGCTGTTCTTTGTGTCTGGGTCAGTTTTAATCACAGCCTGAGGTCAAAGGTGAACATCACGTCTAAACTGTGACTAAAAACACGTGAAGATCAGCACGATCTGCAGAGAGGCTCCTGAAGGATCTGCACAGACTTTAAATCTGGTGTTTTTATGAGTCTGGGACGTGCAGGTGCTCCCAGTGAACTCTGCATGACCTTTAACCTTTCACCTCTTTGTTTCACAGGGGCCTCAGGGCAGGTCGGGGCTGCCGGGGGTACCTGGAGCTGACGGGCCTCCGGTGAGTCAAACCTGGACTTTACAGACTTGTGGTTCTGGAGCAGGAAGTGCGTCAGAAACAGAGAAGAATCACTGAGGATTTTACAGCTGAAAAAAGTGGATTTTTTCATTAAAAAAATGTCTCGTGTCCTTTATCTTTAACCTTGACTTCACAAACCTGTAAATATTCAGCTGTTTTGACTCGGGGTTTGACTCTTTTTGATGATTTAACCAAAAAGAAATTTAAAATATTGATTCAACAAAACATGAGAATCACAGAAGATACGACAGAAGTACTGCATTCTGTGAAGTACAAGTACAGATACCAGAGCAACAAAGCAACAAATACTCCAGTAAAAGTATCACATGGAAAAATCTGCTTAAGTGGAAGTATTTAAAATGTACTTAAAGAGTAAAAAATTTGAAGTATTTCTCACATATTTTGAGTCTTATAAAACTTTATAAAGAGTTTTGTTCAAATTCTGAACGTGTTAAAAATAAACCCTGAGCCTTTTCAGCAGCTCTCACAAAGTAAAGTACAGACCCACAGTGATACTGCAGTACTTTTTACTGCACATTCCACCTCTGCTCTGGGGTTTACTTCAGGTGTGAGGCACTTTTTCTTTAGCTCGAGGCTCATAGTTTATAGATTTACAGACTGTGCCTCACACAGACTCACACAGACTCACAAAGACTCACACAGACTCACACAGAGACTCACACACAGACTCACACAGACTCACAAAGACTCACACAGACTCACACAGACTCACAAAGACTCACACAGACTCACACAGAGACTCACACAGACTCACACAGACTCACAAAGACTCACACAGACTCACACAGACTCACAAAGACTCACACAGACTCAAAGACTCACAAAGACTCACAAAGACTCACAAAGACTCACAGAGACTCACACAGACTCACACAGACTCACACAGACTCACACAGACTCACAAAGACTCACACAGACTCAAAGACTCACAAAGACTCACAAAGACTCACAAAGACTCACACACAGACTCACACAGACTCACAAAGACTCACACAGACTCACACAGACTCACACAGAGACTCACACAGAGACTCACACAGACTCACACAGACTCACACAGACTCACACAGACGCTGTGAGACTCTCAGAGAAGGTCGTGGGATCTGTCTCGTTTGCAGAGGCTGGTTCTAGTCTCTGGCAGCAGTGTTCTGGATGTTCTGTTCTGTCTCGTTTGCAGAGGCCAGTGAGACGTTACAGTCGTCTAACCTCCTGGAGACAGATGCAGGATAAGTCTCTCTGAGTCTGGTTTTTGGACAGTTTACCTTTGATTTTTGACGTGTTTTTAGATGTAAAAAGCTGCAGATGTTCTTGATTTGATGTGACTGTTAAAGTTCAAGTCTGAGTCCATTATTACCTCTAGATTTCAGACTGATTTGAAGGTTTTAGAGAGAGACACTGGAGGTGACTCTGACACTTTCTCTATGTTTTCTGTGGGTCTGTGACTTTCATCTTGTCTGAGTTTATCTGGAGAAAGTAGTTTTCATCCACACACTGATCTGATCAGTGTCAGAGTGAATCCACTGGTCCAGATTCACCTGCTGCAGTGACACATAGATCTGAGTCTCTGCAGAGGTGTGGTAGGACACATTATTAACTGGCCTGTAGGGGGCAGCATGTAGACACTGAACAGCAAGGGTCCCCAAAATTGACCCCTGGGGAACCCAACCAGCTCAGGGACAGTTTCATCTGAGGACATTTTATCTGAGACACATTTTATCAACACACTCTTGATAATCTGTCATATTTCTGTGTAAACTGTGGATTTAACCTGAGAAATAAGATAAAATATAAAAGTAAAATGTGTTTGACGTCACCTCGAGTCGGACCGGAGCCGTTTACACGAGTTGTGTGACGTTTGCGCCGTAAAAACTCTCAGATTCTGTGTTGTATTTCCGACTTTAACTCTGTCATAAACATGTTCTGTTCTGGATTTAAGGGTCATCCTGGAAAAGAGGGTCCACCTGGAGAGAAGGGAGGTCAGGTACGAGCAGCTCCTCTGTGTCATGATCTTAATGTGTCTAAACTCTAAAACCACTCGTCCTCGTCTCCGCAGGGTCCTCCGGGTCCTCAGGGGCCCATCGGGTACCCCGGCCCCCGAGGAGTCAGGTGATGCACAGATCTGATTAGGTTCAGGTTGAAGCTGTGGGAGGTTTATTCACAGTTTTGTGTTTTCAGTGGAGCTGACGGCGTCCGAGGACTGAGGGGGGAAAAGGAGAGAAGGTAACGGCCAAACTTCATCAGAACAGCTCCTCAAAATCCAGAAGTATGAAACTCCAGCTCCGAAAAAATGAAACTCTGGAGAGACTCGACGTTTTGCATTTCCCCGAGTTTGAGTTTTCGGTTCATTTTGACACAGATGAAAAAAAACATTTCACGTTTCATTAAACCAAAAACCATCAAAACATCAGAAAATATTTACAACGACGTAAAGTTTTTAAAACATGCAGGACTTTTTACTTTTACCTCGACAGAGACGGACGGTCCTCCAGGTGCAGACTCCCCCCAGACGCTCGTGTGTGTTTGTGTGTTTTGTGTGTGTTTTATGTGTTTTGTCTCTGTGTTTTGTGTGTGTTTTGTGTATTTTCTGCTGTTTTGTGTGTGTTTGTGTGTGTTTTGTGTGTGTGTTGTGTGTGTGTGTTGTGTGCTTTGTGTGTTTTGTCTCTGTGTTATGTGTGTGTTTTGTGTGTGTTTTGTGTGTGTTTTGTGTGTGTGTTGTGTGCTTTGTGTGTTTTGTCTCTGTGTTTTGTGTGTGTTTTGTGTGTGTTTTGTGTTTTGTGTGTGTTTGTGTGTGTGTTGTGTGCTTTGTGTGCTTTGTGTGTTCTGTCTCTGCAGTGACCAGGTGTTTTACAAAATGCCGTAAATATTGGGACAGTTTGTATAAAAAGTCAAAATGACTCAGACGTTTCTGTCCCGGAGTTTTTCACTTGTGGAAATGTTTAAAGTATCGATACTTTTTAAACTGGTCTGATTCATGGAGTCAGTGCGACTCTAAAGTATCGATACTTCTAATATATCGACACTTTTGTGATGAAGCTGCGTCTGAAAATTCACAAATGACAGATTTTTAGTATTTTTAGTATCACTCAATAAGTTTTTACATTTCTGTCGTGAGGATTTAAAGTTTTCGATCATTTTAAAATAATAAGATGAATAAATATGTTTGAATGTTTGAGTTTATATTTAATCGTCCTGGAAACATTCTGGGTTTGTTCTGGATCTGAAACTTTTCATCCTTAAAATCATTTAGAAACTAATGAAATATAAAAACACTGTCAGTTTTAAGTCAAATTATTATTGTGTTTTTCTATTTGTGCATTTTATAAATGATTTTAAAATGTGTAAAAGTTTAGGCTCAGGTGCAGTTTTAGATGTTGCCACCAGGGGGCAGTATGAAACTGCACAGTGAGGATCAGAGAAGAAGGTTTATGTTTGGATTTAAATATGATAATTATTAAATAAACATGTTATAAAGATTCAGACGCACCAGACGCACCAGAGTACTCGATACTCCACAAATACTGATACTTTACTTTTTCTGCTGGTACTTTAGTTTTTTCATGTCCAACATTTAAACATTTGAATAAAGACATTTATTTGTTTGTTTCAGGGAGAAGATGGATTCCCAGGTTTTAAAGGAGACATGGGAATCAAAGGAGATCGAGTAAGTGTCTGAGTACTGAGTATTCTGAGTACTGAGTATTCTGAGTACTGTGAGTATTCTGAGTACTGTGAGTACTGTGAGTATTCTGAGTACTGTGAGTATTCTGAGTACTCAGTATTCTGAGTACTGTGAGTATTCTGAGTACTGTGAGTACTGTGAGTATTCTGAGTACTGTGAGTATTGTGAGTACCGTGAGTACCGTGAGTATTGTGAGTACTGTGAGTACTGTGAGTACTGTGAGTACTGTGAGTACTGTGAGTATTCTGAGTACTGTGAGTATTCTGAGTACTGTGAGTATTCTGAGTACTGGTGAGTATACTGAGTACTGTAAGTATTCTGAGTACTGTGAGTACTGTGAGTATTCTGAGTACTCAGTATTCTGAGTACTGTGAGTACTGTGAGTATTGTGAGTACCGTGAGTATTGTGAGTACTGTGAGTACTGTGAGTACTGTGAGTACTGTGAGTATTCTGAGTACTGTGAGTACTGTGAGTACTGTGAGTATTCTGAGTACTGTGAGTATTCTGAGTACTGTGAGTATTCTGAGTACTGTGAGTAACTGTGAGTACTGTGAGTATTCTGAGTACTGTGAGTATTCTGAGTACTCAGTATTCTGAGTACTGTGAGTATTCTGAGTACTGTGAGTATTCTGAGTACTGTGAGTATTCTGAGTACTGCAAGTACTGTGAGTATTCTGAGTACTATCTTTTCCTCGTCTCTTCAGGGGGAGCTGGGTCTGGCCGGCCCACGTGGGGAGGACGGCCCAGAGGGGCCCAAAGGTCGAGCGGGGGCCCAACGGAGAGTCCGGACCCCTGGGCCCTGCTGGAGAAAAGGCAACAGACTCAAAATGGAAATAATCAATTTTTACAAAGACGTTTTTTATGTTTAACTCTGTGGTTGTTTTCTCAGGGTAAACTGGGCGTCCCAGGTCTGCCGGGGTATCCGGGACGACAAGACCGAAGGTGAGACCCGAGAAAAGGCCACGAAACAGAAACGAGACGCCGCGAAAACAGTGAAACGAGACGCCACGAAACAGTGAAACGAGACGTCACAAAACAGTGAAACGAGACGCCACGGTTTAAGATTAAAAAACAGGACGATCGTTACATTATATCACAGATTATAATTAGAAAAAAAAAAAAAAAAAGATTTAACAAGGCAAGAAATCACATTTAACTCCAACAAATGGAATAAATAAAATAAGTAAATAAATAAATAAGTAAATAAATAAATAAGTAAATAAATAAATGAGTAAATAATAAATGAGTACATAAATAAATAAGTAAATACAGGGAGCAGACGCGGCGAGTTTGTCTGAACAGCTCAGAGTCGTTAAAGTGTTTTATAAGAAACAGTAAAAGAACAAGACAAATCATAAATGAACCTCACGAAGTGAACATCACCAGAGTCTAGTGTCACTTATTCATCTGTTACTTTTTGAGAGCGGGCTAACAGGTGTTCACATTAGCATTAGCATTAGCATTAGCATTAGCGTAGCATTAGTATTAGCATTAGCATTAGCATTGGTCTTGTGTTTTAGCTCACAGTTTTCAGGTACAAAGTCGACTTCATTATTATGTTCAGAGAAGTGACCAGACCGACCGTCCCGCTGGGGTCAAGGGTCGTTCAGGGGTCGAGGGTCGTTCAGAGGTCGAGGGTCGTTCAGAGGTCGAGGGTCGTTCAGAGGTCGTTCAGAGGTCGTTCAGAGGTCGTTCAGAGGTCGAGTGTCGTTCAGAGGTCGTTCAGAGGTCGTTTCAGAGGTCGTTCAGAGGTCGTTCAGAGGTCGTTCCAGAGGTCGAGGGTCGTTCAGAGGTCGTTCAGAGGTCGTTCAGAGGTCGTTCAGAGGTCGAGTGTCGTTCAGAGGTCCATCACGATGTTTGAGGCTCAGGTCAAACTCGTTAAAAAAAAAAAGGTTTTGTGTCAGTCGCACTCGTCTCAAACCAGGAGGAAATATCAAAACTGAAAAGTGTAAAGAGCCGAGAGTCTGAGGACAAACATGTCGTTTCACTTTATGTTTAAAACAAGAGAAAAACGACAGTATTAGCTCGTTAGCTTTAGCATGAACAGTTCTATGACGTAACTTCCAGACACAGTTCGCTGTTTCATGTGAGCGTTTGATTTGATTTTATTGGTTTTATTCTCGTCTCAGGGGTTTTGTGGCGACGTTGAGGATGAGTCAGTTTGAGTTTTGTCAGTTTGAGTCTTTTCTGAAACTGTCTTTTTCGTTCGTTCGTGTTTGAATCATGATTTTAGTCTGATTTCCTCAGTTTTCTTCCTCGTTTGAATCGAGTCACATTTATCCACCTCAGTCTGATCTTTGACGTCTCCTTAAACTGACTCTCGTTTGTGGTGAGATTCGTTTTACATCAGTTTTAAACCAGATGCCCTTCCAAACTCGACCTGGACACTTCAGAGACTCTCATTTAACCTCTGTATCTCTGCAGGCTTCGATTTACTCCAAAATGTTTTTACTATTGTACAAAATGTGACGTGACCAGGGCCGTAAACAGGGGACAGAGGGTCACCTGCATTTAGGGCCCCAGAATTAGACCCTCTTCTTGTTCGTCTATTTCAGAGGGGCCCCTGTGAGTCATAACACATTTTAAAGTGTCATAATGTTACTGAGATAATATTAAACTCATTTGTGCCACTGACACAAAATCGAGCAGATTTTAAACCACAAAAAACTATAATAAATCTACAAAATTGTTCAAAATCATCAGCTGCAAGAAATAAACGAGTCAGACGTGTTTATTTATTCAACGTTTTACAGCTTAAATCTTATTGAATTTCTAAAAAATAACCAGAAATGTCTGAGTGAAGCAAGAGAAATGTAACATGATGAACATTTACTCCACATAAAGTAGTTCCTCTTCCTCGTTCTGAGTGATACGTCGTGTAGCGATACGTCGTGTGGGCGATACGTCGTGTCGTGACCATCGTGACGGGCCGCACGTGCAGCTTCTCGCCCCGGGGCCTCGTATTTCTGTGGACGGCCCTGGATTCGTGTCTTTTTGGAGCCTGGACACAGCTGTGGATCTAAAGTTCATTTTCATTCATGATGTGAGGTCGTCCTTCACCGTATCTCCTCTTTTCCTCTTCACAGGGCTCCAGCGGATTCCCAGGCTTCCCGGGAGCCAACGGAGAGAAAGGGCGCGAGGGTAAGACGAGTCCTGAACACTCGCTGTTTGGGTATGAAAATCACTTCATATCTCTCCACAAAGGAACATTGATTTTATTACAAAGGCTCCTGTATAGTATTTTTGCACACAAACATAACAGCAGAAAAAAAAATCGATGTGGAGGCAGAACAAAAGCGGCGGTAACGATGCTCCGAGCCGCTCGTATCTCGAGGGCTCGCCGAGAGTCGCTCATTCATGCAGCTCGGGAAGTGCTGATAAAACCCAGGTACATTCAAACTAGTTTTGTCCTTTGAATTAAACTTAGTGGACGCTGCTCTTCACGATTCACCAGACGCTTTGTGCTCGGGCTGAACGTTTTGAAGAAATATGTAATTGCAAATTGGACGACGTGGATTCAACTCGGAGCGTTTGATTTGAAAGAAAAACTGAAGCACGTTCTACCTGCTGAACAGAGACCGAGTGTCAGGACGTGTTTGTCGCAGACGATCACATTATGCTACATTATGCTGCTGCCTTAGCGAGTATGCTAATTGTAATCATTCAGATGGGATTTGATTTTCAGTGTCGCCTTATTTCATTTACATAGTTTATTAAGAACGATGTAATATTCAGACTCTGACCTGACAAGAACGAGACGACCAGAATCTGATTCAAGTCCGATTATTTATGTCACGTTCTAGAAATACCCAAGTATCAGCTTTATTTTTACAATTCTACTATAAGTCAAACCCCTCACCACACACTTTATACACTTTTCTCTTAACATTTTTCTCTCATTTCTCTCTCGTTTAAACACAAAGTTCAAACCTTCGTCGGTGCCTTTGTCGGTGCAGAACGTTTTCATCGCATTGTGGGTTTTGTCGGTGGAGAAAACTTGCAAACATACAGCACTTCAGAGTCACACTGATCCAACATTTATGTAAATTGTGAAAGGTGAAAACGCAAATATTAAGTTTAAAAATCCACAGTCAAGCCACAAGTTTATGTGAAGTTCCGGAGAGTTCTCACCTGGATCAGAAAACACTTCTTCAAGACTTTATGAAGATGTGAGTCTGACACAGGTGATGGGTGTGATTGACAGGTGGATTGGCCAATCAGGGACAGGCAAGTTCTGTCTGGACTGAAAAAAAAAAAAGACAAAAATGTCACCAGGAGCCTTAAAAACATAGAATCACTGAGCGAAACCTCGACTGTGTAAATCTGAGGCGAGAGAATGTCATTTTATTTGTAAATCACAGACGACCAATGAGCTCCTCCGCTTCACACGTGTCACTGAAATGAACAAATCCGATTGGACGATCACGTTTTGAGACGCAAACAGACGTGAACCAGACGATCGATCTGTATAAAAGTATAATTTGACAGAGACTGAAAGTTTCACGAATGAAAAACAACATAAAACTAAAAAATATCAGCTCCATTTCTGCACCAGGATCATATCTGTGACTCTCAACCGATACCGATACGCTACCGATCCTCCGTCTGCAGTCACAGGTCGCCGCTCGGGTCTCTTGGACTTGATGAAGTCGTTTGAGTGGATCCTCGTCCCCTGTCGTTTATCTCCGTATCACTTCATAATGATCCTCTGTAATGGCCTGAATATGAAGTCGCTCGGCTCTGACTTTGGACTTTATTATCTCACTTATTCTGAGGCCATCTGCCAAACACTCACCACGTTTTTTTTTTCCCCCTAAAAATCTAATTCTGGACAGTTCTGACTTAAGCCAGGAAGTCATTTAGCAGCTGTTGTAAAAATATTAAAAGTGGGGAGCAGTTGGCAGGGCCTCCTCTGACGCCGGATTAAACCAGAGAAGAAAAAGAAACAAAGGACTTAACGAATCCCCCGGAGCTCGGAGCCGAGTTACACGGTGTTTACATGAAGCTTATGGTAATTACACGGCTCCAGCCGACGGTTTTCAAGTTTTAAGAGACTTCTGTTGTGTTTTGTGACAGGGAATCGCTTTGGAAAACCGGTCCACGAGGTCAAAGAGGCCCAACGGTACGTGCAGGAAAACACTCAGGTAGTATGTAGAGCACGGCGTCGTTACATCTACTTTTATTTCTTTTCAGGGTCCACGCGGTGCCAGAGGAGCCCGAGGTCCCACCGGAAACCGGGGCCCAAGGTCTGAAAAAAAACAATGATTTATTAGCGAATCTGCAGAAGGATCAGATCTGACACGACGAGTGATGGAGATAAACTGCAAAAAAACACAAAAATATGATTTCAAACAGCTCTGTGCACAACAGCGCCCTCTGCTGCACTGTTAGCGTCAATACCTCCTTTTCAGGTTTATCTCCATGAGGTTTTTGTCGAGTTAAAATGAAATAAATGTTTAAAGACGAGGCGGTGGGACAAGCTGCAGGTCGACGTCACGGGGGTTTGTGTCTCATGCTAACGCTAAATGCTAATTTTTGAGACGTGTTTTAAATATTAAAAAACACAAACTGAAGTATTTCCTCCATTAAAACAGTCACATCGTCTTTTTTAAACTAGTTTGAATTTTAAAAGGTTAACAAGTTACATTACTTAGCTTTGAGACATAGCGAGCTAGCTAGCATGCTGTGTAGATTTTTATGGTTGTATGAAATTCTAGATCAATTTGAACTTCCTCCGACTTAGCTCCACCTCGAAAACACTTTAAAGTTCGATATATCGCAGCAGAGAAACTCACGATAAACGATAAATATTGAAACGTCTTTTGTTCTTTACACAACGAATCAGGAGAATCGTAAAGTTTTAAAGTAACAGCATCATAATAATCAGAGGTTAGAGGTGATTTATTCATCTTCTTCAAGCTCAGATTTTGATCATGGTACATAAAATTCTGTCACTCTTTGCAGGTTCCAGCTCCACAAATGAAAACAACGATTGAATCGATGTGTTATTTTTGACTCTGACTTAAGTTAATGTTTGTTTGTGCTGAACTAAAGCAGCAGTAATACGCCGTTTTCATACTAAAAAAAACAGCCTAACGTCGATGGGTGTTTGTGTGTTTCAGGGCACCCGCAGGTAACGACGGCCCCCCCGTCCGCCCGAGAGATGGTGAGTCAAACAAATCGAAACCGAGATCTGCTGAGAACTTTAAACTGCTTTTTTCCGATCTCGCTCTGCTTTTGTTCGGGCGTCGTCCTTGGCGTCTCTCTCCGCTGGGGCGGTGGCGTGATCTCCCGTCCTCTTCGATGAGGCTCTTTAGACTCTCGTTTGAGGTTGTTTTGTGGTGGAAGTGGCCGACAGGTTGCGACCTTGAGCATAAACCCGCGCGCATAAACACATAAACAGACGATTCTGGCTCCGCGGCGTTTCCCCCCCCCCCCGAAGTGAAGCAAATGGCCCGATGTAGATTCGTGTGTGAACAATGAGTTCTGCGCTAAACAAGAGCCGTTCTCAACCTAATCTCCCCCCTCGACGGCTCCCTCCCGACCCCCCCGGCGCCACCCCGCGCGGTCGACTTATTGTCTCTGTGTTTCGCATTAGTGCGAGCGCCGCGCCGCAGGGTTTGGGGATTTTTTCTTTTGCACATTTATAACTCTGCAGTCGGTCGTACGTCGAGGGATTTTTCACTTTTTTCCCAGGACATTAGTAAAGTCTGTTTTTGTGGTTGTTTCTCTTAATTTCAGTGAATAAATGTTTTGAAAACCCTGATAAACTGCCCCATTTCTCCTGTGGGAACGTAGTTCACCCATGTTTAAAGAGCCATGTAGATCTTTAAGTTTAGTAAAGATGACCTGTGTCACTTTTCTGCTCGTCTCCATGAGATATGTAACTGTTTATCTCTGTCCATGAGACCAGCAGGTGCGTGTCAGGTCTGTGGAGCGGCGAGCCCCACGCTAGGGTACGCATTAAATGTGCATCTGTAAAAACACCCTTTTTTTTATTGAATTAAATGGAAGATGATGAAGTTTTCAAGCCGCCACAGTGGAACATCCCAGGGGAGAAGCGGTAACTATGGAGACAAACGAGGTGTAACAGCATAAATGAAAAGTTTACACAGAACAAGCTTTTTATTTCGCGTCCTGCAGCCGCCGACGAGCCGAGAGTCACACCGACACAGTTTTTCATGGATTTTCATGTAGGGGTGTGGAGGTGGGGGTCTTTTCTGACGGGTCGAAACAGAGACAAATAAAAACTTGCACTTCTCAGAACATTCAGATAAAAGTTTCGCACAAACTCGAGGATCAGGGAGGGGTGGGGTCAGCTGGGGAGCAGAGTGTGGGCGTTCCCAAACGCTGGCAGCTGTCATGTTCGGGGGGGGGGCCATTTCGTCTTAAATATTTGTCCTTGTTTAAACTCAGACTG
>JAIEZT010000586.1:134435-199435 GCA_019594935.1 Periophthalmus modestus
TTTCTGCAGATAAACAGAGAATCAGGTTGAACAGGAACGAGGAGAGAGGAGACGAGGAGGACGGAGAGGAGGAGGAGGACGGAGGATGCGAGGCAGGGCTGCAGGAGGCAGACCGCGGCGGAGGAGAGGGGTAGAGGAGAGGAGGAGGAGAGGGAGGAGGAGGTGAGGTAAACGGAGAGGAGGAGGAGGAGAGGGAGAGGAGGAGAGGAGCCACGGAGGGAGGAGGAGGAGAGGAGGAGGAGGACGAGGAGGATAGGGAGGAGGCGCAGGAGGAGGAGAGGAGCCGAGGAGGAGAGGAGGAGAGGGGAGGGAGAGGAGGAGGAGGGGAGAGGAGGAACGAGGGAGGAGGAGGAGAGGAGGTAGAGAGGAGGAGGAGGAGGAGGAGTGGGAGACACGGAGGAGGAGGAGAGAGAGGAGGAGGGAGGAGGAGGAGGAGAGGAGGAGGAGGAGAGGAGGAGGAGAGGAGGAGGTGAGAGGAGAGGAGGAGAGAGGAGGAGGCGGAGGAGGAGGAGAGGAGGAGGGAGGAGAGGAGGAGGAGGGAGGAGGAGAGTTGAGTGAGATGAGGGATGGAGAGGAGGAGGAGGGAGGAGGTGAGGGCGAGGAGGAGGAGGAGGAGGAGAGGAGGAGAGGAGGCAGGAGGAGAGGAGGAAGAGGAGGAGGAGAGGAGGAGGAGAAGAGGAGGAGGAGGAGAGTGAGGAGGAGAGGAGGAGGCGGACGGAGAGGAGAGGAGGAGAGGAGGAGGAGCTAGCGCGAGGGATGAGGGATTGGTAGGAGAGGAGAGGGGATGAAGAGGCAGGGAGGAGGTAGATTAGGGACGAGGAGGAGGAGAGGAGGAGGAAGCAGGAGGAGAGGAGGCGAGAAGATTGGGGATGGAGGAGAAGGAGAGGACATGAGGGGAGGACCATGAGGAGGGAGGAATGAGGAGAGGCCGAGTGAGAGGAGAGGAGGAGGAGAGGGAGGAGGAGGAGGGAGGCATGTGGAACATTTATTAGAGGACATGGGAGGTTACGGGACGGTGAGGTAGGACATGAGGAGGTAGGACTGTGGGAGGAGAGGACATGAGGAGGTAGACGTCAGGTTGAGGAAAATTCTCTCTTCCTACTCTGGAGGTCGGACATGAGGACCGGCTGACATGAGGAGAGGACATGAGGAGAGGACATGTAGGACAGGGCATGAGGATGGTAGGACATGAGGATGCGACATGTGGATGACACTGGTCTCTGCAGATGTTTCAACACAGGAGACCACTTAGCGACGCAGCAGTGTGAAACAACCAATCAAAAGAAATCAACGACCACTGACCTTTCGACGTGATTGGACGATGCTGTTCATAATTAAATAAATCTGCAGGTAAAACTAATAAAAACAGAATCAAAGTGACAGAAGAATCACAGACTGGAGTCGTTTATCAGAGACACGTCTCGCCGTTTGGACACGCTACAGTCTGTCTTTAATCAGCCGTAGAACGCTCTGAGTTATGGGGAAATGAGATTTGAAAGCACTCACACTGGGTCCTGATACTTAAACCGTCAGACCCAGGGGCCTACGCGAGGGTCCCTATCATCGCCATGCTGCAAACCAGACACAAAAACATGGACCAGACTCTTCAGGCCTCGCTGCACATCCAACACGCCAATCCCATCCAATGCCCGGGGCTTTAACACGGCCACATCCCATCATGGCACTCGGGGCCTATTAACCCCCACATCCCATCATGCACTGGCGCCTTTAACACGCCACATCCCATCATGCACTGGGCTGTTTAACACGCCCAATCCCATCATGCCACTGGCGCCTTTCACAACGCACATCCCATCATGCACTGGGCCTTTAACACGCCACATCCCATCATGCACCGGGGCCTTTAACACGCCACAATCCCATCATGCACCGGTAGGCTTTAACACACGCCACATCCCCATACATGCACCGGGGCTTTAACACGCCACATCCCATCATGCACCGGGGCTTTTTTATAATAAAGTTTAAGTTTTAACCTCGGAGCCATCGTCAAAAATACTAAATGTGATGCTGTGGTTTTGTAGAAGATGAAGTTTTCTGAGAGTCTGGGACAAGTGCTTGAGGTTTAGTCCTGGTCTAGTCTGGGACTAAACCAGGACTAAACCGGGACTAAACCAGGACTAAACCGGACCGACCGGACTAGACCAGGACCTAAACCGGGACTAGACCAGGACTAAACCAGGACTAAACCAGGGCCTAACCAGGACTAAAACACGGACCTAAACCAGGGACTAAACCGGGACTAAACCAGGACTAAACCGGGACTAGACCAGACGACTAAACCGGGACTAGACATGACCAGGACTACAGACTAAACCGGGGACCTAAACCAGGACTAAACCGAGACTAAACCGGGACTAAAATATTGTAAAAGTCGTCGATGTATTTCTCTGGACCCACCTGTCCCGCCTGGGAGACCCACCTGTCGCCCACCCGCGGCTCACGGTATTTTTAAAAGCCTCGTGTGCTTTCGCATCTGTTTTCTGCTCGTTTTTATGTTGTGGCTCGGGCATGTTTGAGTTTAGCCCAAGGCACCAGCGAAAATGTGAACCGGTACGAGGCCTGCCCCCCTCCACACTCAGCACACAGTCCCGACCCACTGCATCTGCGACGGGGCACAGCAGGGGGCGCCACTCCTGTCCGGTTGAACTTAACAGGCAGCCCCGGGCCGTGGAGGATGTGCGCCTGAGCTGAGACCTCTTGAGCCGACACGACGGGACCTTTCTCGCGCCATCGCCCGAAACGGAACTAAACACGAAACAGAAGAGTTTAAAGTGTGGAATTATGTTCAGGAAATCACTCCATTTACACTGGATTTACAGAGACTTTGTAGTATCTTAAACGACAGACTCGTTAGTACAGTAGAATAGACTCTTTAGTACAGTAGGACGGACAGCCTCTTTAGTGCAGTAGGACAGACTCATTAGTGCAGTTGGACCAGACTTGTTTTAGTACAGTAGTCTGTAAAGTCTTTAGTACAGTAGTATGCAGACTTGTTAGTACAGTAGTCTGCAGACTCCTTAGTACAGTAGGACAGACTCTTTTAATACAGTAGGGCAGACTCTTTAGTATAGTAGGACAGACTTGTTAGAGTACCGTAGACTCTTTAGTACAGATAGACTCTTTTAGTACAGTAGAACAGACTTGTTATAAAGTAGATAGAGAGAGACTCTTTAGTACAGTAGGACAGACTCTTTAGTACAGTAGAACAGACTCTTTAGTACAGTAGGACAGACTTGTTAGTACAGTAGAACAGACTTGTTAGTACAGTTAGACAGACTCTTTTAGTACAGTAGAACAGACTTGTTAGTACAGTAGGACAGACTTGTTAGTACAGTAGGACAGACTCTTTGTAGTACAGTAGGACAGACTTGTTAGTACAGTAGGACAGTACACTTGTTAGACTCTTCAGTAGGACAGACTCGTTAGTACAGTAAACAGACTTGTTAGTACAGTAGGACAGACTCGTTAGTACAGTAGGACAGACTCTTTAGTACAATAGGACAGACTCTTTAGGACACAGTAGGACAGACAGGTTAGTACAATAGGACAGACTCTTTAGTACAGTAGGACAGACTCTTTAGTACAGTAGGACAGTAGGACTCACTGGGACTCACTGGGAGCATGAGCATAGTTCCAGGGGGACCAGGCAGACCGTCAGCTCCAGGCAGACCGGGACGTCCTGGAGGACCCTGAGGACGAGACACATCAGCAGAGAGACGGGGTCATGTTTCAGGAGTGAACGGGGCAGATCATGAAGAGGTTATGTTTATGATAATATATGAAAACTATTTTTAGACATTTAAAAAAAATTGAAGTCTTAAAAGTCCATAAGACACTATTTTCTGTTTTCCTCACCACAAACAGACCTGGAGTTGTGTTTTTTGTTTCATTCTCTCATGTTTAACACAAACTGCAGATTCAGGCTGAGTTCTTCTTTTCTCAAACTGAAAAAAACACTACCACCTTGTGATGTCATCATGTGGTGATACAGGAAGTGCTCCACTGTGTTTTTAAACTCCACACACCCTTCATTTCTAGAATCATTTGTATCATTTCAGTTAATCTGGAGTTGTCTCTTATCTCGACTGAACTAAAGTAAAAAGGGAGTACTTGAAAACTTGATGACATCACAGGTGGAGCAAAGCGTTTTGAGCTTTGGAGATGTGACAGACATGATAATAAATGACAGATAAACAAAACAAAACACAACTCCAGGTGTGTTTTTGACGCATTAACACTATTATAACATGGATTAAAGCTGCAGGGGTCAGTTTTGTGTGATATATTTTGGATTTTATAGTGACATTTGAGTAATTCTGTATTAAACTCTAAACTCGACCTGGTTTAAGAGAAGTTCACACTGGGGACGTGATGTTTCGGGTCATTAAAGCCACATGTCGTATGTAAACGTGTTGTGTAATTGGCTTTTTATGGTCAAATAGCAGCTTTTATGTGTTTAACTTTTACGTGAGCTAAGTTTAGCGTTAATTAGACCCAGACCCAACACCTCGTCGTTTTCTGTTGCTTTAATCACCTTTTTCTCGTATAGTCGGGGTTTGTCTGAGTCTCGCTCTTGTCCTCGGTCCAAAACCAACTTCCTTCGGCCTGATTTCTGATCTATGTTTATGTCCAAATGACCCGGATCTTTGACCAAAATAATCCAGGTGTTGAGACCCCAGCTTCACTACAGCAGTAAAACTTAGAACATGTTTCGTTTCAATAGTTTTAGGGCTCTTACATTTGCACCTGAGTTTTTCTGGTTTTGTCTGATCTTTACGTTAGATAGAAACTGTTTTTTTTTAGTTTTGTTCCAGTTGTCTGTGAAGAGTCCTGATGGTGTGAGATGTTTGTGAGAGTTTCTTACCCTGTCACCAGGATCTCCAGACGTGCCTGGAGGTCCCTGAAGACCAGAGGGACCAGGAAGACCCTGAAACAGAAGAAAACTCCTCAGCCACAGGGCCAAAAATGAAACTTTAAAAAGTCGTTTATCTGTGTGAACTCACAGAGGGGCCAGGAGGTCCGGGAGGGCCCTCGATCAGCATGCCCTAAAAACCACAAACAAAACAAACAAACAAACAAACAAACAAACAAACAAACACAAACAAACAACAAAACAAACCAAAAAACAAATCAGAACAACAAACAAACATAAACAAAAAAATGTGAGCTCATCAAATCAGAACTGAAAAATAAACCTGGTACTACAGAAAAGACAAGATAGTAGTCGATAGCAGTAGTAGTAGTTATTCATGGTAGTAGCTGTTGTTAGCAGTAGTTCTAAGCAGTAGTAGTTGTGGTAGTAGTAGTAGTAGTTTGTAGCAGCAGTAGTTGCAGTAGTAGTAGTAGTAGCATTTAGCAGTAGTAGCAGTAGTAGTAGTATAGTAGAAGTAGTAGTAGTAGTAGTAGTATTTAATAGTAGTCGTAGTCGTAGTAGTAGTATTTAATAGTAGTCGTAGTAGTAGTAGTAGTAGTATTTAACAGTAGTAGTAGTAGTAGTATTTAACAGTAGTAGTATTTAGTAGTAGTAGTATTTAACAGTAGTCGTAGTAGTTGTAGTAGTACTAGTAGTAGTAGTAGTATTTAACAGTAGTCGTAGTAGTAGTAGTAGTAGTATTTAACAGTAGTAGTAGTCGTCGTAGTAGTAGTAGTAGTAGTAGTAGTAGTAGTAGTAGTATTTACAGTAGTCGTAGTAGTAGTATAATAGTAGTATTTAATAGTAGTAGTAGTAGTAGTAGTAGTAGTAGTAGTAGTAGTAGTGTAGTATTTAACAGTAGTAGTAGTGGTAGTATTAACAGTAGTAGTAGTAGTAGTAGTTGTAGTAGTAGTAGTATTTAACAGTAGTTGTAGTAGTATAGTAGTATTTAACATTAGTAGTAGTAGTAGTAGTATTTAACAGTAGTAGTAGTAGTAGTTTGTAGTAGTATTAGTATTTAACAGTAGTAGTAGTCGTCGTAGTAGTAGTAGTAGTATTTAACAGTAGTAGTAGTGGTCATAGTTTAACAGTAGTCGTAGTAGTAGTCGTAGTAGTAGAAGTATTTTAACAGTAAGTAGTAGTAGTATTTGTAGTAGTATTAGTATTTAACAGTAGTAGTAGTATATAGTAGTATAGGATAGTAGTAGTAGTAGTAGTCGTAGTAGTAGTAGTAGTAGTCGTAGTAGTAGTAGTCGTTTGTAGTAGTAGTAGTCGTAGTAGTTCTGTGAGGCTCTTACAGGTTCGATCACTGCAGGTGTCTCCTTTCTCTCCCTTTTGTCCAAAAGCTCCTTCGACTCCAGCGATCTGCAGACACAGACATGCACACACAGATGTACAGAAGTACACACAGGATGTTTACACAGAAGTACACACAGAAGTACACACAGAAGTACACACACATCTACACAGTACACAACAACAACAACAACTCCTACTATCAGATGATACTTTAAATGTACTTGAGTGATTAGGTAAAAGACAGAAGAGAAAGAGTTAAAAACATGCTCCAAACAAAATCACATCAACGAGGAAAGAGTCATAGCGTCAGAGAACGACTCGAGTTTAACTGAAACGTGACTTTTCTCATATATGTCTTTATATATTTGTCTCTTTATTTATATATTTGTACTTTTATAATGTAGTAAAAGGCGTCACATCAGACGTTTGAATCAGAAAATCTGTTTATTTCACTTTTTGAGGTCCACTTCCTGCTTGTCTCCAGAGACATTTCTTCACCTGTGAATGTTCCACAGTGTGACATTATCTCTCTTTAATTTGAATGTTCCACAGTGACATTATCTCTCTTTAATGTTAATGTTCCACAGTGTGGCATTATCTCTCTTTAATGTTAATGTTCCACAGTGTGACATTATCTCTCTTTAATTTGAATGTTCCACAGTGACATTATCTCTCTTAATGTTAATGTTCCACAGTGTGGCATTATCTCTCTTTAATGTTAATGTTCCACAGTGTGACATTATCTCTCTTTAATGTTAATGTTCCACAGTGTGACATTATCTCTTTAATGTTAATGTTCCACAGTGTGGCATTATCTCTCTTTAATGTTAATGTTCCACAGTGACATTATCTCTTTAATGTTAATGTTCCACAGTGTGACATTATCTTTCATAAAATCAGGTTTGTTCTTCACTAAAAGAAAAACACATTTTGACGATGAGCAAAGTCGTGTCCTCAGAACCTTCTTGACCTGGTGTGTTTTTGCAGAGTTTAATGCCACACTGTGGAACATGGAGACGAGCAGGTGACGGACGCTGCAGTAGAAAGTTACATAATGTGTCTTTAATAACTCCGCTCTGACTGGATGTGTGACGTCACCCTCCTCAGACACATGCAGCCTCATGCACTAAAACTGTTAGTCCCCACAAACGTCCAGGCTGGTCATGCACCCGCCCTCCGCTCCAGCAGAGGGCGCAGTACTTACGGGCGCTCTCCGATATGTCCGTCTCAGCCGCCACCCCCCCGGGCCCCACCTCGTCGTCGGGGGCCGCGGTGGGCGTGGCTTTGTCCGGGCCGTAATCGTCGTAACTGGTGTAATCATAAACTTTGCTGTCAACCTCTCCCAAGTCATACTCCTTTAGGTCGTACGCAGTAAAGTCATACGCGTCCGAACCGTGCGTTTCCGGGGCGACGGCGGCGGTTTCCTGAGCTGTGGCCTCTGTCGCGAGACCCCCAACAAGGTCGTCCTCCACAGCCTTCACGAGCCCAGAGGTGAGCGGGGACAGAGTTAGTCAAGCATTAGGCTACTGTGTGCTAACAGAGCAGAGAACGACGTTAGCAATAGCAATGGCAACATCTTATTTCCATGTCATAAAAGACCTGAGACATATGACATTACAAATTCTGAATGCTGTGCGATCCACGTCCTCCAGAGGAACATTCAAACATCATAAATAAGGTGATGCCATTAGGAGAAAAGTCACTCTACGACGGTTCCTTCAGCCTCAGAGCAAAAACTGAAGAAAAAGGCTGAAGGAACGACACGGTTCTACAGAGTTTAAATGGGACGATTACACTGGTCAGCGCCAAATTTATTGTTTAAGTTTTTTTAACTGATTTAGGATCATTTTGCTGAATCCAAAAATCACATTGGTTTTGCTCAGTCAGGTCGACTTTTTGAACTCACTTTGTTTTTTGACGTTTGTGTTTACACTTTCAGGTATTTTCACGTCATATGATGCTAAATTCTTTTATATTTCTTGCTATGCATGTGCCAACTTAGGCCTAATTGTTACTTTTTTATATTACAAGTGAATGAAGTGGTGTTTGATTAGAAGATAGTAGTAGTGGGGATAGTAGGGACACTGCTCAGCGTTTACACAAGAAGAACTGGCCTGTGCCGGAGGAGTTGGCGTCTTGCAAAGTGAAGAACATCAACAATCCTCTGGTAGATTGAGACAAGATTCTCTCTCCACCGCTGCACATCCAGCTCGGCTCGATTAAACAGTTCACCAAAGCTCTAGAAGGACGGTGGTGCTTCACTTGTGTCGTGCTTTTTCAGGATTAACTATGGAGAAGTTGAAAGTTGGCGTCTTTGATGTTCCTCAAATCCGTCAACTCATCACAGAGTTTGAAAACTCAGTGGATCTGGAAGCATGGAAGGTTTTTGTTCTGGTCATGAAGAACTCTGCAGAACTTGTCACCAACATGCTGACGGCTTTCAGAAACATGAGCATCAAAATACATAACTTATTCTCAATTTCCTGAGAATCTAGGATCAGTGAGTGATGAGCAGAGGAACAGATTCCATCAGGACATAAAGGAGATGGAGATCAGGTATCAGGGACGCTGGGATTTAGTCACGATGGCTGATACTGTTGGACTCTAAAGAGAAACATCCTGCTGCTGAGCACGAAAACGCAAGTTCATGCCCTGAATTTTGCACAATGACGACAAAAGTTCAATTTACATGTTCTTATCAAAGTCTGTTATATTACATTTAATTTATACATTCTGTTACAAAATGATTTTTATTTTTTTTTGGATGAGAAATATTAACAAAAAATCAACTGATAATGTCAGAAAAATGTTATCAATTTTGTCAGAAGATCAGATTTTTCAAAATCCTAAAAACCTGACCTGATTGAGAAAAGTGGATGTGATTTTTGGATTCAGCGGCACAAAATGGTCCTAATTCAGTTGAAAAAACACAGACAACTTAGAAAAAACAGTTTTTGTAGCTCAGTGTAACAGATTAGACGTGATCAGGTTAATGTTCAATACACAAAGGCCGTTTCAAAGCTCGTCGCTCTTTGTGTATTTTTTGGCACAGTCACATTAACACCTTCCACAGGGCAGAGTGTTTGGATTTGAGCTGCTCCACACACTGGATGTGTAAAGTCTGTGATCACATCCATGTGTGGACAGGTTCAGGCTGTGAGGCTCGGTCCTTTTGGAGGTGAACTACTCTCTACAGATAATTACCACGGCTCCAGACGAGCTCCAGACACAGCATCGATTTGAATGTATGTGTCTTTGCTGCACCGAGTGTTTCAATGAGAATCGAACTGAGTAAAAAGTGAAAAGAAAGGGCACATTACCTCGTGGGGTCCACTGGTGTCAAAGGGGGACTGAGTTTGGGACTCTGTCTAACGTCCCGTAGTCAGTGTCTGTTTTGTAATCTCCTTCTACATTGTTTAGCTGAGTCATGTTGGAAAAGGACAGAAGAAGAAGAAGAAAAGCGTTAACTCAGAGGCAGAAACAGGAGTTAAACAGACCTGTATCTACGCTAATGCTAATGCTAATGCTACTGTTAGGGCCGCTCTCTATCTGCCATCACAGATCCTCCCTCCGCAGTTCGAGGGGATGATCTTGATGTTTTCTCTGAGGTTTACCCTAAAACTCCTCGGGGACCGGGCCGGGGCCGTGGCCTGGTAGCCAGCATCGGGCGCTTCTTCTTAGCAGGGAACTTTTTAGCAGGTGATTTTTTGGCAGCCAAGAACCTAAACGGCTTTGCTTTGGTTTTACTAATGGACTTTGTGGTCCTCTTCTTTTTCATGGAGACACTACGTTTGGTTCTCTGGAAAAGGGCGGAGCAACAAACAGCACGAGACAAACACAGAACATTTAAAAGTGGAAATGACCCAAAGGCCTGAGTCTGACTGTTGTGTCTCTTTACAGTTTATGAAAAATCTTTAAACATCGTCTTCGGTTTTGTACGAGCAGCACAACAGTTCAGAGCGAGGCCTCACTTTGACACAAAGATCATTAACAGTGAGAGGACACGAGGCTTTTGCGCTCCGGCCGCACCTTCACCGAGTCAGAACAACGGCGTCTTTTAGGTGAACAGTGACGTTTAAAAGTGACGTTTGAAGTGAGCTGGAATGCAAAGCCCCTTAAAGCAGACAGTTCACAGAGAGAAAGCAGCTCACGCCTCACATGCACGAGCAGAGCGAGCCCCGCCCCCCCGCCGCACCTTTAACAACACTCACATTAAACGAACTTAAAGAGGACGCTCTGCTGCGCATGTGAACATAAACACGAGACACTTGGGGACAAGGACACAGCAGACGTCCACAGGTGTGGCTCCGGCTCGTTTACCTGTGGCTCCTCGTACTCATCGGTGGGAACGGCGTCTGTGGCTCCCTCAGAGTAATCATAGAACTGAGAGTAATCTAAGTCATCCGTAAAGTACTGACAGAGGACAGAGAGAGGAGGGTTAGACGAGGATGCACAGGATGATACCACTTATCATCTGTTTGAGCTTTTGAAACAGAATATGATCCATTACAAACGAGCAACAGAACAATAATACCGAGGCTGGAATCTGTCCAAAGTCCCAGACGGCGAATATCTGAGCGAAAAGGGTCTGAAAACGTCTGAGTTTTGTTCTACGAGCGTAAAACAGATGGTTTTTAAAAGCTCATTAAAGCCACAAAATAACAACGAACTGAGACAGAACCACCAGCTGTGTCCAGTGATATCGTAATGGAGCTTTCTCACTACGAAAGAGGTTAACTGACAGAGCGAGGGGTCAAAGGGCACGAGGCGCTCGGAACATGCACAACTCATTTGCATAAAGAGCTTTGTCAAAACCATAGACTGAGTAAAGAAATGGACGGAGCTCATCGAGGCTCCAGCAGGTACAGAGACCAGGAGTATCATAGCAACCACAGAGCCAATCAGGAGCGAGGCTGTTGAAGGTAGCGCTGTCAATCAAACCTGTTGCTAACGCTAGCAGCAGCGACCTCTGGAATAAGGACCTGATTTGTCTGTTATTAATGTTCATTTATCAGCGACGCATCTTCTCCAACGTAACTTTCTCCCGTCCCTCATGACACTAATAAGCTGAGTCTACAGGTGAGTCTACAGGTGAGTCTACAGGTGACTCTACAGGTGAGTCTACAGGTGAGTCTACAGGTGAGTCTACAGGTGAGTCCACAGGTGACTCTACAGGTGAGTCTACAGGTGAGTCTACAGGTGAGTCTACAGGTGAGTCCACAGGTGAGTCTACAGGTGAGTCTACAGGTGAGTCCACAGGTGAGTCTACAGGTGACTCTACAGGTGAGCCCACAGGTGAGTCCACAGGTGAGACTACAGGTGAGTCTACAGGTGAGTCTACAGGTGAGACTACAGGTGAGTCTACAGGTGAGTCTACAGGTGAGTCTGCAGGTGAGTCTACAGGTGAGTGTACAGGTGAGTCCACAGGTGAGTCTACAGGTGACTCTACAGGTGAGCCCACAGGTGAGTCTACAGGTGAGTCTACAGGTGAGTCTACAGGTGAGTGTACAGGTGAGTCCACAGGTGAGTCGACAGGTGAGTGTACAGGTGAGTGTACAGGTGAGTCCACAGGTGAGTCTACAGGTGAGTGTACAGGTGAGTCTACAGGTGAGTCTACAGGTGAGTCTACAGGTGAGCCCACAGGTGAGTCTACAGGTGAGTCCACAGGTGAGTCTACAGGTGAGTGTACAGGTGAGTGTACAGGTGAGTCCACAGGTGAGTGTACAGGTGAGTCCACAGGTGAGTCCACAGGTGAGTCTACAGGTGAGTGTACAGGTGAGTGTACAGGTGAGTCTACAGGTGAGTCTACAGGTGAGTGTACAGGTGAGTGTACAGGTGAGTCTACAGGTGAGTCTACAGGTGAGTCCACAGGTGAGTGTACAGGTGAGTCCACAGGTGAGTGTACAGGTGAGTCCACAGGTGAGTCCACAGGTGAGTCCACAGGTGAGTCTACAGCTACATTTACTTACTTTTTTTCATATTTATCTGACACGTGTAGAAAATAAAACCTACATTATTTCGGTCTGTGGTGCTAAAATCGTTGGGGACCCTGATGTAGAGCCGGTTAATACGAACATTTAAGACGGGTCTGACAGAGAGAGGGGCGAACGTTTTTCAATAGAAAGTGAATTGGAGCCAGAGTCGATGGAGCAGGAAATGGGGCCCGTGATCACTTCCTGTTTGGAACGCGGCAGCTAGCGTGTTAGCTCTGTCCATTTATATAAACAGTCTATGGTCAAAAGCACATGTTTAAATACAGTCGAGCGCTAAAGTTTAAAAGTGTTAAATGTTACGAGTTCGCTCTTGAAGGCATCCTTGGGGGTGAGACAGAAGTGTAGAATAAAAGTGAACTGCTCTTGTGGCTAACAGCTGACTGTGCGGATCTGTTTCACATGTACGAGCTCCGTCCAAAACCATCTGCATGTTTGAAATGAATTTAACGATTCAGTTTGGACTTGGCCCTGTCAGGATCATCACGACATCGACTCATCAGTTTGTCAAAGATAAACGGGATTTTTAGGGTCAGTATCGATCGTTTGAACATCGTGTGTCTAAATGATCAGATTTAAGACAGAAAAGTTTGAATAAATAACTTGTCTGACTCAAACTAACGACTAAAGTGTTTCATTCTGATGTTTATTTATCATTATTTTAACAATATTATAGATTTATAATCATTTTTGTGGTTTAAATCTGCTCTTGGGTTTAAATATTATCGTTTATCGTCTGTATTTACTTCGGCGATATATCGAACTTCGGGACAGGTTTGTTTCTGTTAATCTGCCTCCAGCTCATCCTCCATCTTTGTTTCCTTCATAAAAAAATGTAAATTACACTGTGGGGAGCTGTTAAAATAGTTAAAACTAAACGAAACTTATCAAAATCTAAAGCCGCAGATCGATGTGTCACGATAAAACATTTTGAACTGAGATATTTTTCTGAAGTAAATGACGATAAATGATGATACTAAAACCAAAAAATAAAACAGAATTATCCCCAAAAAAACTATTTTAAATGTGTAATATTTAAAAAAAAAACATGAGCTGAAATAGATAAACAGCAGAATGCAACACTTAAGCTAGCTTTAGCATTAGCTCGCACCTATGATGAGTCAAAACAAGTTATTTATTCAAACTTCTGCAGCTCAAATCTCAATATATTACAAACAACTTAATAAAATATCACACTACTGCAAAGAAAAAGTCCCCATGATGAAAACTGACCCCAAAAAATATATATATTTCCATCTGTCGTGTCGATATCGTGATGATCACGTCCTGCAGAGGGACAGAAATCACATCGTTTATCGTGATTAAAGGTCGACATTAATCGTTCATGGGACATTTTATAGAATCATGATAATCACCAGAATGTTCCAAAAAAAGCTGCTGATCCACAGGTCGGTGGACGGGGGGACAAAACGGGTCTGTGGTCCCGTGTCCCGGGGCTTAGGGGCCCCGAATTAGACTTTCTTCCTGTTCATTTGTATCAGAGGGGCCCATTTGAGGGAACTTGACCCGGGCCCCTAAAGTTCTGCAGACGGCCCTGCTCGTCCAGAATGTTTTAGTTGTTTTCACCTTAACAAGTAAAATTATATAAAAGCTGTGTAAAAATGAAACTTGTTCATATCCATAATAGTTAAACTGTCAGTATTTTTATCTTTATCGTGATATTATCGTTAAATTAGTTCCTCCAGGATAATCCCGATGAAAGGTCTGAGTCCCAGGCCTCGTCTCTGTAAACTCTGAATCCACAAACAGAGCAGAGGTTTTGGGAGCAGAGCCTCGTGTCCCTCAGGCTGTTTCCTGCTCTAATCATTAGTGTCTGACACAAAACAAAACGACTTTAAACACGCCACAAGAATCTGCAACTGAGCAATAAAACATCAACTGTCAGCCACCGAGACGTGATCCAGAGTGAGGCTCGAGCTCGTCCCACAGAACATGTCCACATGTCCCACAGAACACGTCCACATGTCCCACAGAACATGTCCACATGTCCCACAGAACACGTCCACATGTCCCACAGAACACGTCCACACGTCCCACAGAACACGTCCACATGTCCCACAGAACACGTCCACACGTCCCACAGAACATGTCCACATGTCCCACAGAACACGTCCACACGTCCCACAGAACACGTCCACACGTCCCACAGAACACGTCCACACGTCCCACAGAACACGTCCCACAGAACACGTCCACACGTCCCACAGAACACGTCCACATGTCCCACAGAACACGTCCCACAGAACACGTCCACACATCCCACAGAACACGTCCACACGTCCCACAGAACACGTCCACATGTCCCACAGAACACGTCCACACGTCCCACAGAACATGTCCACATGTCCCACAGAACACGTCCACACGTCCCACAGAAAACACGTCCACACGTCCCACAGAACACGTCCACACGTCCCACAGAACACGTCCCACAGAACACGTCCACACGTCCCACAGAACACGTCCACATGTCCCACAGAACACGTCCCACAGAACACGTCCACACATCCCACAGAACACGTCCACACGTCCCACAGAACACGTCCACACGTCCACAGAACACGTCCACATGTCCCACAGAACACGTCCACATGTCCCACAGAACACGTCCACACGTCCCACAGAACACGTCCACATGTCCCACAGAACACGTCCACACGTCCCACAGAACACGTCCACATGTCCCCACAGAACACGTCCACACGTCCCACAGAACACGTCCACATGTCCCCACAGAACACGTCCACACGTCCCACAGAACACGTCCACACGTCCCCCACAGAACACGTCCACATGTCCCACAGAACACGTCCACATGTCCCACAGAACACGTCCACACGTCCCACAGCACGAGTCTGCCCCACGTCCAGATCACGACTTCACTTTTATCACCACAAAATCATTTAAAATAACTTCAGAAAAAAGATCTTAAAAAGCCTGTATCGTGACACTTTTATCTGTTCTAACGTTTCCTCGTCTCAGACCTGTAGCTGGGTTTTGTCTCATTCTCACATGTTTAACACAAACCTACAGATTTAAACTGAAAACACTGTTCCACCTCGTGATGTCATCATGTGGTGATACAGGAAGTGCTCCACTGTGTTTTTAAACTCCACACACCTTATACTTTCACACTTATAGAATCATTTGGATCATTTCAGCTCCTGGATCTACTACTGAACTAAAGGTAAAAAAATAGCTACTAGCTTGAAAACTACCACTTGATGACATCACAAGGTGGTACAGAGTGTTTTGAGCTTTGCAGATGTTACAGACTAAAAATAAAGTGTTACTCAAACATGTGAATGAAACAAAACACAACTCCAGGTCTGTTTTTTTGAGAAGGAGCGGCGTTAGAACATGGATTAAAGCTTCAAGAGTGAGTTTTTTAGCATAATACAGGATCTTTAAAATCACTTTACAACAGAAACGAGTCGTTAAACTGAAGGATTCAACAAACGAGCTTCACTTTACGCAGGAGTAACTCTCTCAGACCAATATGAATAACACGATGTACAGTCCGTCTGTTTAAAGTCTGTCTGTCTGACCTCCTCTGGCTCCTGCGCTTGCACTCTCTGTCCACGGGGGGCGTCGCAGTCGGGGCTGTAGTGTTCGCAGTAGTCGTAGGCGGCGGTGGGATCGGCCACGATCAGGAGCTGCTGGATGTCGCCCTGAGAAAACCACAAAACACAACGTCAGAAACAGAAGATCCCAACATGTAATGAGCTGTTTCCAAAGAGAAACACGACGTCCCAGAGCGGCGAGAACGAGAGAGGAGAGAGGGAGAGAAGGAGCGAGGAGAGAAGGAGCGAAAGAGAGAAGGAGCGAGGAGAGAAGGAGCGAGGAGAGAACGAGCGAGGAGAGAAGGAGCGAGGAGAGAAGGAGCGAGGAGAGAAGGAGCGAAAGAGAGAAGGAGCGAGGAGAGAAGGAGCGAGGAGAGAACGAGCGAGGAGAGAAGGAGCGAGGAGAGAAGGAGCGAGGAGAGAAGGAGCGAAAGAGAGAAGGAGCGAGGAGAGAAGGAGCGAGGAGAGAAGGAGAGAAGGAGAGAAGGAGCGAGGAAAGAAGGAGCGAGGAGAGAGGGCGAGAAGGAGCGAGGAGAGAAGGAGAGAAGGAGAGGAGTGAAGAAGCTATGGAGCGCCGCCAAGGAGCCTCGCCTCCCTCCAGGAGCCTCGCCTCATGTCTCGTCTTGCGCCTCCTCTGAGTCGGGTTTAAATGTAGATCTGAAATTATAATAATCTGAGCGTTTCACGTCTGGAGATTTGCTCAGACACGAAAAATATTCTGGAAATAACCAGAATAACATTGACTTGGAATCTCAAACACGCAACGAAACACGTGAACTGTCAGAAAACGACTGATTGATGATTTGGAATCGACAAACTCCACTGGGTTTTTACGCTTACATTTTTCTAAACTCAACATCATAAGCTCATCATCCTCACTAGACATAAAATGAAATAAACGTGAGGCTCTGGACACGACTAAACTCAGTCAAAAAGTGTCACAACAACATCCTCAACATCCTCAACATCCTCATCATCCTCAACATCCTCATCATCCTCAACATCCTCCTCATCATCCTCAACATCCTCAACATCCTCAACATCCTCATCATCCTCAACATCCTCATCATCCTCAACATCCTCAACATCCTCATCATCCTCATCATCCTCAACATCCTCATCATCCTCAACACCTCCATCCTCATCATCCTCATCATCCTCAACACATCCTCAACATCCTCATCATCCTCACATCCTCCTCATCCTCAACATCATCCTCATCATCATCCTCAACATCCTCAACATCCTCAACATCCTCATCATCCTCAACATCCTCAACATCCTCATCATCCTCAACATCCTCAACATCCTCATCATCCTCAACATCCTCATCATCCTCATCATCCTCATCATCCTCAACATCCTCAACATCCTCAACATCCTCATCATCCTCAACATCCTCATCATCCTCAACATCCTCAACATCCTCATCATCCTCAACATCCTCATCCAAAAATAATCTTCTCACAAATACAATGAACAGTATAAAAACACAAAACAAACCCAAGACCAAAACTCCACCGACTTTCACTAAGTTTAGGTCTGAACAGAATCAGAACAACTGTCACAAATCAACCCCAAAGAACAAGGCTCAGAAAGACCGCAGACCACCACAGACCACCACAGACCACCACAGACCACCACAGACCACCACAGACCACCACAGACCACCACAGACCACCACAGGCAACCACAGACCACCACAGACCACCACAGACGATCACAGACGACCACAGACGACCGCAGACCACCACAGACCACCACAGGCAACCACAGACCACCACAGACCACCACAGACGACCACAGACCACCACAGACCACCACAGACGACCACAGACCACCACAGACCACCACAGACGACCACAGACCACCACAGACCACCACAGACCACCACCACAGCAACCACAGACCACCACAGACCACCACAGACGACCACAGACCACCACAGACCACCACAGACGACCACAGACCACCACAGACGATCACAGACGACCGCAGACCACCACGATCATGACCACAGATGATCACAGACAACCACAGACGACCACAGACGATCACAGAGCACCACAGACCACCACAGACAACCACAGACCACCACAGACCACCACAGACGGTCACAGACCACCGCAGATGACCACAGACAATCACAGACGACCACAGACGATCACAGACAACCACGATCATGACCACAGACAATCACAGACAACCACAGACCACCACAGACAACCACAGAGCACCACAGACCACCACAGACGATCACAGACGATCACAGACGACCACCACCACGACCACAATCAGGACCACGCTGAGGTCAAGGCTGAGTTTGACTGAGTTTAATTAACAAAAGAGGAAAAAATATACAAACATAAAACAAATCAGAGAAAATGAAGTTTACTGCAAAATAAAAAACGAGAACCAAAAAGAGAAGAGTCGAGACTGAAAGAGTCTCAGGGTCTCAGCCCAAGAACATTTAAATTATGACAATACACACAAGTATAATATAGTACTATATTATACTACTATATTATATAGTAGTAGTAACAGTAGCAGTAGAAGTTGTAGAAGTCGTAGTAGTGAGACGACTTTGGGGTAAATAGTAACAAAAATTATCAAACATGTCTCATATTCACAGAGTTCTGCTGTGAACTGAACACACTCTGCACACTGAACACTCTGCACACTGAACACTCTGCACACTGAACACTCTGAACACTCTGCACACTCTGCACACTGAACACTCTGCACACTGAACACTCTGCACACTGAACACTCTGCACACTGAACACTCTGCACACTGAACACTGCACACTGAACAGTCTGAACACTCTGCACACTGAACACTCTGCACACTGAACACTGCACACTGAACAGTCTGAACACTCTGCACACTGAACACTCTGCACACTGAACAGTCTGAACACTCTGCACACTGAACACTCTGCACACTGAACACTCTGCACACTGAACACTGCACACTGAACACTCTGCACACTGAGCACTCTGCACACTGATCTGCACACTGAACACTCTGCACACTGAACACTCTGCACACTGAACACTCTGCACACTGAACACTCTGCACACTGAACACTGCACACTGAACACTCTGCACACTGAACACTGCACACTGAACACTCTGCACACTGAACACTCTGCACACTAAACACTCTGCACACTGAACACTCTGCACACTGAACACTCTGCACACTGAACACTCTGCACACTGAACACTCTGCACACTGAACACTCTGCACACTGATCTGAACACTGAACACTCTGCACCACTGAACACTCTGCACACTGAACACTCTGCACACTGAACACTCTGCACACACTGAACACTCTGCACACTGAACACTCTGCTGCACACTGATCTGAACACTGAACACTCTGCACACTGAACACTCTGCACACTGAACACTCTGCACACTGAACACTCTGCACACTGAACACTCTGCACACTGAACACTCTGCACACTGATCTGAACACTGAACACTCTGCACACTGAACACTCTGCACACTGAACACTCTGCACACTGAACATTCTGCACACTGAACACTCTGCACACTGAACACTCTGCACACTGAACACTCTGCACACTGAACACTCTGCACACTGAACACTCTGCACACTGAACACTCCGTACACTGGCCCCTGAGCCGGGCCCTGGCGGCTGTGACGTGCTGGATCTTGTCGGGAGAATGTGTTTGAGCAGCAGCAGCGTCCTGAGCCTGAGACTCTGCAGACGCACAGATCCTCCACAGGGAGCTCAACACTGTGTCGGTGTTAAGGCCTGTCTCTGTGCTAAGGTCATGAGCACTTCCTGTGTAGAATGTCGCCACTAACGTTATCTATGTGCATTTATATAAACTGTGGTGTTCAAGAAATATACAAAGTACCATCAGTGTGTAGCAAAAGAAGAATTCAGCTTTATCCTCAGTCAAACAGTGACGTCTTTTTACAGAAGTTTATCTACAACATAAACTCAGAGTATCTGTGTTTTATTTTATTATCTTTATTTAAAACGAGCGTGAACACGGGACAGAGGAGCTCGGATCAGACTCAGACTCACAAAGGAAGAGTTAGAAAAGTGTTTCTCAGACAGAGACAGGGCTCCGGGTGAGGGACTCGGGGGATCGGGACTCGGGGGGATCGGGACTCGGGGGATCGGGACTCGGGGGATCGGGACTCGGGGGGATCGGGACTCGGGGGATCGGGACTCGGGGGGATCGGGACTCGGGGGGATCGGGACGGGGGGGGGGGATCAGGACTCGGGGGGATCAGGACTCGGGGGGATCAGGATCAGGACTCGGGGGGATCAGGACTCGGGGGGGATCGGGACTCGGGGGATCGAGACTCGGGGGGATCGGGACTCGGGGGGATCGGGACTCGGGGGGATCGGGACTCGGGGGATCGGGACTCGGGGGGATCGGGACTCGGGGGGGGGGGGATCGAGACTCGGGGGATCGGGACTCGGGGGGATCAGGACTCGGGGGATCGGGACTCGGGGGGATCGGGACTCGGGGGGATCAGGACTCGGGGGATCAGGACTCGTGACAGTTCACATGTTTTGTTCTGGGAGACTTTGGGTTGAGCTGCGGCGTCTTGGACCTGACTCTGCAGAGAGAAGATAAAAGGCTTTGGCAACATGAGCCCTCCCTCTGACCAGGAGGAGCTGCAGGAGGAGCAGCAGGAGGAGCAGCAGGAGGAGCAGCAGGAGGAGCTGCAGGAGGAGGAGCTGCAGGAGTGTGTTAATGACGTCGGGGTCAAAGGGCAACAAGGGAAGAGAGAAAGAGAGAGACAGAGGCGCAGGGTGAAGCTGACGAACATGAATCTGCAGAAACACGGGACAGAGAGAGCGCTAACCTGAAGAACTATCATGTCTGCTGTAGTGCATGTTCTGCTGAAGCTCTGGACCTGACGCCCTGCGGAGCGACCGGCCGCTGGAGCTATTTCTGGAGTCTGTTTGGTCTCATAAAGTTTCACTTCTGATTTTTACTGGTGCAGGGTCATTGGGTCCAATTTGGTCCCAATTACTCCGTCATCTAAGCCCCGAGGAATGTTCAGCTGCATTCCACTGAACGTCGCCATGGCAACGCTAAAAATACAGTTCATAATAATAATAATAATAATAATAATAATAATAATAATAATAATAATGATAGAAGATGAAGAACCAAAGTAAAACATCAGGATTATGAGCATAAGTTTCATTTTCTCTGTGATGTGAACAAACTTTAATGAGATTTCTAAACCTGCTCCTACTGTTAAAGGTGCACTGCGGAACTTTTCTGGTGCTGTCTCCACGGTTACAGGTCAGATCTGTGGAGAGGCAGCCACACTGACAGTAAGAACGACGTGTGTTATTCAGCGGATTTTTGAGCAGTAAAAACTCCTGTAGAGAGAGATTTATGTTTAAAACAAAACCAGGAGGGCAGATCTCCGGAGAAAGGTTCCGCAGTGCACCTTTAAAGTTTGTTGTTTCCAGTGTTTGTTTAGTCTGTTTCACCTGATTCTTGCTGGTGTTAATTACAGGGTTTGGCTGGACGGCGGTGACCAGGTCCGAGCGGCCGCCTCCGCCCAGGGCAACATACCTCCAACATACCTCCAAAACAACCCCACCGTCATAAAACAACACAATTACTGCCCCCACCCGAAAGAACATACAGTACAGCTCCACAACGAGAGCCAAGAAGCACACGGACCCTCAGCTCTGCAGGAATGTAGGTAAAAATCTGGGATGAATAGACAGACTCACAGTGGACAGAGGGAGGAGGCCGGAGGATGAGGAAGAGGAGGAGCGGTGAGACAGAGGAGGGAGGAGGAGGAGGTGGGGGTCGGGCATGAAAGAGCCTCATTCATCAGGACCAGAGCTGAGCCGGTCACCTCCACCCGGCAGGTACGAGTGAATAACACACTTATGAGGAATAAGGTCAGCGGCAACAGCGGCAACAGGGCCAACGTGAAAATATAGAGAAGTATGCAGAGTCCAAGACACTTTTTCAGCATTTAGGTGTCACTGATACACTAAAATACTGCCAAACCTGTCCAAATACTACCAAACCTGTCCAAAATACTACCAAACCTGTCCAAATACTATCAAACCTGTTTAAAATACTATCAAACCTGTCCAAAATACTGCCAAACCTATGCAAATACTATCAAACCTGTGTAAAATACTATCAAACCTGTTTAAAATACTATCAAACCTGTGTAAAAACTATTAAACCTGTCCAAAATACTATCAAACCTGTCCAAATACTATCAAACCTGTTTAAACTACTATCAAACCTGTCCAAATACTATCAAACCTGTCCAAAATACTATCAAACCTGTCCAAATACTAACAAACCTGTCCAAATACTACCAAACCTGTCCAAATACTACCAAACCTGTCCAAAATACTACCAAACCTGTCCAAAATACTATCAAACCTGTCTAAAATACTACCAAACCTGTCCAAAATACTACCAAACCTGTCCAAAATACTATCAAACCTGTCTAAAATACTACCAAACCTGTCCAAAATACTACCAAACCTGTCCAAAATACTACCAAACCTGTCCAAAATACTATCAAACCTGTCCAAATACTATCAAACCTGTCCAAATACTATCAAACCTGTTCAAATACTATCAAACCTGTCCAAAATACTATCAAACCTGTGTAAAATACTATCAAACCTGTCCAAAATACTGCCAAACCTGTCCAAATACTACCAAACCTGTCCAAAATACTACCAAACCTGTCCAAAATACTATCAAACCTGTCCAAATACTACCAAACCTCTTTAAACTACAATCAAACCTGTCCAAATACTACCAAACCTGTCCAAAATACTATCAAACCTGTCCAAATACTATCAAACCTGTTTAAACTACTATCAAACCTGTCCAAATACTATCAAACCTGTCCAAAATACTATCAAACCTGTCCAAATACTAACAAACCTGTCCAAATACTACCAAACCTGTCCAAATACTATCAAACCTGTTTAAAATACTATCAAACCTGTCCAAATACTATCAAACCTGTGTAAAAACCATCAAAACTGTCCAAACTAAGACAAATGCTTCAGAAAAACAACATTTTTATTTTTTTTTTAAACAACTGAACTCCGTCTCTTTCAGATTAGTTCTGTATTACCACGTGTTGTTTTAAAGTCGTTCTAAAATCTGTCAAAATCTGTTTAAAACGATTCAACTTTGACCTTTGACTTTGACTTTCTGAAGTCAGTACAGTCGATCGTCGCTGTATCGTGGTTCACCTTTTGTGGTTTCGCTGTTTTGTGCATTTTTTTGTGCAATTTTTTTTTTTTAACATCGTATGAACCTGCATTGTGTTCTGTGTCCTGATTGGCTGAGGGACTGTAGACCATTGTGTTCTGTGTCCTGATTGGCTGAGGGACTGTAGACCATTGTGTTCTGCGTCCTGATTGGCTGAGGGACTGTAGACCATTGTGTTCTGTGTCCTGATTGGCTGAGGGACTGTAGACCATTGTGTTCTGTGTCCTGATTGGCTGAGGGACTGTAGACCATTGTGTTCTGCGTCCTGATTGGCTAAGAGATAATCGTTGTAGAGTGATGACGTTTGGCTGCGCATCCAAGCCGTTGGCTTGGATGCGCAGCCAAACGTCGTCACTCTACAACGTCTTTTTTTTTATGAAAGCTGGTCAAACATGGCGTGTTTGGTCACGTGACCACATAAAGCCGCTCTGTGTCCGACTCGACGCCGCCAAACGATCCGGATCCGTCTGTTGTTCTTCCAAACAAACGACACAAAGGGAAAAACCCAGACGTCTGCATCTGAACAAACACTCTCTATCTCTGGTTTATTTTCACATTTGATCCAAGTCTTGAACATTAAAAACCCGATCCACTTCCTGCTCTGGTTTCCCAGCATGCAGCGGGGCACGAGCCGGCACAGAGGACAGACCGCGGCGCTGTTCCAAAACCCACAGAGGACTCCTGTTGACTTTCGCCCGGGTCCAGATTGGTCCGGCTCTTGACTGGACGCACAGTGTTCGCAGAGCGGTGCACTGACCTCGTGCAAATTCAATAAAACCTCCAGAACTCAGAAATCTGCCGAGAATGTTCTAATGATCCTCGACGTTTCATTTCAGCGCCAAGAAACCGATTACAGCGGCGTGCGAAACGGCGAGGGACGAGGAACCGTCGCAGACATCCAGCCGAAAGATCCTAAACCCGAACTGACAGGAGCATTACGGAACTTTTCTGGTTCAGGGTCTGTCCCCATAGAAACAGAATGTTCAGCAGTGCAAACAGACACCGAGGGGGGAAGTGTTTTGCCCAAGGACACGACAGCATTCAGAGATCTAACATTATGTGTGTTTTTACTGCAACATTTTGTGTGTTTTTACTACTTAAACATCTAGTATTTTGTGTGTTTTTATTGCAACATTTTGTGTTTTTGCTGCTTAAATATCCAACATGTTGTGTTTAAATACACACTCACACACACACACACACTCACACACACACTCACACACACACACACACACACACTCACACACACACACACACACACACACACACTCACACACACACACACACTCACTCACACACTCACACCACACACACACACACACACACACACACACACACACACACATACACACACACTCACACACACACACACACACACTCACACACACACACACACACACACACACACACACACACACACACACACACACACACACACACAGAGGTACAAACTGTTACTTTAACATCTCCATGGAGACGAGTCTTTAAACTGTAATAATCAGAATGATTCAAATGACCCGGATGAAGAGCTGCAGCCTGAGCCTGTGTGAGGAGGAGGAGGAGGTGTGTGAGGAGGTGGAGGAGGAGGTGCGATTACAGCTCTCACAGAAGACACTTAACTCACGTCGTCTGTGAACACTGTGTGTGAGTGTGTGTGAGTGTGTGTGTGTGTGAGTGTGTGTGTGTGTGTGTGTGTGTCAGTGTGTGTCAGTGTGTGTCATGTGAGTGAACACTATATAAATATGTGACCAAACACGTCGCTGTGGAGAAAAAACTGAAAACCTGACGACCAAAGCACAAAAAAGGTTTTCAAATTTGCCTTTTGAACCACTGCCTCCCATAAACCCCATGTGTCCAGTTCACAGTCCCCACATTGTCCCCGCACTGTAACACACACTGTCCCCACACTGTGACACACTGTCCTCGCACTGTAACACACTGTCCTCACACTGTAACAAACTGTCCTCACACTGTAACACACTGTCCTCACACTGTAACACACTGTCCTCACACTGTAACAAACTGTCCTCACACTGTAACACACTGTCCTCACACTGTAACACACTGTCCTCACACTGCCATACACTGTCCTCACACTGTAACAAACTGTCCTCACACTGTAACACACTGTCCTCACACTGTAACACACTGTCCTTACACTGTAATACACTGTCCTCACACTGTAACACACCGTCCTCACAGTGTCCTAACACTGTCCTCCCACTGTCCTCACACTGTCCTCCCACTGTCTCCACACTGTCCCCACACTGTAACACACTGTCCTCACACTGTCCTCACACTGTAACACACTGTAACACACTGTAACACACTGTCCTCACACTGTCCTCCCACTGTCTCCACACTGTCCCCACACTGTCCTCACACTGTCCTCACACTGTAACACACTGTCCTCGCACTGTAACACACTGTCCTCACACTGTAAACACACTGTCCTCACACACTGTCATACACTGTCCTCACACTGTAACAAACTGTCCTCGCACTGTAACACACTGTCCTCACACTGTAACACACTGTCCCTCACACTGTCATACACTGTCCTCTCACACTGTAACACACTGTCCTCACACTGTAACACACTGTCCTTACACTGTAACACACCGTCCTCACAGTGTCCTAACACTGTCCTCCCACTGTCCTCACACTGTCCTCCCACTGTCTCCACACTGTCCCCACACTGTCCTCACACTGTCCTCACACTGTAACACACTGTAACACACTGTAACACACTGTCCTCCCACTGTCCTCCCACTGTCTCCACACTGTCCCCACACTGTCCTCACACTGTCCTCACACTGTAACACACTGTAACACACTGTCCTCCCACTGTCCTCCCACTGTCTCCACACTGTCCCCACACTGTCCTCACACTGTCCTCACACTGTCTCCACACTGTCCCCACACTGTCCTCACACTGTAACACACTGTCCCCACACTGTCCTCACACTGTCCTCACACTGTAACACACTGTCCTCGCACTGTAACACACTGTCCTCACACTGTAACACACTGTCCTCACACTGTCATACACTGTCCTCACACTGTAACAAACTGTCCTCGCATTGTAACACACTGTCCTCACACTGTAACACACTGTCCTCACACTGTCATACACTGTCCTCACACTGTAACAAACTGTCCTCGCATTGTAACACACTGTCCTCACACTGTAACACACTGTGTCCTCACACTGTCATACACTGTCCTCACACTGTAACACACTGTCCTCGCACTGTAACACACTGTCCTCACACTGTAACACACTGTCCTCACACACTGTCATACACTGTCCTCACACTGTAACAAACTGTCCTCGCATTGTAACACACTGTCCTCACACTGTAACACACTGTCCTCACACTGTCATACACTGTCCTCACACTGTAACAAACTGTCCTCGCATTGTAACACACTGTCCTCACACTGTAACACACTGTCCTCACACTGTCCCCACACTGTCCCCACACTGTAACACACTGTCCCCACACTGTCCTCACACTGTCCTCAGAACGTCGCTTCTCTTTAAACTCTTTTTGTTCCAGTCTTTGGTATTTTGGAGATTTTGACACTTTTTAAGGCTCCGAGTCACAGAGTCTTTAACCAGGATCAGAACAGTTCAAACGTGGAGTGAAAAACAGACACTTTTTTCAGATTTATATGAACTTTGAGACTTTACACTTCAATTTTAAACTGATTTTAAGCTCGATATAATGATGTCGCCTGCACAGAATCAACAAATCAGACGAGAGAAAGACGTTTAGGTGTTTTACTTCACGAAAATGGAACAAACTCCAAGAAAAACTATAAAAAAAAACTTATTTATATGGACTTATATTCACCTAAATCAACATGTTTCACTCTGGCGATGGCAGATTGTTCCTAGGTCCTTACTCCTGTTAGAATCTGTGAGGTTTTTTCTGTTAATGACCAAAGTTTGAAGGATTTTGACGGAGTAAAAGCCTGATTAATTAGTTTGTTAATGAGTTTAACACTGACACACTTCCACAGTCTCGTCTTTACAGTGGGTCATTAACACCACGACTCTCCCCAACACCACACGACGGAGTGATCTGAACATCCACCTCGCTCCATCACGACGTTAATCACACGAAAACCACATTTTGTCACATCCGAGTGTGAACGAGGAAACAAAAGGATCAGATGTTTGTCATAAATCCTCAGAGGGAGCAAAGGTTCGTGGTGTGAACATGGCTGACGGTAATTACAGAGGAACGAGCGTTTGAGGATCAGAGCGGGGTGAGAATAAGCCCGAAGTTCAGGCACATTTTTAGGAACAAAACAAAGAAACAAACTCCACAAAACTGAAGGATTTGATCTGAACTGCAAACGTGCTCAAACTTCAAGCTAAAGAGTGAGGTTTAATCCATGTTTTAATGCTTTTTCTCCTCAAAAACAGACCTGGACTTGTGTTTTGTTTCATTTATTATTAGTCTGTTACATCACCAAAGCTCTGTTCCACCTTGTGATGTCATCAAGTGGTAGTTTTCAAGTTTACTCCTCCTTTTACCTTTAGTTCGGTCGATTTAGTGGCAACTCCAGGATTCCTGAAATGCAGGTGTGTGGAGTTTAAAAACACAGTGGAGCACTTCCTGTATCACCACATGATGACATCACAAGGTGGAACAGAGTGTTTTCAGCCTAAATCTGCAGGGTTGTGTGTAAACATGTGAGAATGAAACAAAAAAACACAACTCCAGGTCTGTTAGAGACGAGGAAAACATCATTTTAAAACAGAGATAAATGGGAATATTTGCAAAAAAAAATGCATTTTTCTAGTTTATTTTCTCTGTTTTTGTTGAATATGCTGCTGCATTTTTGTCGTATGTTTCACAGAGTCTATTTTACCAACGTATCATTATAAGAAGAGCAGATGAGTCAGAATTACTCCAGTTAATCGTTACAGTCTTAAAAATGACCCTCAGACCAAACCACGTTTAAGGAGGAACATAAACTCGAGCGTCATGAGGAGCAGAAACTACAGAGGATAAAAGAACGTCTCGTACGTATGGGATCCATGAACTCAGAACATCAGGTCCACATTTTCAAAAGATCAGAAACAGCTGGAAACAAGAGTCTGGGAAACTCAACTCACAAGATTAAAGCGAGATGTTTTGAGTCCAGCCCAGACTCTACAAACCACAGAAAATCACGTCTTACCTCGAAGCCTTCGTCCTGGTTCTTGGTGCCCAAAGGTCGTCTCCCCGTCGCCGCTGATCGTGCCCTGGTCACTTCGGGGCAGAGGTTTGGTGATCTTGGTTTTACAGTCGACGATGATGGTCACGGTCTTCTTGTCCACGCTGATGGCCACACGATGCCACCTGAAGGAAACGAAGACGAGAAGGTGGAGTTAGAAGATGGACACGAGACGAGTTTGAGACGCACCACCAGGAGAACGTTTGGACCAGAGACTGTGAAGAAGTGGACGGAGCCTCATTCAATGTTTTTTCTATATTTTTACTACTTACTACTCTATGTTTTATAAAGACACAGAAGAATCAAATATATGAAGTAATATGAGGAATTATGTCCTAATGAGATAAAGTTAAAGCGTGGATACTTTTAGGATTTGAATATAAAAAACTAAACGTTATCTGACTTTCGACTGAAGCTGTTGAGGTTCATGTGAAGGACCTTTGGATGGAGCAGGATTTAGTTGGATGGAGACAAGTTCAGGCCCACGTGTAACTTCTCTGGACCTGTTATTACGTTGAGAATGTTCCACAGTCTGGCATTAAACCTCATGATTTCCATAGAGAAGAACGAGTGACACCATCAGGTCAAGTTAAAGGTCCGACCAGCTCACGGGACAAGTAAAGGTTTTGTTCAAGTTTTTCTGAGAAATAAAAACATTTGTAATTGAATGAATGAAATAAACATACGATATAAGTCACACTGTGGAACATTCAAGACAGAGACCAGCAGGCAGCTCACCCATCAGCAGGAAAGTTACACAGTGCAGCTTTAAATATGGTCTGTTCTTCATTTTATTTGAGCATTAGGTTCTACAGCGGCTCTTTGTAAACGGTTCATTCATAAAAAAGTGTCGAGGTGTGAGGGTTAATCCGGGTCATCAGGTTCTTCCTCTTATCTGAGGCCGGGTCAAAGGAGCAGCAGACTGAGCAGGGACTCCCAGACTTCCCTCACCCCAGACACTTCCTCCAGCTCCTCCGGTGGGACCCCAAGTTGTTCCCAGGCCAGAGACACAGTCCCTCCAGCGTGTCCTGGGTCTTCCCCGGGGCCTCCTCCTGGTGGGACATGAACACCTCCCTAGGGAGGCGTCCAGGAGGCTCCTGAGCAGATGAGCCTCAGCTGGTTCCTCTCGACGTGGAAGAGCAGCGGCTCTACTCCGAGCTCCTCCCGTGTGACTGAGCTCCTCACCCTGTCTGTAAGGGAGCACTTTAAGACCCGTGGCTTTAAGAGCCGTGCCTTTAAGGCCCGTGCCTTTAAACCATGCCTTTAAGAGCCGTGCCTTTAAGACCGTGCCTTTAAGAGCCGTGTCTTTAAGAACCGTGCCTTTAAGGCCCGTGCCTTTAAGAGCCGTGCCTTTAAGGCCCGTGCCTTTAAGACCGTGCCTTTAAGAGCCGTGCCTTTAAGGCCCGTGCCTTTAAGACCGTGCCTTTAAGACCGTGCCTTTAAAACCGTGCCTTTAAACCATGCCTTTAAGACCGTGCCTTTAAGAGCGCTCACATACCAGCAGCAGTGGACCACATTCCTGCCCTCACACTCTGGCCCTGTTTAACACGGGATTACACTCATTAAAACTCCAAAACTTAAGCCTCCTGAGTTACTCGGCGTGACAGACGTGGTGAACATTGTAGAAAGTGAAGATCCAGGAAGCTCAGAGCTGCCAAATCAGGTGCACAGTCGTAACATTGTTCTGTGGAGGCAACACGAGACCTTCAGGTGTTTGAGATGATGATCTAAAGAGGTTTATGTCGAGGAAACACGTCTGACGCTCTTTGTGGCTCTTTTGTCAGTTTGATTCCACAGAGACGACGTGGTTCAGACAACGGGAAGTGAATGTAAAACTTTTGCGGCTTAGCGACCGAGCCGGAGGATTAACGCTCGGCTTATTTGGCAACGCAGCAAAGTTGACTTCTATAAGTTTGTACAGTTTAAGGCGTTACAGCTGCTGTCAAAACCACACACGCAGCGACGTGAAGTCAAGTCGAAACCTGCTCTATTTACAGCTCCATGCATCACACTCCACACAGGCTTCAGCAGTTAAAGTCACACTCTGGAACTTTACAGAAGAGGAGCCCCAGGACGTACAGAGTTCAAATCAAACTTCAGATCATTCTCCAGGGAGATAGAAACGTTTAATGCCTTTTATAAGTTTTATACTGTGGAAGATTATAGCCAAAGGAACAATATTTCCATGGAAACAAGCAGGAACAGCAGGAAGAGTCGGGTTTATGGAGACGCGAGCCTGATCTGAGTACAGGACGCGTGTTTTTCAGGGCAATAATAATGAAAAAATACACTTTGATTTGAGCCAAACAGTCACAGACTGTGGCTTTAGTTTTAAAAAGCCAAAGAGAGTAATAATCTCTAGAAATCTGACAATATGGGACAAAAAAATGTGTGTTCATTTTACATCACGATCACAAAAATCACAAAGAACTGCCCTGAAACTCAACCAGACTCGTAACACGGAGTCAGACGGATATTATGACCCGACTCTGACCCACTTTAAAGCTCAAAAACAAACAACGAGAGCATCGTTTTGAAGTCTAAGTAAGCTTTATTTACTGCTAGCTCTGCAGAGGCTAACACGTTTAGCCCGGAGCGCTGGCGTAATAATAAAGCTAATGCTAATGCTACAAAGGCCGTCGTGTTGTTCCAGTATTTGTGAGCTAATAAGAGCAGAGGTGGTTTAAGGACCAGCGGCTCTTCCTCCCTGACCCTCGCTCAAAAATAACCCCGCTCTGAGTTCAGGGGTGAGGTCAGTCCCGCTGGGCCCGGTTTAATCCAGTGTCTCCCAGTGTCTCCGTGTCTCTGTCCCGTCTGAGCTCCTGAGACGGGACGATAATGACGCGACGGGGATCACAGAACAACGGCTCTGCTCTGTGTCTGAGAACAAAAACACTTTTTCCAGCACAGATCAAATGTTTCAGCAGCTCTGCATCGAGTTAGAAAAGATTTTACTGTCCGATAATCAGGAATGTTAGCATGCTAGTGGCTGTTAGTTGACACAAAACACGGCTCTGGTCTCGGAGAGCTGTGAGAAGTGCTTATAAACTCATCTTGGTGAGTCTGAATGCATAAGTGAGGAGTAACTCTGGATGAAACTGTTTCAAAATGAAACTGCTTTGTTTTTCAAACCATAAACAGGAAGTAGAAGTAAATCTGGCTTAGTCGTTCCTAGATTCATAAAACCTTTGGTCCACTGCTGGTTTTCACATCACAGACGGTGGAAAAACGAGGACAGAGTGAGTCTGACGTCACAGCTTCAGCTCGACATGAAGCTCATCGAGGAAAGAGCAGCTTTAGAGACAGAAAGTATCATAGCAACAAAAGAGCCAATCAGGAGCCAGGCTGGTTTAACAGGGAGCGGGCGCTTAGCAACGCTGTCAATCAAACCTGTTGCTAACGCTAACAGGAGCGACGTCGGGGAAAGAAGGACCTGATGTGTCTGTTATTAATGTTCATATGTTGATTTACAGACACAGGGAGAGACAGAGACGCAGTTTATCAAAAGACAAAAAAATAAACTCAGAATAACTAAAAAAAAATTAAATAAAATACTTAAAACATCAACAACAAAAAATTAAAATAACAAAAAAATCTAAAAAAAAAAAAAATCAAAATAAACTCAAAATAACAACAACAAAAAGAAACTCCTCAAAATTACAAAAAAAAAAAAAAAAAAAAAAAAAAAAAACCCTCAAAATATCTAAAAAAAAAAATAATAATCAGGATCATGTAGAGGGTTAATACGAATATTTAAGACCACAATGAGTCTGACAGCAGCGACATGTACCTGCTGTAAATGTTTTAGTTTTTTTTTTCATGTAAATGTTTTAGTAACTGAAGGTCATTTTTATGTATTTATCTTTCTGATTGTTTTACTAATAATTGTTTTTTGGTTTTGTTTGACTCCCTTTCCTTTGGTGCTTTTGCACCAGGCCGACACTGTAAATAAGAATTTGTTCTTAATGTTTTGCCTGGAAAAATAAAGATAATAATAATACTAATAGTACAGAGAGAGACACAGTTTTCCACAGAAAGTGAACTGGAGCCAGAGTCGATGGAGCAGGAAGTGCCACACGATCACTTCCTGTTTGTAGCGCTGTGCTAGCAGGTTAGCTCTGTCTGTTTGTCATTAGGTGCTTTTTATTTGCAAAGTAGCTGCTAAAAATGTACTTCATACATGAAATGAGGCACTTCACCTTTAAACTCGGGCCTCATTGTGGACCTCAGATCTGCTTAAACGAGTCCACGAAACAGTCCGTGAGCCACATACACAAACACAAAAGGGTTTGAGTTGTTAAATTGCAGCGTCGTGTCATAAACTGAACCTTCTGTGTCAGATTCTCATAAACGCTCAGAGCGACGCAGCTGTTTGGAGACATATTTTTCAGTTCCTTCATCACATCTGCTCCGGTTTGATTCTTCTATAAAACTCTGAGGGTGTGTCGTGGGTGTGTCTGCGTGTTCGGATGTTTACGTACTTTCCGTCGGCCACGTTCAGTGAGTTGAAGAGCGGGTAATCCTCAGGTGAAGGTCGGCCATTTTGATCCTCGTACAGGAAGACGGGCGCTCTCCCGAGCTCCACCCCCAGCTGCTGGACCCCCTCAGCGTTGTAGACGGAGAGCAGGAAGGACTGGAGGCTGGACTTTGGCCGGACTGTGGTCAGGATCGAGAAGTCTTCTGGGAATGCGCCACCTACAGGCAGGACAGGGGTAAGGCAGGGAGTCAGGGCTGTGTCTGTAAGGTCCTCATGTTCACTCAAACAACTTTTGATCCAGTTTTATTTTGTCTGATTGGAACCTTTCAAAATAAACTGTAGTTACATGAATAAAACTCTTCAGCACAAAACTATGACAATATATTTTATTTTGAAAGTTTAGTGTCTCTCACCCCATGTGCCCCATAAAAAAGACTTTCAAAATAAACTGAATGACTGTAGTTACATGAATAAAACGCTAAAATTGTGTCTTGCTCTCAGAAAAGTATGAGAATATATTTTATTTTGAAAGTTTAGCATCTCTGACCCTATGTGCCCTAAAGAAAAGACTTTCAGAATAAACTTAACGACTGTAATCATGTGACGTGAGCCTTTTTGCCCCCGTATAACACAATTTAATAAGAAGAAGGTCTAATTTTGGGGCCCGGGATAACAGACCCATTGGTCCCCCCCTGTCGACGGCCCTGGCTTTTAAATTCAGAACCAGAGCCCAAGACGTGGTCGTTTTATCGAGTTAAATTCACTGGTTTTCAAAGTTTTCACACCGAGTTCTAACTAACTTAATATCTGAGCATCACTGGATCTAAACCTGGACTTTATCAGGTCTAAACTGGGTCTAAACTGGGTCTAAAGTGGGTCTTAACTGGGTCTAAACTGAGTCTAAACTGGGTCTTAACTGGGTCTAAACTGGGTCTAAACTGGGTCTTAACTGGGTCTAAACTGAGTCTAAACTGGGTCTTAACTGGGTCTAAACTGGGTCTTAACTGGGTCTAAACTGGGTCTAAACTGGGTCTAAACTGAGTCTAAACTGGGTCTAAACTGAGTCTAAACTGGGTCTAAACTGGGTCTAAACTGGGTCTTAACTGGGTCTAAACTGAGTCTAAACTGGGTCTAAACTGGGTCTAAACTGGGTCTTAACTGGGTCTAAACCGGGTCTAAACTGGGTCTAAATTGGGGTCTAACTGGGTCTAAACTGGGTCTAAACTGGGTCTAAACTGAGTCTAAACTGGGTCTTAACTGGGTCTAAAACAGGGTCTAAACTGGGTCTAAATTGGGTCTAAACTGGGTCAAAACTGGGTCAAAACTGGGTCTAAACTGGGTCTAAACTGGGTCTTAACTGGGTCTAAACTGGGTCTAAACTGGGTCTAAACTGGGTCTAAACTGGGTCTAAACTGGGTCTAAATTGGGTCTAAACTGGGTCTAAACTGGGTCTAAACTGGGTCTAAACTGGGTCTAACTGGGTCTAAACTGGGTCTAAACTGGGTCTAAACTGGGTCTTAACTGGTCTAAACTGGGTCTAAACTGGGTCTAAACTGGTCTAAACTGGGTCTAAACTGGGTCTAAACTGGGTCTAAACTGGGTCTAACTGGGTCTAAACTGGGTCTAAACTGGGTCTAAACTGGGTCTAAACTGGGTCTAAACTGGGTCTAAACTGGGGTCAAACTGGGTCTAAACTGGGTCTAAACTGGGTCTAAACTGGGTCTAAACTGGGTGGGTCTAAACTGGGTCTAAACTGGGTCTAAACTGGGTCCTCTAAAACTGGGTCTAAAGTGGGTCTAAACTGGGTCTAAACTGGGTCTAAAGTGGGTTCTAAAACTGGGTCTAAACTGGGTCTAAACTGGGTCTGAACTGGGTCTAATCTGGCCTAAAACGAGACTAAACCAGGTCTTAAAGCTCCAGTATCACAAACTGACTCCTTTGAGGTTTATTCCATGTTCTAAAGTTCTGTCCTCCTCAAAAACAGGTCTGTGTGTGACGAGGAAACATCAGGTCAGAACCGTGTGGTAAGTTCTCGAGTCTTGAGTCTTGGTCCCGGTTCTGGTCCGGTCGGGTCGGGTGGGACTCACCGGGGAACAGCTGCGTGGTGGGGGCCCGGAGCTGGACCTGGCCGGTCACTCTGAACGCTGAGTCCGGCTTCGACGCTCGTCTGTGTGAGCAGAGGCCTGATGTTCTCGTCACTCCTTCAGGGGAACTTTGAAATTCTAAAACTTTTAGGACGTCCACTGGTTCTGCTGTGGAAGACAGAGGACATGATGTTAGGACACAGCGGGAGGAGGACAAGACACAGAGGACGAAGACAGAGGATGAAAGACAGAGGAGAGGACGAAGACAGAGGACGAAGACAGAGGACGAAGACAGAGGACAGGATGTTAGGACACAGCGGAGAGGACGAAGACAGAGGACGAAGACAGAGGACGAAGACAGAGGACAGGATGTTAGGACACAGCGGAGAGGACGAAGACAGAGGACAAAGACAGAGGACGAAGACAGAGGACGAAGACAGAGGATGAAGACAGAGGACGAAGACAGAGGACGAAGACAGAGGATGAAGACAGAGGAGAGGACGAAGACAGAGGACGAAGACAGAGGACGAAGACAGAGGATGAAGACAGAGGACGAAGACAGAGGACGAAGACAGAGGACATGATGTTAGGTCACAGCGGAGAGGACGAAGACAGAGGACGAAGACAGAGGACGAAGACAGAGGACGAAGACAGAGGACGAAGACAGAGGACGAAGACAGAGGACACACAGAGGAGAGGACGACTGAACCTGGTGAACAAACTGTTATTACAAAAATATCCTGAATCTTTTATAAGAATCTAGATTATAAAGTGTTTGAGTCAGTGTCACTGATCAAATCTATCACTACCACCTGTATCTACCACTACCGCCGTGCTCCGACTCAAACACTCAAAGACTCAAAGACTCAAAGACTCAAAGACTCAAAGACTCAAAGACTCAAAGACTCAAAGACTCAAAGACTCAAAGACTCAAAGACTCAAAGACTCAAACACTCAAAGACTCAAACACTCAAAGACTCAAACTCAAACACTCAAAGACTCAAAGACTCAAAGACTCAAAGACTCAAAGACTCAAAGACTCAAAGACTCAAACACTCAAAGACTCAAAGACTCAAAGACTCAAAGACTCAAGAGAAAGTCCAAATGATGAACTTCAGGACAGAAGTTCTGAAGACAGAGAGTTCAGCCTGTGTCTCCAGAACAAACACTTTTACTTTTCTACACAACGTGCACTTAGAAAATACAACTGTAAAAGTTTGGATGAGCCTGGTTCTCTACACGCTGCGATTTTTACAAACAAAAACTGACGATACAGTAAGAATCGCTCAATGTTCCTCTAAAAAACTGAAGCTCGCTCCTCGTGTTGGTCTCATTTCAGAGGCAGAAGTCGCTGTCTAAACGTCGTTAAAACTTTTTGGTTTTTTTTCCTCCAGCTCTGAGTCCCTGGGTTTAGCTCCGTGACGTCGTCGGGTTGTTGCAGATTCAGAGGCGTCTGTCAGAGTCGTGCTCTGACATTCCTTCATGAAAAGGCTAAAAACATGCCCCGCTCTGTTAAAACCTGAATCTACACGAATGTATATTTTCAATATGATCTGGGCTGTGCAGGAAAAACACAGCCTCAGTCTCTAAAAAAACGACGATTACCATTCCTCACATTTCACTTCACGTGTTTTGTTTGTGTTAAGTTCTAAATAAGGCGTCTGGTGGTTTCCATATTGACCCAAAATCATCACCTTCTGGTCTGTCGTTTCAAAATGTCCTAAAAACATCTCCAGAACATGAGCTGGAGGTGAAGACCACGAGACTCTCTGAGGACCTGAAGGACCTGAAGGACCTGAGGGACCCGTCACTTAGCACTTGGGCCTCGTTGTCCTTTGAGAGATGGACTGTACTTTCTTTGGAGTCAGAACTGAGGTCTCATTGTGAGCTCCTGCGGGCGGTTCATCTGTTCCAGATGTGTCCGTTTTGGCCGGGCGGCGACCCTCGCGCGCCGAGGTGCCGAGAAAACGTCAACAATGGCCAATCCAAACGAGCCGAGGATTTTAAGAACCACGTGCGACGAGCCGGAGGGATTCTACCCCCACAACCTCAGCAAACACGACAAGGCGCTGGAGGTACGGGCCCGGAGACGAGAGGATGGAGAGAAATGAGCCAATCAGAGCGGCTCCAGGAGTCACATGATTATTCAAATGAAGCAGCGCGAAAGGGGCGGGGCTTCACAGAGTTTTTACAGACGTTAAGTTTAATTCAACACACTGGAAAAGTGCTTCAGTTTTAGGACCAAATAACCGTCGTCCCTCTCTGCTCCTGTGTGAGCGGCTCTACAGCCCGAGGAACTGCTCTGTCTGTGAGTCTGAGCGCCGCTGAAAAAAGGTGAAATTATGATGAGGTAAACGGAGGAGGACCTTTTCACCTGCAGCTCCTTGAGGCTCTAATAATATCATCCGCCGAGCGTCTCCCCCCTCCCCCCCCCCCCCCCCCCCCCCTCCGCGCCCCCCCCCGCACCGCCGCTCCCCCCCTACCCCCCCTCCCCCCGCACCGCCGCGACCGGCGAAAACAAGACGGCTTTATACTGCCCACAGGCCCCGCCCACTGCTCCTGCATTTTTCACTCCAGGTTTATCTCCGTCTCCACCGGGGCATCGCTCAGAATGTGCAGCTGTCGACTCCTCACACCACAGCACTTCACAAGGAAAACTGTCACTTTAAAGAGTGAGGAGAGAAAAAAGAAAAGAAAAGAAAAGAAGAGTTTAGAACAAAATGAACCAAAGAAAAGAAAAGAAAAGAACAAAATGAACCAAAGAAAAGAGTTTAACTGAGACACGTGTTTAGGATCGAAGTTTTCACTAGTAAAGTAAAGTACACAGTAGTACACAGTAGTACACAGTAGTGTAGTAGTAGTACAGTAGTATAGTGATATATAGTAGTACAGTAGTGCAATAGTGCAGTAGTAGTAGTACAGTAGTGCAGTAGTAGTACAGTAGTACATAGTAGTAGTAGTACAGTAGTGCAGTAGTACACAGTAGTACACAGTAGTAGTAGTACAGTAGTGCAGTAGTGGTACAGTAGTACATAGTGGTAGTACAGTAGTGCAGTAGTACACAGTAGTACACAGTAGTAGTAGTAGTAGTAGTACAGTAGTGCAGTAATATTACAGTAGTGCATAGTAGTAGTAGTAGTAGTAGTAGTAGTACAGTAGTGCAGTAGTAGTGCAATAGTGCAGTAGTAGTACAGTAGTACATAGTAGTAGTAGTAGTAGTAGTAGTAGTAGTAGTACAGTAGTGCAGTAGTAGTACAGTAGTGCATAGTAGTAGTAGTAGTGCAATAGTTCAGTAGTAGTACAGTAGTACATAGTAGTACAGTAGTGCAGTAGTACACAGTAGTACACAGTAGTAGTAGTAGTAGTAGTAGTACAGTAGTGCAGTAATAGTACAGTAGTGCATAGTAGTAGTAGTAGTAGTAGTAGTAGTAGTAGTAGTAGTAGTAGTAGTAGTAGTACAGTAGTGCAGTAGTAGTACAGTAGTGCATAGTAGTAGTGCAATAGTGCAGTAGTAGTACAGTAGTGCAGTAGTAGTACAGTAGTGCATAGTAGTAGTGCAATAGTGCAGTAGTAGTACAGTAGTACATAGTAGTAGTAGTACAGTAGTGCAGTAGCACACAGTAGTAGTAGTAGTAGTACAGTAGTGCAGTAATATTACAGTAGTGCATAGTAGTAGTAGTAGTAGTAGTAGTACAGTAGTGCAGTAGTAGTACAGTAGTGCAGTAATAGTACAGTAGTGCATAGTAGTAGTAGTGCAATAGTGCAGTATTAGTACAGTAGTACATAGTAGTAGTAGTAGTAGTAGTAGTAGTAGTAGTAGTAGTAGTAGTAGTACAGTAGTGCAGTAGTAGTAGTAGTAGTAGTAGTAGTAGTGAAATAGTGCAGTAGTAGTACAGTAGTACATAGTAGTAGTAGTAGTAGTAGTAGTACAGTAGTGCATAGTAGTAGTAGTAGTAGTAGTAGTAGTGAAATAGTGCAGTAGTAGTACAGTAGTACATAGTAGTAGTAGTAGTAGTACAGTAGTGCAGTAGCACACAGTAGTACACAGTAGTAGTAGTAGTAGTACAGTAGTGCAGTAATATTACAGTAGTGCATAGTAGTAGTAGTAGTAGTAGTAGTAGTAGTAGTAGTACAGTAGTGCAGTAGTAGTACAGTAGTGCAGTAATAGTACAGTAGTGCATAGTAGTAGTAGTAGTAGTGCAATAGTGCAGTAGTAGTACAGTAGTACATAGTAGTAGTAGTAGTAGTACTAGTACTACAGTAGTGCAGTAGTAGTACAGTAGTGCATAGTAGTAGTAGTAGTAGTAGTAGTAGTAGTGCAATAGTGCAGTAGTAGTACAGTAGTACATAGTAGTAGTAGTAGTAGTACAGTAGTGCAGTAATAGTACAGTAGTGCATAGTAGTAGTAGTAGTAGTAGTAGTAGTACAGTAGTGCAGTAGTAGTACAGTAGTGCAGTAGTAGTACAGTAGTGCATAGTAGTAGTAGTAGTAGTACAGCAGTGCAGTAGTAGTACAGTAGTACATAGTAGTAGTAGTAGTAGTAGTACAGTAGTGCAGTAGTAGTACAGTAGTGCAGTAATAGTACAGTAGTGCATAGTAGTAGTAGTAGTAGTAGTAGTGCAATAGTGCAGTAGTAGTACAGTAGTAAATAGTAGTAGTAGTAGTAGTACTAGTACTACAGTAGTGCAGTAGTAGTACAGTAGTGCATAGTAGTAGTAGTAGTAGTAGTAGTAGTAGTACTAGTACTACAGTAGTGCAGTAGTAGTACAGTAGTGCATAGTAGTAGTAGTAGTAGTAGTAGTAGTAGTGCAATAGTGCAGTAGTAGTACAGTAGTACATAGTAGTAGTAGTAGTACAGTAGTGCAGTAATAGTACAGTAGTGCATAGTAGTAGTAGTAGTACAGTAGTGCAGTAGTAGTACAGAAGTGCAGTAGTAGTACAGTAGTGCATAGTAGTAGTAGTAGTGCAATAGTTCAGTAGTAGTACAGTAGTACATAGTAGTACAGTAGTGCAGTAGTACACAGTAGTACACAGTAGTAGTAGTAGTAGTAGTACAGTAGTGCAGTAATAGTACAGTAGTGCGTAGTAGTAGTAGTAGTAGTAGTAGTAGTAGTACAGTAGTGCAGTAGTAGTACAGTAGTGCATAGTAGTAGTGCAATAGTGCAGTAGTAGTACAGTAGTGCAGTAGTAGTACAGTAGTGCATAGTAGTAGTGCAATAGTGCAGTAGTAGTACAGTAGTACATAGTAGTAGTAGTACAGTAGTGCAGTAGCACACAGTAGTAGTACAGTAGTAGTAGTAGTAGTACAGTAGTGCAGTAATATTACAGTAGTGCATAGTAGTAGTAGTAGTAGTAGTAGTAGTAGTAGTAGTAGTACAGTAGTGCAGTAGTAGTACAGTAGTGCAGTAATAGTACAGTAGTGCTAAGTAGTAGTAGTGCAATAGTGCAGTATTAGTACAGTAGTACATAGTAGTAGTAGTAGTAGTAGTAGTAGTAGTAGTAGTAGTAGTACAGTAGTGCAGTAGTAGTAGTAGTAGTAGTAGTAGTGAAATAGTGCAGTAGTAGTACAGTAGTACATAGTAGTAGTAGTAGTAGTAGTAGTAGTACAGTAGTGCATAGTAGTAGTAGTAGTAGTGAAATAGTGCAGTAGTAGTACAGTAGTACATAGTAGTAGTAGTAGTAGTAGTAGTACAGTAGTGCAGTAGCACACAGTAGTACACAGTAGTAGTAGTAGTAGTACAGTAGTGCAGTAATATTACAGTAGTGCATAGTAGTAGTAGTAGTAGTAGTAGTAGTAGTAGTACAGTAGTGCAGTAGTAGTACAGTAGTGCAGTAATAGTACAGTAGTGCATAGTAGTAGTAGTAGTAGTGCAATAGTGCAGTAGTAGTACAGTAGTACATAGTAGTAGTAGTAGTAGTACTAGTACTACAGTAGTGCAGTAGTAGTACAGTAGTGCATAGTAGTAGTAGTAGTGCAATAGTGCAGTAGTAGTACAGTAGTACATAGTAGTAGTAGTAGTACAGTAGTGCAGTAATAGTACAGTAGTGCATAGTAGTAGTAGTAGTAGTAGTACAGTAGTGCAGTAGTAGTACAGTAGTGCAGTAGTAGTACAGTAGTGCATAGTAGTAGTAGTAGTAGTACAGCAGTGCAGTAGTAGTACAGTAGTACATAGTAGTAGTAGTAGTAGTAGTACAGTAGTGCAGTAGTAGTACAGTAGTACATAGTAGTAGTAGTAGTAGTAGTAGTACAGTAGTGCAGTAGTACACACTAGTACACAGTAGTAGTGGTACAGTAGGACAGTAGTGGTACAGTAGTACACAATAGTAGTAGTAGTAGAGTGGTGCAGTAGTGCAGTAGTAGTACACAGTAGTGGTAGTAGTGGTAGTAGTAGTAATAGTAGTACAGTGGTGCAGTAGTAGTAGTACAGTACTAGAGTAGTGCAGTAGCACATGGGCAGCAGAGCAGCACGGGGCCTTACAGTAGTAGTAGTACACAGTAGTAGTAGTAGTACAGTGGTGCAGTAGTGCAATAGTAGTAGTAGTAGTACACAGTAGTAGTAGTACAGTACTACAGTAGCGCAGTAGCACATGAGCAGCAGAGCAGGTCTTACACTGACTCTTTGTAGTAGTAGCAGTAGTAGTAGTAGTAGTAGTAGTAGCAGCAGTAGTAGTAGTAGTAGTAGTAGTAGTAGTAGTAGTAGTAGTACTGCAGTAGTACATGAGTCTCACACTGACTCTTTGTAGTAATAGTAGTGGCAGTAGTAGTAGTACTGCAGTAGTACAGGAGTCTCCCACACTGACTCTTTGTAGTAGTAGTAGTAGTACTGCAGTAGTAGTAGTAGTAGTAGTAGTAGTAGTAGTAGTAGTAGTAGTAGTAGTAGTAGTACTGCAGTAGTAGTAGTAGTAGTAGTAGTAGTAGTAGTAGTAGTAGTAGTAGTAGTAGTAGTAGTAGTAGTAGTACTGCAGTAGTAGTAGTAGTAGTAGTAGTACTGCAGTAGTACAGGAGTATCTCACACTGACTCTTTGTGGCTCAGGTGGAATGTGGATCTGAGCTCGAGCCTCAGGGAAAAGAAACGTGTCTATACACCTCACTGTGAGAGCCATAAAGACTCAGTCAGAGAGGGACCGGCACCGGAGGGCCTCAGAACACCGGGGCCCTCAGCACAGGGGCCTCAGCACAGGGGCCTCAGCACAGGGGCCTCAGCACAGCCGGGGGACTAAGCACCAGGGGCCTCAGCACACCGAGGGCCTCAGCTCCAGGCCCTCTGCATAGGGGCCTCAGCACAGGGCCCTCAGCTCCGGGCCCTCAGCACAGGGGCCTCAGCACAGGGGCCTCAGCACAGGGGCCTCAGCACACTGGAGGGCCTCAGAACACCGGGGCCCTCAGCACAGGGGCCTCAGCACAGCCGGGGGACTCAGCACCAGGGGCCTCAGCACACCGAGGGCCTCAGCTCCAGGCCCTCTGCATAGGGCCCTCAGCACAGGGCCTCAGCTCCGGGCCCTCAGCTCCGAGCCCTCAGCTCCGGGCCCTCAGCACAGGGGCCTCAGCACAGGGGCCTCAGCACACCGAGGGCCTCAGAAACACCGGGGCCCTCAGCACAGGGGCCTCAGCACAGGGGCCTCAGCACCAGGGGCCTCAGCACACCGAGGGCCTCAGCTCCAGGCCCTCAGCTCCGGGCCCTCAGCACAGGGGCCTCAGCACCAGGGGCCTCAGTTCTTGGTTCAGAGGAGATGGTTTGAGGAGCAGGTGGAGAAAGTGGAAGCTGCTCTGAGGCGTTTTGTGTAAATTAAAACTTAGGTGTGAGGCCTCGTGACTCTTACGGCTCGTATGGCTCTTCTGGCTCTTACAGCTCTTACAGCTCTTAAGGCTCTTACGGCTCTTACGGCTCTTACGGCTCTTTTGGCTCTTACGGCTCTTTTGGCTCTTACAGCTCTCATGGCTCATACGGCTCTTACGGCTCTCATGGCTCTTACGGCTCTTTTGGCTCTTACAGCTCTTTTGGCTCTTACGGCTCTCATGGCTCATACGGCTCTTACGGCTCTCATGGCTCTTACGGCTCTTTTGGCTCTTACGGCTCTTTTGGCTCTTACGGCTCTTTTGGCTCTTACAGCTCTCATGGCTCATACGGCTCTTACGGCTCTCATGGCTCTTACGGCTCTTTTGGCTCTTACAGCTCTTTTGGCTCTTACGGCTCTCATGGCTCATACGGCTCTTACGGCTCTCATGGCTCTTACGGCTCTTACAGCTCTTACGGCTCTTACGGCTCTTACGGCTCTCATGGCTCATACGGCTCTTACGGCTCTCATGGCTCTTACGGTTCTTACGACTCTTACGGCTCTCATGGCTCTCATGGCTCTCATGGCTCTTACGGTTCTTTTGGCTCTTACGGCTCCAGGCTGTGGCCCCGGCTCTTTGAAGGCTCCAAATCATAGGGACGAACTCAAGGACCATCATCAAATAAGAGCTCAGTGTTTAACCCGGGAAGTGTTCCCACCGACACACACACCGCACACACATGACACACACACACACACATGACACACACACACACACACACACACACACGACACACACGACATACACGACACACACATAGACACACACACACGACACATACAGGACAGACACACAAATGCACAGAACACACACAGGACACACAGCGCTGCCTTGTCTGGACCCAAACATCTAAGTGCAAAGTGGAAAAGGTGCAGGAGGTGGAGGAGGTGCAGGAGGTGCAGGAGGTGCAGGAGGTGCAGGAGGTGGAGGAGGTGGAGGAGGTGCAGGAGGTGGTGGAGGAGGTGGAGGAGGTGGAGGAGGTGCAGGAGGTGGAGGAGGTGGAGAGTGTGAGGAGGGGCTGTGGGCTTCGTGTGGACCAGGCCAGTGTGGAGACAGGGTGAAGGGATCACACCAAACTCACACTAAACTCACACTAAACTCACACTAAACTCACACTAAACTCACACTAAACTCACACTAAACTCACACTAAACTCACACCAAACTCACTCTAAACTCACACTAAACTCACACTAAACTCACACTAAACTCACACTAAACTCACACTAAACTCACACCAAACTCACACTAAACTCACTCTAAACTCACACTAAACTCACACTAAACTCACTCTAAACCTTCTCCTCCGTCGCTGTGATCTCTGGATATTTAGATTTACTTCATTTGAAAGAACAGAATCTCTCTTTAAAACCCTGAGACTCTGTCCAGAGACTTTTGGACCCGACTTTAAACTCATCATGTTCAGTTTGGTCCAAAGTTTAAAGACTCTGTGGGACATCACCTGAGCCACACTTTAAACTTTAAACTTTACACTTTAAACTTTACACTTGAGATGTTCTGTCCTGAACGTCCCGGTGCCACATCAGGACGAGTCTGTTTCACTCTGGTCTCAGGGACACTGTGGACCACAGACTCACATCAGGAGACACTGAGACACAGCGTGGACACAGTGTGGACAGTGGGACAGTGTGACAGTGGGACAGTAGGACAGTGGGACAGTAGTATAGTAGGACAGTGGGACAGTGTGACAGTGGGACAGTGGGACAGTAGGACAGTGGGACAGTAGTATAGTAGGACAGTGGGACAGTGTGACAGTGGGACAGTGGGACAGTAGGACAGTGGGACAGTAGTATAGTAGGACAGTGGGACAGTAGGACAGTGGGACAGTGGGACAGTGGGACAGTAGGACAGTGGGACAGTGGGACAGTAGGACAGTGGGACAGTGGGACAGTAGGACAGTGGGACAAACTGATCTAAAGTATCTGCGGCTCCTTTATAAAGAAAAACTCTTTTCCTCCGGCTCCATCCTCTGTCCCACAATCCCCCGCGTCTTACCTGCTCCAGCGGGACACGCGCGTAGAACCAGGGTTAAAGTGATGAAAGCAGCGACAGCGGAGTCCACAGTGCACCTCCTGCTGCTCCTCCTGCTGCTCCTCCTCGTGCAGCTCCTCTGCAGGTCCATGGCGCCCGCAGGGAATCGAACTCTCGCCTCTGAGGTGATCCGCGCTGAGTCCCACAGTCCCACAGATGGATAAAGAGTCCTACAAAGCCATAGGCGCGTGTCTCCTCTTCTCCTCTTGTCTCCTCTTCTCTCCTCTGGTCTCCTCTTTCTCTCTCCACAGCGAGGCCCCCGCTCCGTCCCCGCGCCTCCACAAACCGCACTCTAACCCGAGGCACGAGCGGCTCTGGGACTGCGTCTGTGCGTCTGTGCGTGTGTGCGCGAGGGCAGGGCTCAGGAGGAACTCACACCAGCCCCAGAGCAGCCCACAGCGGCCCTACACCAAACCCCAGCCAGCCCCACCGGTCCTGCACCAGCCCCCAGCGGCCCTACGCCAACCCCCACGAGCTCCACCCCCCCCGCCCGCCCCACCGACCCGCACCGGCCCCCACCGGCCCACACCCGCCCCACAGCAGCAAATCAGGGGCTGGGACTCTCCAGAGGGCCCCACCCACCAGCGCCCCCCCCGAGTCTACAGCATCTGAGAAAGAGTGAACGAGTGAACGATAGTGAACGAGCTTCTCGTGAACGAGTCCTCCAGACGTTTTAAAAAAGAACTTTACTCAGGCTGGAACTTTGAGAAATGAAGGATTATTATTATTAGGCCCGAGCCCCTACAGGGCGTAGGGCCTATTGCTTCCGCAACGATGAGTGCCTGGGCGAAGCCCAGGCACTCATCGTTGCTAACTTCTTGCCGAACTTGTGCGCGCAGCGCACAAGTTCGGCTGAGGTCGTGACCTTGCCCTGACTCCACTATCCCAGCAACCCATGCCGTAGGCATGGGCCATCTTTGTTATTGCTAAAATGAATGGAAATGAATGGGAGTCAATGGGGGGACCCGACGTCATGGCGAATGACGGGCGCGTCAGCGCCCGTCATTCGCCATTGACCCCACGGTGACGTGGGGAAAGTCGAGAGCTTTCAAAAAACGTATAATATGTCATTCTAATGTTTTCGGATATATTGTTTTTGCTAAAAATATTATTATTTTTTTTTTTTTTATTTTTATTTCTTCTTTCTTCTGCTTTTTGAACAGGAATTTGACCCCCTGAACATATTCAAAAACTCACCAAAATTTGCCCAAAATTCAGGTCTGCCGAAAAATTTATTTTTTCATATGGTGCATTATTGGGCATAAAAAAATGGCGCAACAGCGCCACCTACAAAAGTCAAAATACATTGCGTCAATGGGAGACGCCCCGACGTCAACTTTGTCGTAGAAGCACCAAATTCGGTACACACATTCTTCAAGTGATGCCAAACAAAAAATATTATTATGGCCACGCCCTCTGACAAACCGGAAGTCGGCCATCTTGGATTGAAAATTCCGAAATGCCAAGTCAGCATTTTCGTTGACGTTGCATTTTCGTCAACTCCTCTGAAGGCGCTTCATCTGCAGGGCTGAAAATCACTGGACATCATCTAGACAAGTGGGGCATCAAAAGTTATCCAATTTACGTTGATACGTATAACGGTTTCCGTGCGGCGAAGCTGCAAAATTCCATCGGAATTTTTGCAATTTTCAAATTTCAAAATTTGCTCCCGTTTGCGCATACAAAGTCCGATTGGGCTCAAATTCAAATCAGTTGTAAAACTTTTCGGCCTAAACCTACTCACTGTAAAAGAAACAAAATTGGCGCAATAGCGCCCCCTACAGAATAACAAATACATTTGTATGGAAGTCCCAAAATTTAGTTTTCCCAAATGATACGAAATTTCACACAAAATTCCAGTGGGTCATCCCGATCAAATAAAGTCAATCAGACCAATGCATTTTTTGCACCGTGTTGCCATGACGATGCGCCAAAGTGCCCATGTTATCCTAATGGGAACGCTCCGAAAATTCCCCATTCATGAGAAAAACATTAGTTTCATGGAATTAAGTGAAATTTGCCAGAATGACTCATCATGTCATCCTGATCAAAAAAGTCAATCACCCCCATGTCATATTTTTTACTCTGTTGCCCTGGCGATGCACGAAATACCCCATGTTATCCTAATGGGAAAATTTACTAATTTTTTGACATTTCAAAGTCTTATAACAGCTTCATACCTTCAATGAAGAATGTGAGATTTTTGGCACGTTGATTCTTTACATCGTCCCCGTCAAAAAAGTCCAGGGGCCGACTTTGTATTTTGCACGGTGTTGCCATGGCGATGCCTCGAAAAAACCCATGTTTGTGCATTTTGTGCATCAGTGCTCCTAATGTCTTTTGGCTTGTTTGGTCAGAAATGCAGCCCAAAGCCACAATAAAAAAGAGGCATGTGGCGCGTTAGCGCCACCTACAGGGAGTGCCGGGTGGGCCGAGTGCGAAGTGCGGCCCGCGAGGGCCGTTCGATGCCGCTTGCGGCTTTAATTATTATTGTTGTTGTTATTATTATTAGGCCCGAGCCCCTACAGGGCTTAGGGCCTATTGCTTCCGCAATGATGAGTGCCTGGGCGAAGCCCAGGCACTCATCATTGCTAAGTGTCTTGCGAAACTTGTGCGCGCAGCGCACAAGTTCGGCTGAGGTCGTGACCTTGCCCTGACTCCACTATCCCAGCAACCCATGCCGTAGGCATGGGCCATCTTTATTACTGCTAAAATGAATGGAAGTCATGGACGTCAATGGTGGACACCGACGTCATGGCGAATGACGGGCGCGTCAGCGCCCGTCATTCGCCATTGACCCCACGGTGACGTGGGGAAAGTCAAGAGCTTTCAAAAAACGTATAATTTGTCATTCTAATGTTTTCGGATATATTGTTTTTGCTAAAAATATTATTATTTTTATTATTTTTTTTTTTTTTCTTCTTTCATCTGCTCTTTGAGCAGGAATTTCACCCCCTGAACATATTTGAAAACTCACCAAAATTTGCCCAAAATTCAGAAGTGGCGAAAAATTTATTTTTTTATATGGTGCATCATTGGGCATAAAAAAATGGCGCGACAGCGCCACCTACAAAAATCAAAATACATTGCGTCAATGGGAGACACCCCGACGTCAACTTTGACGTAGAGCCACCAAATTCGGTACACACATTCATCAAGTGATGCCAAACAAAAAAATATTATTATGGCCACGCCCTCTGACAAACCGGAAGTCGGCCATCTTGGATTGAAAATTCCGAAAATGCCGAGTCAGCGTTTTTGCTGACGTCGCATTTTCGTCAACTCCTCTGAAGGCGCTTCACCTGCAGGGCTGAAAATCACTGGACATCATCTAGACAAGTGGGGCATCAAAAGTTATCCGATTTACGTTGATACGTATTACGGTTTCCGTGCGGCGAAGCTGCAAAATTCCATCGGAATTTTTTGCAATTTTCAAATTTCAAAATTTGCTCCCGTTTGCGCATACAAAGTCCGATTCGGGCTCAAATTCAAATCAGTTGTAAAAAACTTTTCGGCCTAAACCTACTCACTGTAAAAGAAACAAAATTGGGCGCAATAGCGCCCCCTACAGAATAACAAATACATTTGTATGGAAGTCCCAAAATTTAGTTTTCCCCAAATGATACGAAATTTCACACAAAATTCCACTGGGTCATCCCGATCAATAAAGTCAATCAGACCCATGCCATTTTTTGCACCGTGTTGCCATGACGATGCGCCAAAGTGCCCATGTTATCCTAATGGGAACGCTCCGAAAATTCCCCATTCATGAGAAAAACATTAGTTTCATGGAATTAAGTGAAATTTGCCAGAATGACTCTTCATGTCATTCCCATCAAAAAAGTCAATCACACCCATGTCATATTTTTTACTCTGTTGCCCTGGCGATGCACGAAATACCCCATGTTATCCTAATGGGAAAATTTACTAATTTTTTGACATTTCAAAGTCTTATAACAGCTTCATACCTTCAATGAAGAATGTGAGATTTGGCACGTTGATTCTTTACATCGTCCCCGTCAAAAAAGTCCAGGGGCCCGACTTTGTATTTTGCACGGTGTTGCCATGGCGATGCCTCGAAAAAACCCATGTTTGTGCATTTTGTGCATCAGTGCTCCTAATGTCTTTTGGCTTTGTTTGGTCAGAAAATGCAGCCCAAAGCCACAATAAAAAAGAGGCATGTGGCGCGTTAGCGCCACCTACAGGGAGTGCCGGGTGGGCCGAGTGCGAAGTGCGGCCCGCGAGGGCCGTTCGATGCCGCTTGCGGCTTTAATTTTATTTCTTCCTCATCTGCTCTTTCAACAAGAATTTGACCCCCTGAACATATTCGAAAACTCACTCACCAAATTTTGCCCAAAATTCAAGTCTGCCGAAAATTTAATTTTTTATATGGTGCATCATTGTGCATAAAAAAATGGCGCGACAGCGCCACCTACAAAAGTCAAAATACATTGCGTCAATGGGAGACGCCCCGACGTCAACTTTGTCGTAGACCCACCAAATTCGGTACACACGTTCATCAAGTGATGCCAAACAAAAAATATTATTATGGCCACGCCGTCTGACAAACCGGAAGTCGGCCATCTTGGATTGAAAATTCCGAAATGCTGAGTCAGCTTTTTTGTTGACGTCGCATTTTCGTCAACTCCTCTGAAGGCGCTTCACCTGCAGGGCTGAAAATCACTGGACATCATCTAGACAAGTGGGGCATCAAAAGTTATCCAATTTAGGTTGATACCTGTCACGGTTTCCGTGCAGCAAAGCTGCAAAATTCCATCGGAATTTTTGCAATTTTCAAATGTCAAAATTTGCTCCCATTTGCGCATACTAAGTCCGATTTGACTCAAATTCAAATCATTTGTAAAACTTTCTGGACTAAACCTACTCATTGTGAAAGAAAACAATTTGGTGCAATAGCGCCCCCTACAGAATAACACATAAATTTGCATGGAGGGCCCAAAATGTAGTTTTCCCAAATGTTACGAAATTTCACACAAAATTCCAGTGGGTCATCCCAATCAATAAAGTCAATCAGACCCATGACGTTTTTTGTACCGTGTTGCCATGACGATGCGCCAAAGTGCCCATGTTATCCTAATGGGAATGCTCCCAAAATTTCCCATTCATAAGAAAAACATTAGTTTCATGGAATTAAGTGAAATTTACCAGAATGACTCTTCATCTCATCCCGATCAAAAAAGTCAATCACACCCATGCCATATTTTTCACTCTGTTGCCATGGCGATGCGTGAAATACCCCATGTTATCCTAATGGGAAAATTTACACAATTTGGGACATTTCAAAGTCTTATAACGGCTTCAGACCTTCAATGAAGATTGTGAGATTTGGCACGTTGATTCTTTACATCATCCCCATCAAAAAAGTCTGAGGTGCCAACTTTGTATTTTGCACGTTGTTGCCATGGCGATGCCTGGAAAAACCCATGTTGGTGCATTTTGTGCATCAGTGCTCCCAATGTCTTTTGCCTCTATTTGGTGACATATGCAGCCCAAAGCCACAATAAAACAGAGGCAAGTGATGAATCAGCGCCACCTACAGGGAGTGCCCGGTCGGCCGAGTGCGAAGCGCGTCCCGCGAGGGCCGTTCGATGCCGCTTGCGGCTTTAATTATTATTATTATTATTATTATTATTATTATTATTATTATTATTATTATTATAGTTTATTAAAAACTGAAACTTTCATGTAACAAAATCAGAGAAGTTCTGTTTGTGGAGACATGTTTGAAATGAAGGGCACAGGTCAGAGGTCAACACGGAGTGACCTCTTGGAGTGACCTCATAGAGTGACCTCGTGGAGTGACCTCACGGATGACCTCATAGAGTGACCTCATGGAGTCACCTCATGGAGTGACCTCGGGGAGTGTCCTCGGGGAGTGACCTCATGGAGTGACCTCATAGAGTGACCTCGTGGAGTGACCTCATGGAGTGACCTCACGGAGTGACCTCACGGAGTGACCTCGTGGAGGACCTCATGGAGTGACCTCATAGAGTGACCTCATAGAGTGACCTCATGGAGTGACATCATAGAGTGACCTCACGGAGTGACCTCACAGAGTGACCTCATGGAGGAGTGACCTCACGGAGTGACCTCATAGAGTGACCTCATGGAGTGACCTCACGGAGTGACCTCATGGAGTGACCTCATAGAGTGAGCACGGGGAGTGACCTCATGGAGTGACCTCGGGGAGTGACCTCATGGAGTGACCTCATGGAGTGACCTCACGGAGTGACCTCGTGGAGTGACCTCACGGAGTGACCTCATAGAGTGACCTCATGGAGTGACCTCATAGAGTGACCTCATGGAGTGACCTCACGGAGTGACCTCATAGAGTGACCCCATAGAGTGACCTCGTGGAGTGACCCCATAGAGTGACCGTCGTGGAGTGACCTCGTGGAGTGACCTCACGGAGTGACCTCGTGGAGTGACCTCATGGAGTGACCTCATAGAGCGACCTCGTGAAGTGACCTTGTGGAGTGACCTCACGGAGTGACCTCATAGAGTGACCTCATAGAGTGACATCATAGAGTGACCTCACGGAGTGACCTCACAGAGTGACCTCATGGAGTGACCTCACGGAGTGACCTCATAGAGTGACCTCATGGAGTGACCTCACGGAGTGACCTCATGGAGTGACCTCATAGAGTGAGCTCGGGGAGTGACCTCATGGAGTGACCTCGGGGAGTGACCTCATGGAGTGACCTCACGGAGTGACCTCATGGAGTGACCTCGGGGAGTGACCTCATGGAGTGACCTCACGGAGTGACCTCATGGAGTGACCTCGTGGAGTGACCTCACGGAGTGACCTCACGGAGTGACCTCAAGGAGTGACCTCATAGAGTGACCTCACGGAGTGACCTCACGGAGTGACCTCATCGAGTGACCTCGGGGAGTGACCTCGTGGAGTGACCTCATAGAGTGACCTCACGGAGTGACCTCGTGGAGTGACCTCACGGAGTGACCTCATAGAGTGACCTCATGGAGTCACCTCGTGGAGTGACCTCATGGAGTGACCTCATGGAGTGACCCCATAGAGTGACCTCGTGGAGTGACCACGTGGAGTGACCTCATAGAGTGACCTCACGGAGTGACCTCATAGAGTGACCCCATAGAGTGACCTCGTGGAGTGACCCCATAGAGTGACCTCGTGGAGTGACCTCGTGGAGTGACCTCATAGAGTGACCTCACGGAGTGACCTCGTGGAGTGACCTCATGGAGTGACCTCATAGAGCGACCTCGTGAAGTGACCTCGTGGAGTGACCTCACGGAGTGACCTCACGGAGTGACCTCATGGAGTGACCTCACGGAGTGACCTCACGGAGTGACCTCGTGGAGTGACCTCATAGAGTGACCTCACGGAGTGACCTCGTGGAGTGACCTCATAGAGTGACCTAGTGGAGTGCCCTCTGTCCTTCTGTCCCTGGAGCAGAGGTCAGGGGGTCAGAGGTCGAGGGCTCAGAGGTCAGGGGTCAGAGGTCGAGGGCTCAGAGGTCGGGGGGTCAGAGGTCGGGGGTCAGAGGTCGGGGGGCACACAGTCATCCTTTTGTGTCTTTTGGCTCGGCTCGTGGATTCTCCTCAGCCTCTGTCTGTCGACCGTCTCATCACCTCCAAAAACAAACTCAACAAGAGAGAGGAGGAGGAGAGAAGGAGAGGGAGGAGAGGAGAGGAGAGAAGAGAAGAGGAGAAGAGAGAGGCAGGATAAGAAGAGGATAAAGAGAGAGGAGGAGAACAGAGAGGGGAGGAGAGAAGGAGGAGAGGAAAGGAAGGAGGAGAAGGGGAAGGAGGAGGAGAGGAGCAGCAAGAAGGAGGAGTAGAGAGGGAGCGAGATGGAGGGAGGGAGGAGGAGAGAGATAGAGGAGAGGAGGAGACGAGAAAAGAGAGAGAGGAGGAAAGAAAGAGAGAGAGGCAAGAAAGATGAGAGAGGAGGAGAGGGTAAAGAGAGAGGAGAGAAAGCAGTGAGAAAGAGGAGAGAGAGAAAGAGAAGAACTTTTAATCCCAGATCTGATGATTGTCTCCGTCTAAAAACTGTCACTGACTGAAATGGGACAAAATCTTTTGGTTATTTTTTTTTCACAAAGTTTGACTCCGTCTGAATCACATTTAAACTGTTTCCACTTTTACACTTTAATAAAGTGAGAAAAACATTTACACTCAACCTGCTCCTGGTTTTACTGTGTGAAATGTTTAAGGTTGGACCTGTGCAGTGTTTGTCTGTTTGTTTGTTTGTTTGTCTGTTTGTTTGTCTGTTTGTTTGTTTGTTTGTTTGTTTGTTTGTTTGTTTGTTTTGTTTGTTTGTTTGGTTTGTTTGTCTCTGTTTTTGTTTTCTGTATTTTATAAAAACGAGGTGTTTCTGGAGGAGACGCTCAAATCTTCGGGGATTTTGGTTCGTTTCCTGTTGGACTTTAACTTTAAACATTTGCAGAACAGAGAGAATAAAACAGAAGCTCAAAGAGAGGAGGCGACGGGCGAGGAGCGAGGGGCAAGGAGAGAAGAACGAGGAGCGAAGAACAAGGGGCGAGGAGGGAAGAACGAGGAGCGAGGAGCGAGGAGCGAGGGGCGAGGAGCGAGGAGCGAAGAACGAGGAGCGAGGAGCGAGGGGCGAGGAGCGAGGAACGAGGAGGGAAGAACGAGGATCGAGGAGCGTGGAGCGAGGAGCAAGGAATGAGGAGGGAAGAACGAGGAGCAAGGAACGAGGAGGGAAGAACCAGGGGCGAGGAGCGAGGAGCAAGGGGCGAGGAGCGAGGAGCAAAGAACAAGGGGCAACGAACGAGGAGCAAAGAACGACGGGCGAGGAGCGAAGAACACGGGGCAAGGAACGAGGAGCGAAGAAGGGGGAGCGAAGAATGAGGAGCGAAGAACGAACAGCGAAGAACGAGGACCGATGAACGAGGAACGAGGAGCGAAGAATGAGGAGCAAAGAACGAGGGGCAATGAACGAGGAGCAAAGAACGACAGGCGAGGAGCGAAGAACAAGGAGTGAAGAACAAGGGGCAAAGAATGAGGAGCGAAGAACGAGGGGCGAGGAACGAGGAGTAAAGAACGAGGAGCAAAGAACGAAGAACGAGGAGCGAGGAACGAGGAACGAGGGGCGAGGAGCAAGGAACAAGGAGTGAGGAACGAGGAGCGAGGAACGAGGAACGAGGAGGAGTGAGGAGCGAGGAGCAGCTCTGTGTTCACACTGCTCTCTCTGAACATAAAGAGCCTCTGTGCAGCAGACTCCACAACTATTTTTGTCCTCCTCACTTTAAAGATCCTGGAATGTGTCGAACTTTAAATGAAACAGAGACGAGCTTTAAATGACCAACAGCGTCACCGGGGACGACAGGTAATAACCCAGAACAAGACTTTTAATTAAAACACAACCTGGAGATTAGGGATGTGTCAGTTTTGGGCTCAACAAGGAACAAACCTGAGACAAACCACCGACTGTTTTATAGAAATGGACAGAGCTAACGTGTTAGCATCACGCTGCAAACAGGAAGTGATCATGTCACACTTCCTGCTCCATCAACTCTGGCTCCAATTCAGTTTCTTTGTAAAAACAGCGCCCCCTCTGTCTGCACCTGCTGCTGTCAGACTCATGTTGGTCTTAAATGTTCGTATTAACCCTCTACATGATCCTGGGGTTTTTATTTCACGTCTGTGTCTGTAAATCAACATATGAACATTAATAACAGACACATCAGGTCCTTCTTTTCCCCGACGTCGCTCCTGTTAGCGTTAGCAACAGGTTTGATTGACAGTGTTGCTAAGCGCTCGCGTCCCTGTTAACCAGCGGTGTGATCTTCTACAGCCTCCCTCTGGTTTCTAAATTAGCTGCTATAAGGAATCCATGAATAATACGACCAAATATGAGATGAATTCAGACATTTATACAGTGACAGTTTTGGGAGAGAACTGCTAACACCACCACACGACCGTCCACGTACAGACAAAATGTTTCCTCAGTTTTGTTTGTATTTTTGAGCTGCAGAATCAACAGTTTGAGACTCAGAGACAGGTCACACTGGAAATCAGGCTCCAGTTTACGCCTACAATAATATGAGTTTCCAAATGACCTAAACAACCAGAGTATGACCAGAGTATGAGACCCAAAGACCAGAGTATGAGACCAGACTATGAGACCTAAAGACCAGAGTATGAGACCTAAAGACCAGAGTATGAGACCTTAAGACCAGAGTATGAGAACTAAAGACCAGAGTATGAGAACTAAAGACCAGAGTATGACACCAGAGTATGAGACCGAAAGACCAGAGTATGAGACCAGAGTATGAGACCACAGTAAGAGACCTAAAGACAAGAGTTTGAGACCAGACTATGAGACCTAAAGACCAGAGTATGAGACCTAAAGACCAGAGTATGAGACCTTAAGACCAGAGTATGAGAACTAAAGACCAGAGTATGAGAACTAAAGACCAGAGTATGACACCAGAGTATGAGACCCGAAAGACCAAGTATGAGACCAGAGTATGAGACCACAGTAAGAGACTAAAGACAAGAGTATGAGACCTAAAGACCAGAGTATGAGACCAGAGTATGAGACCTAAAGACCAGAGTATGAGACCTAAAGACCAGAGTATGAGACCTAAAGACCAGAGTATGAGACCTAAAGACCAGAGTATGAGACCAGAGTATGAGACCTAAAGACCAGAGTATGAGACCTAAAGACCAGAGTATGAGACCTAAAGACTAGAGTATGAGACCTAAAGACCAGAGTATGAGACCTTAAGACCAGAGTATGAGAACTAAAGACCAGAATATGAGACCTAAAGACCAGAGCATGAGAACTAAAGACTAGAGTATGACACCAGAGTATGAGACCGAAAGACCAGAGTATGAGACCAGAGTATGAGACCAGAGTATGAGACCACAGTAAGAGACCTAAAGACCAGAGTATGAGACCTAAAGACCAGAGTATGCGACCAGAGTATGAGACCACAGTAAGAGACCTAAAGACCAGAGTATGAGACCTAATGACCAGAGTATGAGACCTACAGACCAGAGTATGAGACCAGAGTATGAGACCTAAAGACCAGAGTATGAGACCTAAAGACCAGAGTATGAGACCAGAGTATGAGACCTAAAGACCAGAGTATGAGACCTAAAGACCAGAGTATGAGACCTAAAGACCAGAGTATGAGACCAGAGTATGAGACCTAAAGACCAGAGTATGAGACCTAAAGACCAGAGTATGAGACCTAAAGACTAGAGTATGAGACCTAAAGACCAGAGTATGAGAGCTAAAGACCAGAGTATGACACCTTAAGACCAGAGTATGAGAACTAAAGACCAGAATATGAGACCTAAAGACCAGAGCATGAGAACTAAAGACTAGAGTATGACACCAGAGTATGAGACCGAAAGACCAGAGTATGAGACCAGAGTATGAGACCAGAGTATGAGACCACAGTAAGAGACCTAAAGACCAGAGTATGAGACCTAATGACCAGAGTATGAGACCTACAGACCAGAGTATGAGACCAGAGTATGAGACCAGAGTAAGAGACCTAAAGACCAGAGTATGAGACCAGAGTACGAGACCTAAAGACCAGAGTATGAGACCAGAGTATGAGACCTAAAGACCAGAGTATGAGACCTAAAGACTAGAGTATGAGACCAGAGTATGAGACCTAAAGGCCAGAGTACGAGACCTAAAGACCAGAGTATGAGACCTAAAGACCAGAGTATGAGACCTAAAGACCAGAGCATGAGACCTAAAGACCAGAGTATGAGACATAAAGACCAGAGCATGAGACCTAAAGGCCAGAGCATGAGACCTAAAGACGAGAGTATGACACCAGAGTATGAGACCGAAAGACCAGAGTATGAGAACTAAAGACCAGAGTATGAGACCGAAAGACCAGAGTATGAGAACTAAAGACCAGAGTATGAGACCGAAAGACCAGAGTATGAGACCTAAAGACCAGAGTCTGAGACCGAAAGACCAGAGTATGAGAACTAAAGACCAGAGTATGAGACCGAAAGACCAGAGTATGAGACCTAAAGACCAGAGTCTGAGACCGAAAGACCAGAGTATGAGACCTAAAGACCTAAAGGCCAGAGTATGAGACTTTCCAGGGACCAGAGCTTTAAAGACATCCTCAGATTCTCAGAGGAATAAACTACAGTGACAGTTTATCAGATAAAGGTAAATCAACAGCAGTCATCTGTGAGTCCAGAGCTCCTCACAGAGCTGGAGATGGTCCAGAACCCCTCACAGGGCTGGACATGGTGGGTCCAGAGGGAAGTGCTCTCCGTCACGTTTCTCTGTTTGTTTTGAGTCTCTGACAGAGCTCCTTTTCATACTGTTCCGTGGCCCTCCCCCTCGGCTCAGGCTCTGTAAACTGTATCTGTGTGAAGTGAATCTCTGTGGAAGTGGGTCTGGTCTAATACGGCAGCACACTGCAACTTTCAAGAATGTTCTGTATTTGTAAAATTACATGAAATGGGCCAAAAACAGAAACCTACAATTCCCAAAACACAATAATTCTAAACCAGAGATGAACCAAGTCTTAATCAGCTCTTAGGTCACAAAAACGTGATTTAGAAAATCTGAACTGATAGTGAATCTGAAGAAGAGACGACATCAGATAAACCAACAGCATCATGTACAGAAGGAACCTCTGCCGACTCACTCAGGCATTCTGAGGTCTCTCCCTCTGTGGTCTCTCCCTCTGTGGTCTCTCCCTCTGAGGTCTCTCCCTCTGTGGTCTCTCCCTCTGAGGTCTCTCCCTCTGTGGTCTCTCCCTCTGAGGTCTCTCCCTGTGAGGTCTCTCCCTCTGTGGTCTCTCCCTCTGTGGTCTCTCCCTCTGAGGTCTCTCCCTCTGAGGTCTCTCCCTCTGTGGTCTCTCCCTCTGAGGTACCTCCCTCTGAGGTCTCTCCCTCTGAGGTCTCTCCCTCTGTGGTCTCTCCCTCTGAGGTCTTTCCCTCTGTGGTCTCTCTGTTGTCGTGCGGTCGTGTGGTCATGCGGTCATTCTCTGTGGTCGTGCGGTCGTGTGGTCGTGCGGGTCCTTCTCTGTGGTCGTGCGGTCCTTCTCTGTGGTGTTTGCGGTCGTGCGGTCCTTCTCTGTGGTCGTGCGGTCGTCGTGGGTCGTGCGGTCGTGCGGTCCTTTCTCTGTGGTCGTGTGGTCGTGCAGTCCTTCTCTGTGGGCCGTGCGGTCCTTCTCTGTGGTCGTGTGGTCGTGCGGTCGTGCGGTCCTTCTCTGTGGTCGTGCGGTCGTGTGGTCATGCGGTCATTCTCTGTGGTCGTGCGGTCCTGCTCTGTGGTCGTGCGGTCGTGTGGTCATGCGGTCATTCTCTGTGGTCGTGCGGTCGTGCGGTCCTTCTCTGGGTCGTGCGGTCGTGCGGTCCTTCTCTGTGGTCGTGTGGTCGTGCGGCCCTTCTCTGTTCTCTGTGTCGTGTGGTCGTGCGGTCGTGTGGGTCGTGCGGTCCTTCTCTGTGGTCGTGCGGTCGTGTGGTCGTGCGGTTCTTCTCTGTGGTCGTGCGTGAGGGTCGTGCGGTTCTTCTCTGTGGTCGTGCGGTCGTGCGGTCCTTCTCTGTGGTCGTGTGGTCGTGCGGGCCCTTCTCTGTGGTCGTGCGGTCGTGCGGTCCTTCTCTGTGGTCGTGCGTCGTGTGTGTCGTGTGGTCGTGCGGTCCTTCTGTGTGGTCGTGCTGCGGTCGTGCGGTCCTTCTCTGTGGTCGTGCGGTCATTCGCTGCGGTCGTGTGGTCGTGTGGTCCTTCTCTGTGGTCGTGCGGTCGTGCGGTCCTTCTCTGTGGTTGTGCAGTCATTCTCTGTGGTCGTGCGGTCGTGCGGTCTTGCGGTCCTTCTCTATGGTCGTGCTGTGTGCTCTGTGCGTCGTGTGTCGTGCGGGTCGCGTGCGGTCGTGCGGTGTCGTGTCGGTCGTGTGGGTCCTTCTCTGTGGTCGTGCTGTGTGCTCTGTGGTCGTGTGGTCGTGCGGTCCTTCTCTGTGGTCGTGCGGTCCTCCTCTGTGGCCGTGTGGTCGTGCGGTCCTCCTCTGTGGTCGTGTGGTCGTGTGGTCCTTCTCTGTGGTCGTGCGGTCCTTCTCTGTGGTCGTGCTGTGTGCTCTATACCTGCTCTAGCCTGGATGAGCTTCATTTGTCTGGACTGGGTGACGTCAACACACGACTGAAGAGACTGAACCAGGTCCAGGTCCAGGTCTAGAGTCTCTGCTCAGACTAAACACAGACTTAGACTCATGTCATCACCTGAGTCGGGTGAAAAGACGTTTAAGTGCAGCCTGTGCAGCCCACGCTCCACAGTTTGAGAAGCGCTGTGCCCAGACCAAACGCAGGTTTTCCAGGAGCCGGGGCCTGATGCTGGAGGAGATCATCTGTATGTCAGTAATGTGATTCTAAATGACAGGTTGAGTTCAGCCACAGGCTTTTCTCTAAAGTAAAGTGTCTGTCTTCAGCTTATGATTCTGCGGCTCTGGGACGGGCTCAGTTTATATTATTAGCCGGAGCAGTGTCCTGAAACGACCTCCTGCGTTTGGTCCACAGACGCAGATCATGTTAGCGCTATGCTAATCTGCCCAGGCACGTCCCACGGAACAACGAAACCTGTTTCCTCGTCTTGTATCAGGTTCATAACAGACTGTTTATATAAAAGGACGTAGCTAACATGCTAACACCGCTTTCCAAACAGGAAGTGATCACAGCGCACTTCAGCTCCATCGACTATGGATGTGCAGTGTGTTCTGCGTCCTGATTGGCTGAGGGACTGTAGACCATTGTGTTCTGCGTCCTGATTGGCCGAGGGACTGTAGACCATTGTGTTGTTCTGCGTCCTGATTGGCTGAGGGACTGTAGACCATTGTGTGTTCTGCGTCCTGATTGGCTGAGGGACTGTAGACCATTGTGTTCTGCGTCCTGATTGGCTGAGGGACTGTAGACCATTGTGTTCTGCGTCCTGATTGGCTGAGGGACTGTAGACCATTGTCCATCAGTCTCCTCCGTGTCTCCTGTACAGTACAGAATGTGTCAGACAAATTTACATAAATGTTGGATCAGTGTGACTCTGAAGTGCTGTATGTTTGCAAGTTTTTTCTCCCGACAAAACCCACAATGTCGATGAAACGTTCTGCACCGACAAAGGCACCGACGAAGGTTTTGAACTTTGTGTTTAAACAAGAGAGAAATGTGAGAAAATGTTAAGAGAAAAGTGTATAAAGTGTGTGGTGAGGGGTTTTACAGACGAGAAACAGAGAGAATAATGTAAAAATAAAGTGGATTTTACTTATTGTGGGTTTTTTTTAGAACATGAGATAAACGAGGGACCAGTGTAACCTGCTTTTACTTTATCCAGTCTGTGGTTCATCTATGTGTTTTATATAGATGTAATGTTTTATATATAGATATAATGTTTTATATAGATATAATGTGTTTTTATATATAGATGTAATGTTATATATAGATATAATGTGTTATATAGATGTAATGTGTTTTATATAGATATGTTTTATATAGATATAATGTTTTATATAGATGTAATGTTATATATAGATATAATATGTTATATATAGATATAATGTTTTATATAGATATAATATGTTTTATATAGATATAATGTTTTATATAGATATAATGTTTTATATAGATATAATATGTTTTATATAGATATAATGTTTTATATAAATATAATGTTTTATATAGATATAATGTTTTATATAGATATAATCCCGGGCTGGACTGTGGCTGCAGCTGCAGATTTGTCTAAAAACTCTGAGGCGGAGCCTGTTCTCAAGGACAAATAAAAATACTTCAACATCAAAGTTTTACGACAGAAGTTCATATTTTTACACGATTCAAAAGGTAAAAAGTACAAACGATGGACTGTTCTGTGTTTAAAGACGTGACTCATGAGGAGCTCAGACACATGGATCTGTTCTGAAAAACTCTTTTTCTTTTTGTTCTATTTGGATCAGCTACATTTTAAAAAGAGTCAAATTGTGTTTTTGTTTCACTGTTTTTCTTTGTGTTAAATTAAACGTCTTTCAGCTTTGGCCTTTTCAAAAATACTTTGAATTAAATATATTTGTTTTTGAAAACGTCACTAGAGTCAGAGTAAACTCGACTTTTTCAAACGGCTCCGATCTGTTTGTTCTGCAGACGCTGTATGTTTAACCAGCTGCACTGAGCCGAGCTGCACAAACTCCACAAACTCAACACAACTAACACAACACAATACAACACAACACAACTCAACACAACACAACTCAACACAACTCAACACAACTCAACACAACTCAACACAACACAACACAACTCAACACAACTCAACACAACTCAACACAACTCAACACAACTCAACTCAACACAAAAACACTAAACTCATCTGGACTTTCTCAAAGAATCAAGTAAAAGTAAAAAATCTGAGAAATGTTCAGTTTGACTTTCGACGACAGAGAAAATGTGAAATACTGAGGAGGAAGTACTCAGTTTGACCAAGTAAAAGTACAAATACCACAGCAAAGAAATACTCACGTAAAAGTAAAAGTATCACATGAGAAATCTACTGAAGTAAAAGTATTAAAATACCTGTTTAAAAATGTACTTAAAGACTAAAAAGTCAAAGTATTTCACAGATTTTGAGTCTGATAAAACTTCAAATGTGGAAAGTTTGAGCTGAAACCTGCTCTGAAGTATTTAAGTAAGTACACATAAGATTTATACTTAGTACTTTAATACTTTTACTTGGTTCCGCCCCTGAAAAAGCCACAGCAGAGACACGTTTAAACGTCTGTGTGAATCTGTCAAATCATCATCAGCCTGAGGCGTCGTGTGACTTTAGCGTCGCTGTTAGCGCCGTGATGCTAGCTCCTGATTTATGCTAAACACGAAATAAACACTGTGATTAAACGAATGAAACATGCTCCACCTCTGAACCTCCACACGAAGGAAACATGCTCCATCGTCTCTGAACACTTCCGCAAAGTCATTTCACAAAATAATCATGTCATAATCACATGAATGAAACATGCTCCGCCTCTGAACCTCCACACACTGAACAAAAGTCATTTCACAAACATAAAAGTGACAGTCGCCGCCGTGATTCATGACGATCCTCTCGTGTGTCATGTGACTCTCACATGTACAAACTCGTCCCACGGAGAGATTCAAGAGAAAGAGAAGGAGCGAGAGAAAGAGAGGAGAGGAGAGAGAGAAGAGAGGAGAGAGAGAAGAGAGGAGAGAGAGAGGAGAGAGAGAAGAGAGGAGAGAGAGAAGAGAGATGCTCCCTTGTGTCATGTGACTCTGAGCTCACACATGTACGAGCTCATACATGTCCCACAGTGTGAACCAGAGATTTAAGAGAAAGAAGAGAGTGAAGAGAGAGAAGAGAGAGAAGGTATGGCCCCAGCGTGTGTGATTTAAGGCCAAGACAAATGGTTTTCTTCAGAGGGAATGAAAAAGAGAAGAGAGAAGAGAGAGAGAAGAGAGAAAAGAGAGAGGACAGAAAGAAGAGAGAGAGGAGAGAAAGAGGAGAGAGAGAAGGAGAGAGAAGAAGAGAGAGGAGAGAGAGAAGAGAGAAAAGAGAGAAAAGAGAGAGGAGAGAGAGAAGAGAGAGAGGAGGGAGAGGAGAAAGTGAAGAGAGAGAGAGGAGAGAAAGAGGAGAGAGAAGAGAGAGAAGAGAGTGAGGGAGAGAGGAGAGAGAGGAGAGAGTGAGGGAGAGAGGAGAGAAAAGAAAGGAGAGAGGAGACAGAGACCTCAGCAGTCGTCTTTTATTATCCGTGTTGTTTATTCCCTCTGGTTCGTGTCAGGAGGCTCGATCTCGGCCGTGGAGGTGCACCTGCTCCTCTGACCTCTGACCTCTGACCTCTGACCTCTGAGGTTTGTGGGGGTCACACGAGCGGCTCATGTTTTCAGGCGACGGTGGTTTGTGCTGAAAAGTCTGTGGAGAGAAGTGAAAGAAGGAATTTATGTTGACGACTTTTTTCAAATTCAGATGTTTCTCAAAGTGTGGAGCAGGTTCTACTGAGGAACCACAGAAGAACCAGGTTCTACTGAGGAACCACAGAAGAAGAAGAACCAGGTTTAGTCCTAATATAGACCTAGAATAGTCCAGTTTTAGACCAGGTTCAGATCTTCTTGTGGTGATGATTTATTTTGAAAAGTTTGCGAGTCGCGGGGTTGAGGTCACAGCTCAGATTCATCAGAGTAAAGTTTGTCCTCGAGCTGCTTCTGAGACAAAAATCTGCACAAATACAAAATTAGACCCTATAAATAAAGTTCTGGCTGGAGGCGAAAGAAACGTCAACGAGTCAAACGAAGTCCTGCTGAGTCTCTATGGTTCTCATCTCTGTGTTATAATTTAAACTTTTTAAGTCACAATATTCATCAAAAACGACACAATAAAAGAAAACAAAGAAACTGCAGAGTCCAGTGGAGCCGACGTCGCCGTAAACATCGTGATGATAAAGAGCGCCCCCTGTGGACAGAGCACATCACTGCAGCACTTTTTAAACATTTGGACTAAAATGACACCAGCCTGGACCGACGGAGGTGAAACGAGGGCCGATCGACAAAATGACGTCTTGAAAATAATGGATTAAAGATTTCTCCCACTTCCAGACGGTGAAGGACCAGGACAAACGACGAGAACCTGAGGAAAAGCTCGAAAACAGAAGGTCTGATGTTTTCTCTTAGTAAACAGAGGTTTTTCAAATGTGGTAAATTCTTCATAATCCCAAATTATTCTAGAACTCTTAATTTACTCAAAATGTTTATTCTCATATGGTCTGTGGTCCCTGGTCTGGTTTCTGGCCCGCTTTGGCCTGCTCTGGCCTGCTCTGGCCTGGTTTGACTCTGGTTTGTCTCTGGTTTGTCTCTGGTTTGTTTCTGGCCTGCTTTGGCCTGCTCTGGCCTGGTTTGTCTCTGGTTTGTCTCTGGTTTGTTTCTGGTTTGTTTCTGGTCTGTCTCTGGTTTGTCTCTGGTCTGTCTCTGGTTTGTCTCTGGTTTGTTTCTGGCCTGCTTTGGCCTGCTCTGGCCTGGTTGTCTCTGGTGTTGTCTCTGGTTTGTCTCTGGTTTGTTTCTGGCCTGCTTGGCCTGCTCTGGCCTGGTTTTGTCTCTGGTTTGTCTCTGGTTTGTTTCTGGTTTGTTCTGGTCTGTCTCTGGTTTTGTCTCTGGTCTGTCTCTGGTTTGTCTCTGGTTTTTTTTCTCTGGCCTGCTTTGGCCTTGCTCTGGCCTGTTTGTCTCTAGTTTTTCTCTAGTTTGTCTCTGGTTTATTTCTGGCCAGCTTTGGCCTGGTCTGGTCTGGCGGGTTTGTCTCTAGTCTCTGACCTGCTTTGGCCCTGCTCTGGTTTTGTCCTCTGGCCTGGTCTCTGGTTTAGTCTCTGGTTTGTTTCTGGCCTGCTTTGGCCTGCTCTGGCCTGGTTTGTCTCTGGTTTGTCTCTGGTCTGTCTCTGGTTTATTTCTGGCCTGCTCTGGCCTGGTTTTGTCTCTGGTTTGTCTCTGGTCTGTCTCTGGTTTGTTTCTGGCCTGCTTTGGCCTGCTCTGGCCTGGTTTGTCTCCGGTTTGTCTCTGGTCTGTCTCTGGTCTGTCTCTCTGGTTTGTCTCTGGTTTATTTCTGGCTCTGCTCTGGTTTGTCTCTGGTTTTGTCTCTGGTTTGTCTCTGGTCTGTCTCTGTTTGTTTCTGGCCTGCTTTGGCCTGCTTTGGCCTGGTTTTTCTCTGGTTTGTCTCTGGTTTGTCTCTGGTCTTTGGTCTCTGTCTGGTCTCTGTTTGTTTCTGGCCTGCTTTGGCCTGCTCTGGCCTGGTTTGTCTCTGGTTTGTCTCTGGTTTGTCTCTGGTTTGTCTCTGTTTGTCTTCTGGCCTGCTTTGGCTGCTCTGGCCTGGTTTGTCTCTGGTTTGTCTCTGGTTTGTCTCTGGTTTGGCTCTGGCTTTGGCCTGCTTGGCCTGTTTTGTCTCTGGTTTGTCTCTGGTTTGTTTCTGGTTTGTTTCTGGTTTGTCTCTGGTTTGTCTCTGGTTTGTCTCTGGTTTTGTTTCTGGCCTGCTTTGGCCTGCTCTGGCCTGGTTTGTCTCTGGTTTGTCTCTCTGTCTCTGTTTCTTTTTTCTGGCCTGCTTTGGCCTGCTCTGGCCTGGTTTGTCTGTCTCTGACTGTTTGTCTCTGGGTTTCTGGCCTGCTTGTGCTCTGGCCCTGGGCTGGTCTGTGTTGGCCTGCTCTGGTTTGTCTCTGGTTTACTTCTGTTTGTTTCTGGCCTGCTT
>JAIEZT010000586.1:204435-246935 GCA_019594935.1 Periophthalmus modestus
CTCGTTGGACTTTGACTCATTTGTTTCTCGTTGGAGTTTGACTCGTTCGTCTCTGGTTTGACTTTGACTCCTTCGTCTCTGGTTTGACTTTGACTCCTTCGTCTCTCGTTGGACTTTGACTCGTTTGTCTCTCGGACTGTGACTCGTCTGTCTCTTGTTGGACTTTGACTCGTCTGTCTCTCGTTGGACTTTGACTCGTTCTTCTCTTGTTGGACTTTGACTCGGTTGTCTCTCGTTGGACTTTGACTCGTTTGTCTCTCGTTGGACTTTGACTAATTTCTCTCTCGTTGGACTTTGACTCGCCTGTTTCTCATTGGACTTTGACTCATTTGTTTCTCACTTGGACTTTGACTCGTTTGTTTCTCGTTGGAATTTGACTCATTTGTCTCTCGTTGGACTTTGACTCGTTTGTTTCTCGTTGGAATTTGACTCATTTGTCTCTCGTTGGACTTTGACTCGTTCGTCTCTCGTTGGACTCTGACTTGTTCGTCTCTCGTTGGACTTTGACTCGTTCGTCTCTCGTTGGACTTTGACTCGTTTGTCTCTCGTTGGACTTTGACTCGTTTGTCTCTCGTTGGACTTTGACTCGTTCGTCTCTCGTTGGACTTTGACTTGTTCGTCTCTCGTTAGACTTTGACTCGTTCGTCTCTCGTTGGACTTTGACTCGTTTGTCTCTCGTTGGACTTTGACTCGTTTGTCTCTCGTTGGACTTTGACTCGTTCGTCTCTCGTTGGACTTTGACTTGTTTCGTCTCTCGTTAGACTTTGACTCGTTCGTCTCTCGTTGGACTTTGACTCGTTCGTCTCTCGTTGGACTTTGACTCGTGCGTGTCTCGTTGGTCTTTGACTCGTTCGTCTCTCGTTGGACTTTGACTCATTCGTTTCTCATTGGACTTTGACTCGTTTGTCTCTCGTTGGACTTTGACTCGTTCGTCTCTCGTTGGACTTTGACTCGTGCGTCTCTCGTTGGTCTTTGACTCGTTCGTCTCTCGTTGGACTTTGACTCATTCGTTTCTCATTGGACTTTGACTCATTCGTTTCTCATTGGACTTTGACTCGTTTGTCTCTTGTTGGATTTTTATTCGTTCGTCTCTCATTGGACTTTGACTCTTTTGTCTCTCGTTGGACTTTGACTCGTTCGTCTCTCGTTGGACTTTGACACGTGTATATCTCATTGGACTTTGACTCGTGTGTCTCTCGTTGGACTTTGACTCGTGTGTGTCTCTCGTTGGACTTTGACTCGTTCGTCTCTCGTTGGTCTTTGACTCGTGTGTCTCTCGTTGGTCTTTGACTTGATCGTCTCTCGTTGGACTTTGACTCGTTCGTCTCTCGTTGGACTTTGACTCGTGTGTCTCTCGTTGGACTTTGACTCGTGTGTCTCTCGTTGGACTTTGACTCGTTCGTCTCTCGTTGGACTTTGACTCGTTCGTCTCTCGTTGGACTTTGACTCGTTCGTCTCTCGTTGGACTTTGACTCGTTCGTCTCTCGTTGGACTTTGACTCGTTCGTCTCTCGTTGGACTTTGACTCGTGTATCTCTCGTTGGACTTTGACTCGTGTGTCTCTCGTTAGACTTTTGACTCGTTCGTCTCTCGTTAGACTTTGACTCGTTTGTCTCTCGTTGGACTTTGACTCGTTTGTCTCTCGTTGGACTTTGACTCGTTCGTCTCTCGTTGGACTTTGACTCGTGTGTCTCTCGTTGGACTTTGACTCGTTTGTCTCTCGTTGGACTTTGACTCGTGTGTCTGTCGTTGGACTTTGATTCGTTCGTCTCTCGTTGGTCTTTGACTCGTGTGTCTCTCATTGGTCTTTGACTTGTTCGTCTCTCGTTGGACTTTGACTCGTTCGTCTCTCGTTGGACTTTGACTCGTGTGTCTCTCGTTGGACTTTGACTCGTGTATCTCTCGTTGGACTTTGACTCGTTCGTCTCTCGTTGGACTTTGACTCGTTCGTCTCTCGTTGGACTTTGACTCGTGTGTCTCTCGTTGGACTTTGACTCGTGTGTCTCTCGTTGGACTTTGACTCGTGTATCTCTCGTTGGACTTTGACTCGTGTGTCTCTCGTTGGTCTTTGACTCGTTCGTCTCTCGTTGGACTTTGACTCATTCGTTTCTCATTGGACTTTGACTCATTCGTTTCTCATTGGACTTTGACTCGTTTGTCTCTTGTTGGATTTTTATTCGTTCGTCTCTCATTGGACTTTGACTCTTTTGTCTCTCGTTGGACTTTGACTCGTTCGTCTCTCGTTGGACTTTGACTCGTTCGTCTCTCGTTGGACTTTGACTCGTGCGTCTCTCGTTGGTCTTTGACTCGTTCGTCTCTCGTTGGACTTTGACTCATTCGTTTCTCATTGGACTTTGACTCATTCGTTTCTCATTGGACTTTGACTCGTTTTGTCTCTTGTTGGATTTTTATTCGTTCGTCTCTCATTGGACTTTGACTCTTTGTCTCTCGTTGGACTTTGACTCGTTTCGTCTCTCGTTGGACTTTGACACGTGTATATCTCATGGACTTTGACTCGTGTGTCTCTCGTTGGACTTTGACTCGTGTGTCTCTCGTTGGACTTTGACTCGTTCGTCTCTCGTTGGTCTTTGACTCGTGTGTCTCTCGTTGGTCTTTGACTTGATCGTCTCTCGTTGGACTTTGACTCGTTCGTCTCTCGTTGGACTTTGACTCGTGTGTCTCTCGTTGGACTTTGACTCGTGTGTCTCTCGTTGGACTTTGACTCGTTCGTCTCTCGTTGGACTTTGACTCGTTCGTCTCTCTTCGTTGGACTTTGACTCGTTCGTCGTCTCTCGTTGGACTTTGACTCGTTCGTCTCTCGTTGGACTTTGACTCGTTCGTCTCTCGTTGGACTTTGACTCGTGTATCTCTCGTTGGACTTTGACTCGTGTGTCTCTCGTTAGACTTTGACTCGTTCGTCTCTCGTTAGACTTTGACTCGTTTGTCTCTCGTTGGACTTTGACTCGTTTGTCTCTCGTTGGACTTTGACTCGTTCGTCTCTCGTTGGACTTTGACTCGTGTGTCTCTCGTTGGACTTTGACTCGTTTGTCTCTCGTTGGACTTTGACTCGTGTGTCTGTCGTTGGACTTTGATTCGTTCGTCTCTCGTTGGTCTTTGACTCGTGTGTCTCTCATTGGGTCTTTGACTTGTTCGTCTCTCGTTGGACTTTGACTCGTTCGTCTCTCGTTGGACTTTGACTCGTGTGTCTCTCGTTGGACTTTGACTCGTGTATCTCTCGTTGGACTTTGACTCGTTCGTCTCTCGTTGGACTTTGACTCGTTCGTCTCTCGTTGGACTTTGACTCGTGTGTCTCTCGTTGGACTTTGACTCGTGTGTCTCTCGTTGGACTTGACTCGTGTGTATCTCTCGTTGGACTTTGACTCGTGTGTGTCTCTCGTTGGTCTTTGACTCGTTCGTCTCTCGTTGGACTTTGACTCATTCGTTTCTCATTGGACTTTGACTCATTCGTTTCTCATTGGACTTTGACTCGTTTGTCTCTTGTTGGATTTTTATTCGTTCGTCTCTCATTGGACTTTGACTCTTTTGTCTCTCGTTGGACTTTGACTCGTTCGTCTCTCGTTGGACTTTGACACGTGTATATCTCATTGGACTTTGACTCGTGTGTCTCTCGTTGGACTTTGACTCGTGTGTCTCTCGTTGGACTTTGACTCGTTCGTCTCTCGTTGGTCTTTGACTCGTCGTTCGTCTCTCGTTGACTTGACACGTGTATATCTCATTGGACTTTGACTCGTGTGTCTCTCGTTGGACTTTGACTCGTGTGTCTCTCGTTGGACTTTGACTCGTTCGTCTCTCGTTGGTCTTTGACTCGTGTGTGTCTCTCGTTGGTCTTTGACTTGATCGTCTCTCGTTGGACTTTGACTCGTTCGTCTCTCGTTGGACTTTGACTCGTGTGTCTCTCGTTGGACTTTGACTCGTGTGTCTCTCGTTGGACTTTGACTCGTTCGTCTCTCGTTGGACTTTGACTCGTTTCGTCTCTCGTTGGACTTTGACTCGTTCGTCTCTCGTTGGACTTTGACTCGTGTATCTCTCGTTGGACTTTGACTCGTGTGTCTCTCGTTAGACTTTGACTCGTTCGTCTCTCGTTGGACTTTGACTCGTTTGTCTCTCGTTGGACTTTGACTCGTTTGTCTCTCGTTGGACTTTGACTCGTTCGTCTCTCGTTGGACTTTGACTCGTGTGTCTCTCGTTGGACTTTGACTCATTCGTTTCTCATTGGACTTTGACTCGTTTGTCTCTCGTTGGACTTTGACTCGTTCGTCTCTCGTTGGACTTTGACTCGTGCGTCTCTCGTTGGTCTTTGACTCGTTGGTCTCTCGTTGGACTTTGACTCATTCGTTTCTCATTGGACTTTGACTCGTTTGTCTCTCGTTGGACTTTGACTCGTTCGTCTCTCGTTGGACTTTTGACTCGTGCGTCTCTCGTTGGTCTTTGACTCGTTCGTCTCTCGTTGGACTTTGACTCATTCGTTTCTCATTGGACTTTGACTCGTTCGTCTCTCGTTGGACTTTGACACATGTATCTCTCATCATTGGACTTTGACTCGTGTGTCTCTCGTTGGACTTTGACTCGTGTGTCTCTCGTTGGACTTTGACTCGTGTGTCTCTCGTTGGACTTTGATTCGTTCGTCTCTCGTTGGTCTTTGACTCGTGTGTCTCTCGTTGGTCTTTGACTTGTTCGTCTCTCGTTGGACTTTGACTCGTGTGTCTCTCGTTGGACTTTGACTCGTGTATCTCTCGTTGGACTTTGACTCGTGTATCTCTCGTTGGACTTTGACTCGTGTATCTCTCATTGGACTTTGACTCGTGTATCTCTCGTTGGACTTTGACTCGTTCGTCTCTCGTTGGACTTTGACTCGTGTATCTCTCGTTGGACCTGGCGTTTGGACTTTGCGGATATGACTCATGTTTCGAGGTCGACCGAGGCCCATTACTCTCCTGAGCTGTAGATCTTATCTCTGTGGAGCGTCTGTTTCGCCGAGCGTCTGTTTCGCCGAGTCTGCAGGCCACATTCCAAACATTCTGCCTCAAACTGTGACTCTTGACCTCCCAGCGTCCTTTGCAAACGTTGTACCTTTGTGCACCACAGGAAGCAGATAGACACATAAATAAACAGTTGAAATGAGCTCACACCAAACTGCGACGAGGATTCACTGAGGGTAATTATGGCCACGAGGTCCAATTTGTCCAAGTTTGTGAAAGAGTCAAAGGGCAAATTTCAGCTACTCGTTTATAAAAAAGTGGATTGGGAAAGTTTTTAGATGCATTTTATCTAAAGGACAGAGAAAAAAACATACGACACTAATGATTTTATTCTTATTTTTATTTAAATATCTAAAACGTCAGACTCTGAGCTGATCTGTAGGACATGATTTAAACCCAGATCTTCACATCGTGCGGATTAAACTCGTCCAAACTCAGATGATCTTGTTCCTCACAGGTTGGTTTTATGTCTGAGTCAGAGCAAAGTTTAGACTCGAGGCTCAAAACAACAATTATCTTTTATTACATCCAGAGTTTAGTGTCGGGGCAGAGAAACGTGAACCTCAGAAGTGTTGGGAACTGATTAGAACAATGAAAACAGCAGAACTCCAGTTACGTTTACTGAAATAACGAGTTCTGTGGAGCCACATGTGGCTCCCACACATGAGTCAAAACTTTAACACAGACGAGGTTTAACTTTGAAGTTTGAGCCGTTTGTGCTGCTCAGTGACAGAACATGAAGGTCACTGGTTCAAATCTCGTCTTTTGAGAAAAGATTTTACCTTCCAGGATCTGCCAGAAACATATTTAGTCTGATGCTCTCCCCCGTCTCACTCTCTCTCTGTCTCACTCTCTCTCTGTCTCACTCTCTCTGTCTCACTCTCTCTGTCTCACTCTCTGTCTCACTCTCTCTGTCTCACTCTCTCTGTCTCACTCTCTCTGTCTCACTCTCTGTCTCACTCTCTGTCTCACTCTCTCTGTCTCACTCTCTCTGTCTCACTCACTCTCTGTCTCACTCTCTCTCTCTCTGTCTCACTCTCTGTCTCACTCTCTGTCTCACTCTCTCTGTCTCACTCTCTCTCTGTCTCTCTCTCTCTGTCTCACTCTCTGTCTCACTCTCTCTGTCTCACTCTCTCTGTCTCACTCTCTGTCTCACTCTCTCTGTCTCTCTCTCTGTCTCTCTCTCTGTCTCACTCTCTCTGTCTCACTCTCTCTGTCTCACTCTCTGTCTCACTCTCTCTGTCTCACTCTCTGTCTCACTCTCTGTCTCACTCTCTGTCTCACTCTCTCTGTCTCTCTTCTTTCTTCTTTCTCTCCGTCTGCAGGACATTGACAGTTTAATGATCTCTTGGCTTCTGTCTCGTCTGAGGCTGGATCCACTTCACAAACTTCAGTCATTCATGGATCTTTATGAATGAGACGCTCCCACAGCAGAGAGTTAAACCTGAGAGTAAAACACAGAGAGTTAAACCTGAGAGTAAAACACAGAGAGTTAAACCTGAGAGTAAAACACAGAGAGTTAAACCTGAGAGTAAAACACAGAGAGAGTTAAACCTGAGAGTAAAACACAGAGAGTTAAACCTGAGAGTAAAAACACAGAGAGTTAAACCTGAGAGTAAAACACAGAGAGTTAAACCTGAGAGTAAAACACAGAGAGTTAAACCTGAGAGTAAAACACAGAGAGTTAAACCTGAGAGTAAAACACAGAGAGTTAAACCTGAGAGTAAAACACAAAGAGTTAAACCTGAGAGTAAAACACAGAGAGTTAAACCTGAAAGTAAAACACAGAGTAAAAACTGTGAGAGCTGGAGAATGGTCAGTTTTAGTGAGTGACCATCTGGTCGTGAGGATTTTGTGAAATTCCTTGGTCAGGTCCTGCATTCTCTAAATGTTTCTGAGTCAGTTTAAGTCCATCTCATCTGCCTCGTTTTGTCTTTGAAATCGTCTTTTCTGCCTCGTTTTGGTGTAAAAACAGTTTCATATTTGTGCTGAAAGTGGAAACAAACACAAACCTCAGAGCTGCAGCTCAGAGCCACGTCCACGACGAGGCACAAAGAGTCTTTATGCACGAGGACGAGGACACGACTGTCTCTGCCCCGGGACAGGACCAAACCTCGAGAGAGGACCAGACCTGAGACAGGACCAAAGGGACAGGACCAAACCTGAGGACAGGACCAAACCTGAGACAGGACCAAAGGGACAGGACCCAAACCTGAGGACAGGACCAGACCTGAGGACAGGACCAAACCTGAGACAGGACCAAACCTGAGGACAGGACCAGACCTGAGGACAGGACCAAACCTGAGGACAGGACCAGACCTGAGGACAGGACCAAACCTGAGACAGGACCAGACCTGAGACAGGACCAAACCTGAGGACAGGACCAAACCTGAGGACAGGACCAAACCTGAGACAGGACTAAACCTGAGACAGGACCAGACCTGAGACAGGACCAAACCTGAGGACAGGACCAAACCTGAGGACAGGACCAAACCTGAGACAGGACCAAACCTGAGACAGGACCAAACCCGAGACAGGACTAAACCTGAGACAGGACCAGACCTGAGACAGGACCAAACCTGAGGACAGGACCAAACCTGAGGACAGGACCAAACCTGAGGACAGGACCAAACCTGAGGACAGGACCAAACCCGAGACAGGACCAAACCTGAGGACAGGACCAAACCTGAGACAGGACTAAACCTGAGACAGGACCAGACCTGAGACAGGACCAAACCCGAGACAGGACCAAACCTGAGGACAGGACCAAACCCGAGGACAGGACCAAACCTGAGACAGGACTAAACCTGAGACAGGACCAAACCCGAGACAGGACCAAACCTGAGGACAGGACCAAACCTGAGACAGGACTAAACCTGAGACAGGACCAGACCTGAGACAGGACCAAAACCCGAGGACAGGACCAAACCTGAGACAGGACTAAACCTGAGACAGGACCAAACCCGAGACAGGACCAAACCTGAGGACAGGACAAACCTGAGACAGGACTAACCTGAGGACAGGACCAAACCTGAGACAGGACTAAACCTGAGACAGGACCAGACCTGAGACAGGACCAAACCCGAGACAGGACCAAACCTGAGGACAGGACCAAACCTGAGACAGGACTAAACCTGAGACAGGACCAAACCTGAGACAGGACCAAACCCGAGACAGGACCAAACCTGAGGACAGGACCAAACCCGAGGACAGGACCAAACCTGAGACAGGACCAAACCCGAGACAGGACCAAACCTGAGGACAGGACAAAACCCGAGACAGGACCAAACCTGAGACAGGACCAAACCTGAGGACAGGACCAGACCTGAGGACAGGACCAAACCTGAGGACAGGACCAGACCTGAGGACAGGACCAAACCTGAGACAGGACCAAACCTGAGGACAGGACCAGACCTGAGGACAGGACCAAACCTGAGACAGGACCAAACCTGAGGACAGGACCAAACCTGAGACAGGACCAAACCTGAGACAGGACCAAACCTGAGACAGGACCAAACCTGAGACAGGACCAAACCTGAGACAGGACCAACCTGAGACAGGACCAAACCTGAGGACCGGACCAACCTGAGACCAAACCTGAGGACAGGACCAAACCTGAGACAGGACCAAACCTGACCTGGACTGGACAGGACCAAACCTGAGACAGGACCAACCTGAGACAGGACCAAACTGAGACAGGACCAAACCTGAGACAGGACCAAACCTGAGACAGGACCAGACCTGAGACAGGACCAAACCTGAGACAGGACCAAACCTGAGACAGGACACCAAACCTGAGACAGGACCAAACCTGAGACAGGACCAAACCTGAGGGACAGGACCAACCTGAGACAGGGACCCTGAGAGACCAGACCAAACCTGAGACAGGACCAAACCTGAGACAGGACCAAACCTGAGACAGGACCAAACCTGAGGACAGGACCAAACCTGAGACAGGACCAAACCTGAGACAGGACCAAACCCGAGACCGGACCAAACCTGAGACAGGACCAAACCTGAGACAGGACCAAACCTGAGACAGGACCAAACCTGAGACAGGACCAAACCTGAGACAGGACCAGACCCGAGACCAGACCAAACCTGAGACAGGACCAAACCTGAGACAGGACCAAACCTGAGACAGGACCAAACCTGAGACAGGACCAAACCTGAGGACAGGACCAAACCTGAGACAGGACCAAACCCCGAGACCAGACCAAACCTGAGACAGGACCAAACCTGAGACAGGACCAAACCCGAGACAGGATCAAACCTGAGGACAGGACCAAACCTGAGACAGGAACAAACCTGAGGACAGGACCAAACCCGGGACAGGGACAGACCTGAGGACTTGACGCCGCTGAGGCAGGAAAAACCACAGTGTTTATTAAAGAGCCACTGACCTATTTATGAGGCTCCAAAAATAGAGCAGCCAGAAGAAAAGAACCAGTGTGGAAGAAGTTTAGAGGCTCCACGGAATGTTTAAAGAGACTAAAAACACAAACTGTAACAAGAATTAAAGAGAGAGTAAAGAGACTAAAAACACACAAACTGCTAACGAGAATTAAAGAGAGAGTAAAGAGAAAAAACACAAAGACTGGAGTCAGCAGAAAAAAAAAATCAGCAGAAAAAAACCAGGAGGAACCTCGACATGAGACATGTTCAAGTCTCACAAGTGACATCACAGTGAGTGATCATCACACAGAGTGACAGTGTGACATCACAGAGTGACATCAATAATAATAATGCCTTACATTTGTAATGCTCTTTATCAAAGCCTCTGTAAAGCTCTTACAAGCCTGAGTCATTATTCACTCACTCCACACTTGGTGATGGTAAGCTACTACTGTAGCCACAGCTGCCCTGGGGCAGACTGACGGAAGCGAGGCTGCCAGTTTGCGCCATCGGCCCCTCCGACCACCACCGATCATTCACACACACACCACTTTCATACTAGGCAATGTGGGTGAAGTGTCTTGCCTAAGGACACAACGACAGAACTTGGTCCGAGCTGGACTCGATCCTCCGACCTTTGGGTTGGGACCAAAGCTCATCACAGAGTGACATCACAGAGTGACATCACAGTGACATCACAGAGTGACATCACAGAGTGACATCACAGAGTGACATCACAGAGTGACATCACAGTGACATCACAGAGTGACATCACAGAGTGACATCACAGAGTGACATCACAGACTGAACTGGACCCACAGAGCGACACATTCACTCACAAATCAAATATAAACCTCGGCCTCTTCTGAATCGTCTCTGATCAAACCTAAAAAACTCAGTAAAAATGTTTCTAATTTGTGACACGACGACCTCAAAGTTTGACCAGTTATTGACTTTTCCAGCGTCGTGTGAAATGGTCTGTTTTTAGGCCCCGCCTCCTGCCTAGTTGCTCCGCCCACACCCGTCTGTCAGAGACACTAAACTGTGGAGCGTTTTCACGTCTGGACTTTACCTTCGGATAAACCACAAACGAATAAACCCAAACTTTACTGCAACAGACGAGAAAATACAAAGAAATAAGACGTTTGTAGAAATGACGATGTAAAACTGAACTGTGCCTCTGTGACGAGCGGCCATTTTGGAAACAATGTAAGTGTCATACACACTTTTCCCCGCCCCCTCCGCGCTATTGGTCAGTGTCTGTGCTCTGAGTGAGTGACAGGCAGTTTGACCAATCACAGAAGAGAGAGAAGGATCTGAACATAAACTCACTTTTTAAACTGATTTTTATCACGTCTAAGCTCCACAAACTTTTACTGTTTCCTCAAAGTCTCACAAGAAGAAGCAGCTTTAAAATGTGGTGAAATGAACATGAATTTTGAACATTTTAAACATTTTAACACTTTTCTGGCGACACACAGAGAGAAAACGTGAAACCTCTGATCGACTTTCCCACAGACGACGAACCGACGTCAAGTTTGTCAAAAAAGAAACTCAAAACCCAGGCCTTTCCTGTCCTCCTCCTGCTCCTCCTCCTCCTCCTCCTGATCGTCATCCTCCTCCTCCTCGTCCTCCTCCTCGTCCCTTCTCCTCCTCCTCCTCCTCGTCCTCCTCCTCCCCCTTCTCCTCTTCCTCCTCCTCCTCCTCCTCCTCCTCCTCCTCGTCCTGCTCCTCCTCCTCATCCTCCTCCTCCTCCTCCTCGTCCTCCTCCTCTTCCCCCTCCTCCTCCTCATCGTCATCCTCCTCCTCATCGTCCTCCTCCTCCTCCTCGTCCCCCTTCTCCTCCTCGTCCTCCTCCTCCTCCTCCTCCTCCTCCTCCTCCTCATCCTCCTCCTCGTCCTCCTCCTCTTCCCCCTCCTCCTCCTCATTGTCGTCCTCCTCCTCCTCGTCCTCCTCCTCCTCCCCCTTCTTCTCTTCCTCCTCGTCCTCCTCTTCATCCTGCTCCTCGTCCTCCTGCTACTCCTCGTCCTCCTCCTCCCTCCTCGTCCTCCTCCTCCCTCCTCGTCCTCCTCCTCGTCCTCCTCCACCTCCTCCTCCTCCTCAGAGTCCAGAGGAGGAGCCGGAGGGTCGGATGTCGACCGTTCCTCCCGTCACCTGTGAAATTTCAGAGCTGGGCCTCGCTGAAAGGAGGTATTGTGTCCCCCCCGATGAGGAATTCCCTCCGTCGCTGCTCAAAGAAAAGGTTTCATTTGGTCTGGAATTTGGAGGCACCTCGAGAAACGCAGAGGAGCGAGAGGCGGTCAGGGGTGAAGATGCAAATGTGAAGAGCTTCAGACGTCTTCAAAGGATAAAACAGAACAGATACATCATTTATAAAGTATATTTAAGTCATGTTTTAAAGTGATAACAGGCAAAGCTGAGCCAAACCCTGAGATAAAACCATAAAACATGATTCTTTTATAAGACTCGTGTTGTCAAAACGAGAATCATTAGTTAAATACTTTCTAAAAACAAAGAAATAAAGTTACAGATTTACATTTCGTCCAGAGTCAGTGGAGCCTCATGTGTCAGTGTGGTGAGGGTGACATCTAGTGGTCATCACGTGCAACTGAAGAGAAGAGAAAAGCAAAGTGATATTTCTCTGTAATCAAACTAAAAATATAACTTTATTACTAACAATTGTGCTAAAATATATACAGTATAAAGTGAAATATGGTCTATTGGACTAATAAAAAATATGAAACAAACAGAAAAGGGCAAAAGAAACACTCCTCAAAGTTATTTCACAAACTGTCAGTGTTTCGGATCTTGACTTATTTAGTAAATTAGTGAATAAAATATACAGTAAACTCTTTATAACAAACAAATAAGTTAAAAATCAAACTGCTGTTCCTCTCCTGTCCACACGGTGTCACTGTGGCGCACTCTGCAGGGACAAAGGCGGAAGTGGGTTTGTTTTGAAGCCTCGGCGCATGCGCAGTAGCTTAGCCTAGCTTAGCTTAGCTTAGCATACGCTCATTCATTCAGAAGTTGTTTTAAGCTCCGTTTAAAGCCGCTGATTAAAGGAAAGAGCCACAAAACATAAAAAATCTAATGTTTCTGTCTGTTTCGTGTCGGTTTAAGTTGAATAAAACTCAGATCCGCGGCGTTTGTGGAGCCCGGAGCTGATTTTGTGCAGATATACGTGATCTGCCTCTGAGGGGGATTCTCTGTCTGAAACATTCAATTAAAATGGAAACGAGTGAAGAGAAAATGAAGCCAAACGTGAGTAAAACTCTGCTGGTCCGACACCTTCCTCCTGAGCTGAGCAAAGAGGAGAAAGAAGATCTGCTGCAGCACTTTGGAGCCGCGTCTGTGCGAGTCTGTGCGAGCAGAGGCAGGATGGTGGGTTCAAACTCTCACTAAACTCTTTATGTCACATCTCTGCGGGCTTTTATACTTCTTTTTCTTTTTACACAGAAAAATGCAGCTTTTGCCACTTTCAGGACCGAACATTTTGCTGCTAAGGTTCGTTTTCCTCTTGTTTTTCCTAAACATTTGTCTCGTTCATGTTCAGGCTCATTTTTCCCAGTTTCTTCCCTGTCAGGCGCTGGCGCGGCTCCACCAGCTGCAGGTCCTGGGTCAGACTCTGGTGGTGGAGTTTGCCAAAGGTCAAGATTCTGTTGTAGTGTTAAAAGATCCACCAGTGACAAAAATCAGGTAATAAAATACTTTAAAATACTGCAGAGCTTCAATGACACAAACACAGTTATTACAGAAGTTTATAGAAACTGCTTAATACAGGGGTGTGCAAACTATGGCCCGGGGGCCAAATGCGGCCCTCAGACCAGTTTTTATTGGCCCTGCTGAACAGGCCCAAGTGATCATAAGCAGTACTTTTAACAGCTAATTAAACTATTTCTACCACTATATCCTCAAACATCACATTGCAGTGTGATACAGACTTGAAATCAATGTGTTTCAAGCCTTATTAATACACAGCAGCTCTGTCAACGCTGTGTTTAAAGCACCACACTGCACTGATCACCGGTCTGTGGCCCTCCGCTTTGAATATGTTTTAAGAAGTGGCCCTCGATAAAAAAAGATTGGGCACCTTTGGCTTAATACGTCCAAACATTTATTTATTTGCTTGAATAACAGTAATAATAATGATGCATCAGATTTATGTAGCACTTTTTGGGACAGTCAGAAACACTAAACAACCAAACAATTATAACTGTGAGAAACAATAATAAATAAACCAACTAAAACGACACTGAAACAAACCCACAAACCTGCAGTCGACCCTGAAACGGACCATGACTGATGATGATCAACATTAAATCCAAGATCAAACTGGAGCAAAAAAAATTAAGTCATAGAAAATGAAATAAGTGCAAAATAATTGTAATAGTTCGGCTCGTTCGCCTCTAAAAGGAGCGGCAGGTTTTTCTAAAAGCTTCTCTCTGCAGGACAAACACCAGCTGAAAGTCGGACACTCTCTCATTGTGTTATTTTTTTTCTTTTATTTTCCTACTTTCTACATTTTAAATACACACAGAAAACATGAAATATATGAAGGAAGGTGTATGGAATTATGTAGTAAAGAAAAAAGTAAAGTAACTGAAGGGATGGTGAGTTTGAGGAATTTAATATAAAAAAAGTAGAGTTTTTACCTTTTGTCTTTGCTACATAATCCCACACGTCTGACGTCAGATATTTGATCTCCTGTGTGTATAAAATGTAAAAGTAGTAAAAATATACAGGTCATGAGGTGGTGTGTTCAAACTTTTGACACTTCTGTGTTTGATTTACACAATGTTCAGTCAGATCCTCGTCAGGACTCACATCGTTCTTTATAAATGTTTTATATTTTCATTTTTAGAGACAAAACTGCCACAGAACAGAAGCGTCCGGAGCCCAAACCGAGTCTTCCCTTTTCGGAGGACGGCCTGGCGCCGAGCCTCGGGTAAGTGCTGCTCCACTTCGCTCTCGCCGTTTGTCAGGACGGTTGCATCATCGTTAATCTCGGCGCACCGGACAGTCCTCCCACACTCCGCTGGGGTTTGCGTTGCTCTGTCTCGAGGCTGACAGACCTAACCCGGCGCAGCAGGAGCTTCTGGTCAGGAGATGTCAGCTGCTCCGTGTCCAATTAGACGCGTCGGTTCTGTGGAGGCAGGAGACACGAGCAGAGCCTGTAAAACTGACATCGGCCTCGGCGCTCGCGGTTTATACCTCCTGACTCTGTTTTTATAAGATGTGCTATCGGACTGGAGACTCTCACTTATGACGATGTAAAAGAGACGAACGTTAACGAGAACCTGCTTTTGTAAAATCCACTCTGCATTTTCAGTTAGAAGTGGGAGATAATAACGGTTTTGGGGATGAACTAAATAAGATCGTCCCCAGATTCTATACAGAAAATAACAAAGTCATCAGGAAACTTCCATTGTTTTGTCTTTTTCAAATAAGTCTCTTGTGTTATTTCTGCAGTTTTGTTGTAATTTTACTTCCCCTTAAGTTTCTGTACAAGGCCAAACGTGACATTTACAGAGACAATGTGATTCTCAAAGACTTTCTCAGAATCAGAATCAGACTTTTATTGTCAGTGACTCACAAACGAGGAACTTACTTTGGTGATAAAGTGCAACATAAAACACTAAATAAGAGCAGGCACAAAGTGAAAAAAGATAAGCTTAAAAATAAAATAAAATAGCAATTCACCGATATGATTTTGGTATCGGTATCGGTGCAGATATCGGCTCCAAATATCATTTCATTTGAACAAATTTGGTCGAGGAAGAATGACGGCTACATCACACATTTGGATCAGTTTTGTCATTTCTTTCTTTCTTCTTTATTTGTCAGGACCATGTACAAATTCATGAATCTTACAAAGAAAAGACGATTTGTTCCAGATTTAGCTCCTGCTCCTCCACGTGCAGCTGAAATGTCCCATATATAACTTTAGTTTTCTTTAGTTTGCTGCTGTTTTCAGTCTCGTGTCTGTCACATCGAGCATCAGCAGCTTTAATCTCAGAATCGTATCGGACGTGAAGAGGCTGGATCAGGTCGTCCTTCATCTTAATCGCACTAAAAGTTGATTATTTGCTCAAGTTGATGTGATAATGACACAAAAACCTTCATTTTGCAGCAGCTGTAACACACAGAGTGAAACCGGACGAGCTGCCACACTCTGTGCAGAAAAGAGCAGAAATAACATCAGTTTTATGCAGCTGGAGTTTGTGTTTATCGTCAAACTTGCAGAGAATAGCGTCAGCGTTTCTGTGCACTCCGCCTCTAATAGCACAACAATTCAAACTCGGATCCGAATGGCGGCGGGATGTGATTCCACCTCGAGCAGTGAGGCTCTCGGCCGTGTTCTTGGCGTCGGTGCCTCACGTTCTGTTGGGCCCACACCTTATTAGAGCCGAGGACGTTTCGATTTGTTCTCCCGTGTCGTACGAGGCCTTATGAAAGTTATTATGTGAAGATAAGCTGGTTGTGCTGACGGGGCGCGGCGGTCCCCGAGCCCCTTAATAGCTCGGTTTTACATTGTGTTGCCGGAGCACTCGTCATGTTAGGAATAAGCTGTCGCACTAACCACTTACCTCCCGAAGCCCCTATTCATTACAGCGGCGTGTGTGTCGTTACCGGGACGGGGAGAGCGTCTTTAAAGGCACTTTGGACAAGAATTCTAACTATTTTCTCTCTTTCCAGGCTCAAATTTCAAGCAAACCCCATTTTAAAATATTTATATCCTCCGCCTTCAAACGCCACCCTGGCAAACATCACACACGCCCTCATCAGCGTGCCCAGGTTTTATGTCCAGGTGAGTCCAGAAAACACACGATTAGCACGAGACAAACTGGTGTAACGCAAATAATCTCGAATAAACAGCAGAATCAAACACTTAAGTCGTAGGTTTGAGTCGGTAATGAGTCAGAGAAGTGATTTTTTCAAACTTTTACCACTTAAATCTGATCTACAATGTAAATATTAACCCAAAATATATAGTTTTTCCGAGAAGTGACAGGCCCACACCAGAAATCCAGGTTCTGAAGCTAATGTTGAGTATTTGTAATCTGGTACAGTTACTCTTTCATTTGGTAGTATTCAGAGTTACTTTATGAAACTAAAAGAAGTACATGGAGGTACTGCATGAGGGAGAAAAATGTGTTTGTCTCTAATTGGACATAAATGGATGAATAACAAACAGAGCAACACAAATAAATCTGTTTTTATCATAATGTGTCATGTTTTTCACGACAGGACGACGCAGCTCTGTCAAAGTACTCACAGTATTCAGAACACAGTACTCCGAATACTTCACAGAACACACTTTAATGCAGTTTTCTGAATGTCTCTCTTCTCTCTTCACTCTTGGCTCTTTATTTCTCGTTTTCTTTGTATTAACAGGGACATTTTTGTTATTTTAGTCGTGATGTGATGAGATCTGAGCTGCAGATGTTTGTCGATGTTTTACTTTAATTGTGTCACTGGTTTAATGTAGTTTGAATATTATTTCTCTGCAGTATTTCTCTGTTTTTGAGCAGCTCCTTTGTCAAACTGAATATTAACTCAGTATTTTTGTGAACCTGTAGCACAAACCTCTTAAAGACGTGGCTCGACTGTGATGACGTCACTGTGACGTGATTCAAACTCCTAACCGGGACGAGGGGCCTTTCCCCTCTCACACACCCGGGACACTGTCCTCTTTCAGGTGCATAAAGTGTCTGAGGTGTTGCTCTTAGTCATGTCCTCAGTCTCTTTTCTTCTGCCAGAAGAAGTCAGACTGCAGGTGGCGCTGTCGTCCTGCCTCCACCGATAGAAAAACGGCGCTAAAACCTGTTTAAAGGAGCTGAAAGGACACGACACAGCAGCATGTGACCACTTTGAGGCGCTAGTGAGCAGAATCCTCGTCGTCACATAGTATAATGCTCCCTACGGTCGTCACGGGGTATAATGCTCCCTACGGTCGTCACGGGGTATAATGCTCCCTACGGTCGTCACACGGTATAATGCTCCCTACGGTCGTCACGGGGTATAATGCTCCCTACAGTCGTTCACTGGGTATAATGCTCCCTACGGTCGTCACGCGGTATAATGCTCCCTACGGTCATCTCACTGGGTATAATGCTCCCTACAGTCGTCATGGGTATAATGCTCCCTACGCTGGCAGAACCTGTGAGTTTCCATGACGACCCCGGAGTGGAGCTCACGTCTGTGGGGCTGTGGGTTCAGATGTTGCTCCAGACGATAAACGATTATATTGAAAAGACTTTAGGCGACACAATAAAAATCGAGCGAGATCATCTCACTGAAGCATCGTCTCGTGAAACGGCAGAGAAACGGAAAAATGAAGCAACGTTTAACCAAAAAAGTGATTTATTCAACCTCAAAAAACAAAAACACCTCCACAGTCTGAGAAAGACGAGTCTCAAACGTAACAAGACTCTGAGATCGGACTCATGTTACTCGAGTAAAAGTATCACAGGGACAATCTACTCGAGTAAAAGTATCACAGGGACAATCTACTCGAGTAAAAGTATCACAGGGACAATCTACTCAAGTAAAAGTATCACAGGGACAATCTACTCAAGTAAAAGTATGAAAGTACCTGTTTAAATGTACTTAAAGAGTAAAAAGTCAAAGTATTTCACAGATTTTGAGTCTGATAAAGCTTCAAATGTGGAGATTTTGATAAAAGTTTGAGCTGAAACGACTGAATCCGGGTTTTTTTTGGGGGGTTTTGTTTTGTTTTTTTTATTTGTTTTTGTTTATCTTATTTTATTTTAGTTTTAAGGAGATAAAAGTTGTTTTCTGTCTCTACTTGGGAATCGTTTGGTATCAAGTATCAACAGAACGATTTATTTTAGATGTTTTAATTCATTCTGCAGCATAGTTCAGTAAAGTTCAGTTTTACACATAGAAATAAAAATGTTTTAACATTTTTCCAGCTGAATCGATCGTTTTTTTTCCAGCTGTTTTTATTTTTTATATTTTTGTTTGTTGTGAAAATAAAAATAAAAAAATAAAAATAAATATATATGTAATAAAAATATAAGTAAAATAAAACAATAAAAATATAAATAAAAAAAAAAACCCTCAGCCTTTTCAGCAGCTCTCACACGATAATAAAAATACTTTTACTTTTCCAGTTGATAAATGTGGTGGAGTAGAAAGTACAGATACTGCTGTCAGATGTAGTGTCGTGTACAGTACTTAAGTGTCGTGTCGTGTACTTTATGTTTTACTTTGTTTTCTCGTCGTGTTCTTTCGTTGTCTCGCCGTGTTCAGAGTCGTTTTCTCGTCGTGTTCAGGTTCGTGTTCAGGTTCGTGTTCAGTGTCGTGTTCAGTGTCGTGTTCAGTGCCGTGTTCAGTGTCGTGTTCAGTGTCGTGTTCAGTGTCGTTTCCTCTGCTCGACGCTTCTCTTTGACATGTAAATTGACTCTTGTTTTTACATTCTCATTATTTGAATGATATAAATATAATTTGTAGAACGCTGTATTTGCATGAGCCTTTCAGATCCTCACGTTCGTCCTGTAACTTTAAAAACCTTCCCGCGGTGAAGGTCCCGGGGGGAGTTTGAACGTCGTCCAACCTCCAGATCAAACAGTCAACGTTTCCCTTTTAAATTCAATTTGGGCTAAGCTAAGCTACGCTATGCTAGGCTAGTATTAATAATAAAACGTGAGTGGGAGGCGTGAGTTATGGGCTTAACATTTCCCTGGAGCAGTGAAGCTGGATGTTCAGTGTCCTGCTCTGTCCTCTGGGTGGTGCTGTTGAGCTGCACAGAGGCATCGTGACTTTTCTCCTGTTTTTCTCTTTTCTCTGTTTTAAATTCCGATGTTTTCCTCACTCTGTTTCACGTGGGGCACAGTTCAAGCTGCATGTTTGAGTTTGGATTTGAGTTTCTGTTGTGATTATTTTGCTCAGGTTCTGCATCTGATGAACAAAATGCACCTGCCTTGTCCTTTTGGCCCCGTCACAGTGAGGCCCCCGACGGTGAGTGAAGCTCCAGTAAAAACACAAACCGCACGATGTACGACTGTAAAGTCTGACGAGGAGAAACATCAGAGCATATCGTTTATCGAGATAAAGAGATCGTCAGACTCGGCAGCAAAAATAAAGTCTTATATCTCCAGAACGAGCAGAACAAACCTCCTCCTCTCGTCCTCACGTTTTCACTCATAAAACTACAATATTATAACATTATTATAACAGCGGTTTAAATATGGAACCTTCATATCATTAAAATTACAATTATCCACAACATTTTTAAACTGTGCAACGTTAATAATTATCATGATATAATCGTTAATCCCAATTATTTTGTCCATGATGAGTTTCACCATCGTCACATCGTCACACGTCTGACTGATTTAAAACATGATCCTACATGTGTTACTACAATAATCTGAATAAAAAATATATATTAAAAAATAAAATAATAATAATGATGATAACAATAATAATAATAATAATTGTAATAATAATAGTCATAAATATTATATTATTATATTACTACCAATAATAATAATGATCATGATAAATAAATAAATAAAAAAAAAAAATAAATAAATAATGGTAATAATTGTAAAAACATATGTCTGATTATTATTATTATATCAGTTTTTCACACGAATATAATAAACTCTGTGTAAAAGTACTCTCAGTATTCAGACGTAGACAGTACAGACACAGTACAGACGCAGTACAGACGCAGTACAGACGCAGTACAGGCGCAGTACAGACGCAGTACTACTCTGATTGGCTCCTGTGTCTGAACTTTACAAACACATTTTAATCCCGTCGTTCAGTCTGTGTTTGACTTGTTACTAAAAACGTGGGATTAAACTCAGATTAATCCAGATCTAAACCTGGATTAAACCAGAACAAAACCAGAACCTGGAGCCTCGTCGGGACTGAACCGACTCAGACTCAGACGTGGAGATTTTCTTTGTAATAAGAGACATTTTTGTTATTTCAGCTGAAAAATGAAAAGATTTGAGCTGTAAATGTTGAATAAATAACTTTTCTGTTTAATTGTGGCTCTGGTCTGACATGTTTGGTGCAGCTCACGTCTTTAATGATGGAGAGTTTTTTAAAATGGTTTAGTTTAGTGTTTTTTTGTGTGATATTTCTCTGATATAACGTGTTTCAGAATGTTTCATTGTGGCAGGCCGACCAAACCTTATTTTTATCATAACGGAGTTTGAAGAGCAGCTCCTTCAATAAACTTTATAAATATTAACTCAAGATAAAATAATGAAAGAGCATTTTTACATTTCAGCTCCGGTTCGTCCGTCTGCTGTGAAGTTGTTAGTTGTTTAAATATTTCACATAAACTCTGATCGTTTTCTTTTTTCTTTCAGTACGAGGTTTTGGCCCCGGCTCCTCTCGCTCCTCCTCCTGAAAACCCCCCTCTGCCCCGACACGACGGCTCCAGCGAGGAGTCGGAGTACGAGAGCGAAGACGACGACGTTAAAGAGAGGTGAGAAAACGTTTAAACACGACGACGAGACAGACTCCACATGGAATAAGAGATAGAAGAGAGGAGGGAGGAGGAGGAGGAGGAGAGAGGAGGAGGAGAGGAGGAGGAGAGGAGGAGAGGAGGATGGAGTAAAATGAATCTGTGTCAGAAACACAAGAGGAGGAGGAGGAGGAGTCTCACACGGAGAGGAGAGGAGGAGGAGAGGAGGAGGAGAGGAGAGGAGAGGAGGAGGAGGAGGAGAGGAGTTTGAATCACAATTATACCTAATTATACATAAGATGGAAAGAATAAGAGATAGTAAAGAGGAGAGGAGGACAGGAGAGGAGGAGCAAGACGAGAGGAGAGGAGGAGGAGAGGGAGAGGAGGAGGAGGAGGAGGAGGAGGGGAGGAGAGGAGAGAGAGGGGGAGGAGAGCGGGTGGAGTAAATAGTGTAGGGACAGGAAGAAGGTCACTAACTTTTTATTTTTACTATTAAATGTTGAATTAATGTAAACTGTCCCTGTCAAATAAACTAAATAAATAAATGAATAAATAAATATAGAAAAAACAAAAAACTGCTTCTATTCAGGTTTCACATGTGACCTGGAAAACCTGGAAAAACCTTGAAAACCTGAAATAAACTGTCCTGTTTTCCAGACATATATTTTGTCCTTGAAATAGTTTCCAAACTTTGCTGTTTATTGGATTTTAAATTAACACTTTTACTGCCTCATATCAGACCTAAAATCCACCAAAATGCAGAAGTTGCTCCTGTTTTTCCTCTTTTTCCTCGTGTTTTCTCTCCTGCTCGTCTCTTTTTGTCCCGTTAGAATCACCAAACTCACAAAGTCCGAGACCTGAACATTTGTTTAAGCCGACATACTGGATTCACTCGTGTTCTCCGTCTAATTTCAGCTCCACCAAGAAATATTTTGGAGAATCTTGATAATAAAAGTGTGTTTTTGCCTTTGGGTTTAATTAATTTGCAGTAATTGTGGTACAGACTTAGAGCAAAACTTTAATGTAAAACTGTTTAAAAAAGAGGGTTTGTTTGTAGACGCTGGGATTACAGACCTGAAAATGTCCTGGAAAAGTCCTGGAAAGTGTAAATGAGTTGTGGTTTTTGAGGCTCAAATCGGCAAAACAGCTGGAAAATACATCGAAAAATGAAGAATATTGAAATGTAATCTCCAAACAGTCACATTATTTCAGTTTTTTGCTAAACTTCAACCTCAACCAGCGAATTTACAGACACTTTTCAGCTCAGTTTTAATGATTCGACATAGAAATCCTCCCATATGTTTGTTGTTTTCAGTTGATTAGAATCTGCTGATGTTTTTTGGCTGATTATGTGGAGCAGATTTGACGTTTTTTCCCCAAATATACAATTTTATTTGGTTACAAACTCCTCTACGACGCTGTTTTAGGACTAACTGGATAAGAGCGGTGCAGACGGGTTTGTGCAGCGTCGTATCTGCACTAAAATGTTCAAATGAAGGTTTAAGCTGCTTTTTTAGGCGGTAAATCGACCAAAACAAGAACAAAATATCAAAACATCGCCCTCTGCTGGAGATTTAAGGCTAAAAATCTCTCGTAATATCGTGTGAATATCGGTGTTGGGGGAGGTTTTGTTGAATTAATTAATACAAACCAGAAAACTGTCACTAAACTGTTTTCCTCGTGAGTTTGTCAAAAACATTTCTGAACCTGGATGATTCTTCCTCCTTTTATCGACGTGTCTGTGCTATTTCAGGATCGCTCGTGTGATGGGGCTGGTCAACCAAGCGTGCAAGAGACCGCTGAGACAAAAGACATCCTCCAAACGGAAGAAGCCCCGGATCAAGTCTCTCCTGTTCGCTCCTAAAGCAGAATCCCAGAGGTAACGGCAGTCAGCCATGTCACTGCTCATCTCCACGCGGCGTTCAGCGGCGTCTAAAACGGGAACGCCGCTCTCCAGACGCTAAATGTTCTCCTCTAAGATGTGCTTTGGAGGCTCTGGAGAGTTTCACCTCAGCGACAAACCACCAAACAAACACACGCTGGGCTGGGTTTGTCTTTTTATGTGAATTTACGGCGACGTCTTTAGTTTGAATCAGGCTGAAATCAATATCCACATGATCGATACTAAAACTAGTCCTGAAGCTCCACGTTCGGTTTGTCAGAGTCAGAGTCAGAGGAGTGAGCTCAGTGTCTCCCATAAAATCTAGAATCATCATGTGTCAAAAGTAGAATTAAATAGTTTTAATAAATAAGTAATAATTATCCAAATAATCACATTTTTCCTTCACTTCTGTTTGAAGCATGATTGTCCTTTAGCACACCCTGCTGGTCACTGAGGAGACTGCAGCCACTGCAGTTCTGAACGCCTCATTAGTTTGTGTTATTGTCCTGTGCTACGGAGGCCACACTCTCAATCAGCGCTGAATAAACTCCATGTGTTTTAGAACCACAGCTGACTCCAACAGCACTGAATAAACCCCATGTGTACTAGGACTACAGCTGGCTCAAACAGCGCTGAATAAACCCCATATACTGAGTACCACAGCTGGCTCAAATAGCGGTGAATAAACCCCATAATAAACCCATGGAGGAGTCTTTCGTGAGGACATTTTAGATTCATAATAATAATTCCACAGATAACAATAGTACTGAAGAAGTTTTTGTCAGTAAAAATAAATACACTAAATTGTGATGTATTTTATATAAAAAGTACTTCCTACACTACTGTTCAAAAGTACAGTAAAGTAAAGTACTACTTCTGTATTCCTCTGTGGTTCTGTCAGGCCGTTTGTTTAAATCTCCGTCCATAAGTTGATTTTGTGTCGTTCTTCCCTCAGCGCCGCCGTCCTGCAGCCGTCAGACGTGTTCGAGCCGCCGCCGTGTCCGACCGGACCCAAGAAAATCGAGTTCCACATTTCGGTTTCAGAGACAAAAGTGGAGTCGGCTGGACCCGGCGCGGCGTCCCCGAGAGAACGAAGAGGTAACGAGATCAGCGGGGTCATGGGGTCATGGGGTCAGGGGTCACTAACAGAAACATGTGAGTGTGAATCCTCCTCTGTCCTCGTCACACGCCCCAAACACAGAAGAAACACCACGACTTTATCTTAAACCCCACACAGTTTAGCATCAGTCTGATTCTCCAATTTCACCCCATTTAGGATGAGATTTTTAAGACAAGGCCAGTTTATTTAATTATAATAATAATTCGTACACAAGGTAATTCAAGGAGCTTTACAGAATAAGAAAGACAGCAGGTTGAATCCAGTTTGAGACATTCTTTAAAAGTAAAAAGGTGAGAGTAGATCCTCACGTGTGTCGGTTTACATCAAGCCCCGGGTCTAAACATGACCCGCCCCCTGAAGCCATAAGACGACGAGCGACGAGAGCGAGTGTCCACGAAAGAGACGAGGGAATAATAAACAGATCACAAATGATAAATGCTAATGTTTGAGCTTCTGAACCGTGGTCTAAACCTGCGGCTCGTTCAGGACAGTCGGGCTCGTTCACGTCGCTCACATGATCATTTATGTCAGAACAGAGAGTCTGTCCAAGCTAACGAGAGAGACGGAGAGCGAGCAGATTTTGAGAGAAAAAGTTTATGATCTGAAAATAGATCAAAATCGCCACAAAATTCAACCTTTGTGAAAGTTGTCGTCCCTGTCAGCCGAACACGATCAGTTTGTCATTAAAGAGAAAAGCCTTTTCTGTTGTAGTACCAATCAGTGGCCACTAGTCCCACATGTATAAGCAGCAGGACCCTGGAGTTATTTTAATAGATCCATGGTTTCCATCCACACAGCGAGGATCAGGCTGAAGCTGCTGCAGATTAGCGACAGTGACTCCACTTCCTGTGTCGTTTATCTCCATCCTCTGTGCTTTAAAATCACTCGTCTGAATCACTGCTCCACGTTTCACTAATAAGAATAACACGGTTTGGACTTGTATCTGAAGCAGAAGTGCCCCGCTCGGGTCTTTGGAGTCGTTTTACTGTCCATCACAAACTTTGAGCTTGTGGTGTGCCGTCTCTTCGCTGCCATGTTGTACTCGGAGGTTTAAAATCTCACCCGATTCTCCTCGTGTCTGTGGTTTGAGCGTTTTGTCTCTCGTTTAAAAGTCGTTTAAGACTGAAAAATGCTGTAGTGAGACGTCTGCTTCATGAAGGTAAATTCATAAATGGAAACTAAAGAATTACATTTTGAGAATTGGTTTTAAAACGCACAACTGCTCCCAATGTTCTTGCTTTTTGTTTAATCATTTATTGGGTTTGTTCAAATCTAAAGTTACATTTTCAGTTTGAGATTCCGTCTGTAGAAGGGCTCTCAGGCTCTGATACAGATACTTTACCACCGTCGAAGTTTTCATTTGAAGTTCCTTTTTTATTGGAGGCGATGGCTTTTCAAACACAGAAATATGGGTGTCACTGTGGTTCTACACGAAATGAAAGATGGAAAGATTCACCTTCACAAGTTTAGCTGTAAAAGTTTAAAAGGAAGTAGTTAAGGAAGCAACTTTTAATCTTAAATTGTTGTATTTTTACCTCAAACCTGCAAAAAATAATTAAAAAATGCCACCAGATATTAAAGTCCATATTACACAGTTTTTATCTCTGTTCTAACGTTTCCTCATCAAAAACAGACCTGGAGCTGTGTTTTATTTCATTCACAACTGACACAAACCTGCAGATTTAGACTGAAAACTCTCTGTTCCACCTTGTGATGTCATCATGTGGTGATACAGGAAGTGTTTTCAAACTCCACCTTCACTAGAATGAAACAAAACACAACTCCAGGTAGATTTTTGACAAGGAAGAAGAAGAGCAGAGAGCACAGGTGAGGCTGGAGAAAGACCAGGTGAGGACAGGTGGGAGGGGCCAGGTGAGGACAGGTGGGAGGGGCCAGGTGAGGAAAGGACAGACAGTTTACTTATTTGCAATTTTCTGGTAAAACAAAATCACATAGGTTGCAGGTTGTAGGTGAGGAGAACAGACAGTTTACTTATTTTCAATTTTCTGAGTAAAACTTGTATCAAATAAAATCCATGTTGTAGCTCTAACACTGTTCCCTCCTCAAAAACAGGCCTGGACTTGTGTTTTGTTTCATTCACATGTTTGAGTCACATTTTATTATTAGTCTGTAACGTCTACAAAGCTCAAAACGCTCTGTTCCACCTTGTGATGTCATGAAGTGGTAGTTTTTTTTTCACGTGAACAGCTCCTTTTACCTTTAGTTCAGTCGAGATAAGTGACTATTCCAGGAGCTGAAATGATCCACATGATTCTAGTGAGTTTAAAAACACAGTGGAGCACTTCCTGTATCACCACATGATGACATCACAAGGTGGAACAGAGTGTTTTCAGTCCGAGAGAAAACCTAAATCTGCAGGTTTCTTTTCGTGCATTTTTAAAGGTTTTTTGTGTGTTCATTATTGTCATTGTGGCGTCAAAATCAACTTTAAATTCGTCGTTTGTCACAAAATGTTCCACACCACAGTCCAGCTCGTCTCGAAAACCTTCACGTTTATCTGTGTGAAGCGATGTCACGGGAGCAGGGGCCGTGTTCCTGTCAGCGCCGCGCTCCCTGTTCGCCTTATCTCTCTTCTCGCTTGCTTCCAACTTCACTCTGCTGCAAAACCCCGAGTAGTAAAACAGATCTCAAAGTCACACACAAAAGATCTGTGGAAGGCGAGGGGCAGATAAAGTGACAGGTGGCTTTTTGGATTAGTCTTGTTTTTGGGGGAGTGGAGGGAGGTCTGATAAACAAGCCATTTAAATGAAAAGAGAAGCAGCGGCAGATAAGGAGCCGGATTATTCTGGAAGCTGTGATCTACTTCTGTGTTGAGACTGTATCAGAAAAGCTTCCTCTCGCTCCAGTGCGTAGCCACAGTCACACACGCACCTCGCACACGCACCTCGCACACGCACCTCGCACACGCTCCTCGCACACGCACCTCGCACACGCACCTCGCACACGCACCTCGCACACGCACCTCGCACACGCACCTCGCACACGCACCTCGCACACGCACCTCGCACACGCACCTCGCACACGCACCTCGCACCTCGCACACGCTCCTCGCACACGCACCTCGCTCCTCGCACACACCTGACGGGCATGACGAGTCTTTTCTTCTGCCCTGGTTTGGTGGATTTGAACAGGCTCACTGCTCCTCGTAATTCCTCTGACAATGTGTGCAGAAGCATGGATTGGCAATTCCCCGAGTCCATCCAAGTCGCTCACTCGCACTAGAAAGTCGGAATGGGATCACGATCAAATAACACGGGGAAACACACTCAAAAAATAGAAATAACAATCATAATTAGATGTTTTTGAAATGCTTAGACGTGTGTTTTGACAGTTACCATATGCTGTTAGTTATGCAATCGATGGACAAGCGTCTCAAAGAAAAATCTGTTAAATATGACATAAAATATAATAATGAAATCAGAATCATTCAAAATAAATGCATTTAAAAAGAGAAAAATGGGAGATAAAGGCCCGTAACAATCTCATTTATTTAGTCGTAGCAACTTCAACTTCACTTTATAGTTTTGCAGCAAATACAAAAAAGACAAACACATAAAAACATTGAAAAGACATAAAAAACAGTGTTTGTCCATCCACAGAGCAGGAAAATACACAGCGCTAAGTGAGATTAAAGTGTATTTCTACCCTGAGCAGCATTACAGCATTAACTAACATTTTTTGAGTTTTATATACGAATCATTTGGTCAGTTTAATTAAAGTTTATTTCTATTAAAACAACTTCAGGAACAGAAAAAGCGATGACCGTGTCTGTTTCTGCCTGTAGTTTTTGTATCTGTTTAAGTTTTCATATAACGTGTCTACACGGCGCCGCGAGCTCCTGTCACTGTGTGAGATAAAGTCATAAGCGTCACTATCTCAAACTGGAGCCGATGTGACGGAGGATGAGCCTCGTCGTCCTCTGAGCCGCAGCTTTACTGAAGAGAATAAACAAAGTGGAGTGATTATTCAGCCATCTGCCTCACAATATTTAAATAATTCCACCTGTTCAGAAGCAGACGCCCGAAAAATCTGCTTTTCCAGTGAAGAAGCACAGAGCGGCGGGGAGCGGGGAACATGGCGGCGTATGGAGGCGTATATGGAGGCGTATGGCATGGTGGTGTGTTGCCCAAGGACACAATGGCGGCGTGTGGTGGCGTATGGCAGTGTGGTGTCTTGCCCAAGGACACAATGACAGCATTCATCAGTGGGAGCTGGAATCGCACCACCAACCTCCGGGTCAATGGATCTGACTCAAACAATGATGTTTATGTCGAGAGCAGGATTTGAACCACCAACCTTCAGATCAGTGGATAAACATCATCCTCTGAGCCGCTGTCGTCTCATTTTATTCTTTTCTACATTTACATTTTATTCTTTCTAAAGTTGGATTGAAATGTTTTATTTAGATTCATGATTGTCCAGTTTTCTGCCGTTTTGCTGTTTTCTGTAGCTTCACTTTCTGTGATTATGTCGAGTTATCGTGTTAAGTGTTTTCTTCATCGTTATTGTCTAATCCCTCAGTCGGGTCTGATCCACAGGAAAAGTCAAAGTTCAATCTGTCACTGGACAAAACGTTTTAAGAGTGAAAACGTTTCACCTCTGACCTCTGACCTCTGGAGAGAGCGAGGTTCAGATCTGAGACAGTGAAAAGAAATGATTTGAGAGGAGAATCCTTCTTAAACAGGAGCCTGAGACATCACCTGTCCCCCATCTACAACTCCACCCTCAGACCCAAAGCAAACAATGGAAACAAAGAGAACAATGGAGTGAGCCAGTAGGACCATTAAAGGTTGAATTAACAGTTGACAAATTTAACTTCAGCTTTTACTGTCCTTCATTTTTATTATATTTTTTATAATCTAAGGCTGTGGAAATTCTTCTGTTTTGGGCGACAGTGGCTCAGTTGGTTGAGTGTTTGTCTCTGATCTGAAGGTTGACGGTTCAAATCCCTCTGTCATAACATAAACGGGTCACACCCACTGAGCCGCAGGTCGGAGGAGTGACTCTAACTCCCACAGGTGAATACTGTCGTTGTGTCGTTGGGCAAGACACTTGACAAATGTATGAATGGGTGAGTGGTTCCTTGAAGATGGAAAAGCTCGTGACAACTCACCGAACTTTTTGTTTCGCTGATTTATGACTCGATTTTTCTCATTGAACACCGTATTTTCTGGACAATAAGTCTCAATTTTTTTTTCTTTTCATAGTTTGGGGGGTGCGACTTTACTCAGAGTGATTTATATGTGGAATATAATCTGAGTTTATAATTTCACATCTTTGCTACCAGACAACGTGACAACTGCATTTTTTTTCTTCATTGTTGTGCATTTTTTATCCTCTGGAGCGACTTGTCCAGAAAATCCGATACTTTCTATGGTCTGTTCTCCGTGAGCTCGTACAGGTGGAGCTGCTTGTTCCACTTCTTCCATTCATCTGTGGCGTGTTTTCTCTCCGTCTTTTAGAAGAGGAGGTAGAAGCTCCTCCGAGCAGACAGGGGGCAGCAGAGGTTGTCGAAGGGTTTGGAAAGCTCTTCCCCAGCGCACAGCCGTCCGAAACACCGGAAGAAGACAGCGAAGACGAGGACGTGCCCAAAGACGTCATATCCAGGAAGGAGCTGGAGAGAGGACGGCTCTCCAGAGACGGTGAGTCTTTAAAAACACTTAAAGGATCATCACGTCCGGATTCAAAATCACTGGTTTTACAACGACATCGCAACATTCTGCTGAGCAATAATATTTGACGCACATAAGACGAGCAAAATTTCTGTATTAATGTGACGATTTCTAGTCTGATATTGTGAGTTTCAATCAAGTCAGTAATAAAAATAATCAGGTTTAACAGATTTGGACTTTCTAAAGTTATAATGTCGAGCTGAGAGATGTGACAAAAGCATAGACTGTTTATATAAGACATAGCTAACCTGTTAGCCGCCGCGTTCCAAACAGGAAGTGATCGTGGGCGCACTTCCTGCGCCATCAACTCTGGCTCCAGTTCACTTTCTATGTAAAAACCGTCTCTCTCTGTCCCTGCTGCTGTCAGACTCATTTTGGTCTTTAATGTTTGTATTTTCCTGCTCTACATGATCCTACATTTCTTTTATTTATTTATTTATTATTATTATTATTATTATTTATTTTATTTTTTAAATTACTTTTTTTTTTATTTTAATTTTATGTATTATTATTATTATTTATTATTATTTTATTTATTTTTTTGAGTTGTTCTGAGTTCATTTTTAGGTTTTTTTGTTTTGTTTGTTTTTTTCAGCTATTTTGAGTTTATTTATTTATTTTCTGCTATTTTAAGTTAATTTATTTTTTGTTATTTTGAGGTTTTGGGGTTTTTTTTTGTTGTTTTTTGTTTGTTTTTTTTTAAGTCATTTTGAGTTTTTTTTACTATATTTTTTTTTCCTCCACTTTATTTATTTATTTATTTTTAACTGTCTCTCTCTGTCTCTGCTGCTGTCAGACTCATTTTGGTCTTAAATGTTCGTATTAACCCTCTACATGATCCTGGGGTTTTTATTTCACGTCTGTGTCTGTAAATCAACATATGAACATTAATAACAGACACATCAGGTCCTTCTTTCCCGACGTCGCTCCGTTAGCGTTAGCCCCTGGCCCCTGTCCCTGCTCCAGCCTCGTTGAGCTTCATTTGGAGCTGAAGCTGTGGTGAGTCTCTTCTTTATACAGTCTGTGAACACAAAACAGTTTGATCGTGATCCACTGTTTCAGATTCAGACACGAAGCTTTTGAGATGTTTAAATCAAAGAACGTGGCTCTGTGGACTATTGGCACACAGCTTTTTACAGCCCCTCAGGATCAAGAGCCAAAATATTACAGTGTGCACTTCCTGTTAGCCTGTGATGCTATAAACACAGGCTAACAGGTTAAGAAAGCGTTAGCATTCCCAGCACATACTAAACATTGTCTCCAAAACAAATCCTTTCCTCCACTGCGGGAATGAGAAAAAAGGTACGAGCTGAACAGCCTTTGAAATGCATATTGGGAAAACTGGCAGTCGGTGTGGGCACGAAAACAGAACTACACGGAAAACAGAAAACAGGACGCCACTGCATAAACACGACACGCACATACTGAACCACTACAGCACTCTGCGTGTGTAACTCCTGAGATACAACTGTTCTGACATGTAAGTGCTTCAGGTCAGCGACATCGTGTTCGATCAGAGAGAGACCTCAGCCCGATCTCAGCCCGATCTCAGGCCGAAATCACAGACTGTACAGACGTGAACTGAGTGAGAGCGACGTCACCCGCAGCGTTCAGCTCCAAATGAAGCTCATCGAGGCTCGAGCAGATTCAGGGGAGAAGTAGGAGCTCACTTCCATGTTAGGAATTCAGACCACGAGTATCATAGCAACCAAAGAGCCAATCAGGAGCGACGCTGCAGTTACAGACACGGTTTTGTGACGGAGAAACCCTTCTGTGGAAAATTATGAACATTGCATTAAATTACTGCTATAAGTCACTGAACACTGAAATATCCACTTTTTTAATTTTAAAATCATTTATTTATTATTCATTTATTTATTTATTTATTCATTTATTAATTATTTATTTATTTATTCATTTATTTATTCATTTATGTATTTATTTATTCATTTATTTATTTATTCATTTATTTATTTATTCATTTTTGTATTTATTTATTTATTCATTTATGTATTCATTCATTTATTTATTTGTTTATTTATTCATTTATTTATTTATTCATTTATTTATTTATTTATTTATTTATTTATTTATTTATTTATTTCAGGGACAGTGCATATTAATCAACATTTGCATGTAAATATACCAGAGTTGGCCAGACGACTATTTTTCATCTATTGTCCCTTGACAGATGTTAAGTGTCACTTCTTTATTCCCTAATTTAGGATCAGGGCCAAATTTGACCCGTTGGGCTCGCTAATTTATCCAAAAAGAATTTAAAACGTACTTCTAGATATTCTGCAAGTTATTACTGAAAAGATTAACAAAAAAAACACAATTTTACCACCCGCTGCTTTGCTGAGAAGATGATTTTGTTTGTGTAGTTTTTCATCTTGCCACTATGACTCTGCCTCATTTTAGTTCATTATTCATCCACTAGGGGTCTCTATGCAGGGGCCAGAAGTGGCACTCTGGGCTTAATTTTTTTTTTTTTTTTTTTTTTGAAATTTTACTTTTTTTTTGTTTGTTTGTTAGTGCATTTTGGGTAGCAGCAATTAATTGCTAAATTGCAAATTTGACCCCGTAGATTCTCCAGGGTTAATGCCAGAGTCGACGGAGCAGGAAGTGCGCCCACGATCACTTCCTGTTTGAAACATGGCGGCTAGCAGGTTGGCGACGTCCATTTGTATAAACAGTCAGAACAAACATCGTCGCTGGATTAAGGAGGAAACGAAATACAGAAACATGCGACACAGGACTTTAAACCGGGACGAGGGGCCTTTTTATTGTCACACACCTGAGATACTGAAGTCACACTGCAGATGGCGCTGTCGGTACGAAGACGGCACCAAAACCTTTAAATCAGCTTAAAGGACCCGTCACAGCAACATCACGTGACCACTGTGAGGCGCTAGTGAGCTCCAAACTAAGAGGGATGAAACAAACTAAAGCTTGGTCTGGAAAAATAAGATTGTGACTCGATTCTTATTTAAACGTGTCTTGATATTGGGGGAAAAAATCACATTAATCGGACCAAATGGGACCTTTTCAAAACTGCTTAAGAATCGTCTTGATCTGTATCAGAACTAGTTAAAAAAACACAAGAAACATTGCATTTTATTGTCAAAGGAGCTCGTGCTTGTTAATATAATCCCAGTATGAAAACGTGAGTATTTTTTGAGTTTGAAATCCACCTTAAACAAAGCGGGTCCCTTCATGTTTGTGTAGGCAGCTGTGGAAGCCTTTGTACCTGTTTTTTAAATGCACCCTGCTTTGTTTCCCTCCTCTCTCCCTCTCTCCATCTCTTCTTTTAAAACAGAGATAAAAAGAATTTCTGTATTTAAAAATTATGAAGCGGGCGAGCCGACGTGCAGACTGTACGTGAAGAACATCTCTAAACACGTGGAGGAGAAGGTACGAGCCGTTTGACCCACTTCTACTAAACCCGTTTTTTGTGTGTTCAGAAAGTCGATGTGTTTGTGTTGCAGGATCTGAAGTACATCTATGGGAGGTACATCGATCTTTCGTCTGAAGCAGAAAGGAACATGTAAGTTTATTAGATTTTTTCCCGTAATGTAAATGCACATGTTCTAAATGCGTTCAGAATAAGATCTGCTCGGACGGTGCCTCCAGGGAAACAGAATATATTTACTAACTGGACTGTTCAGTTTGGTCGATATCTGGTCGGGTGGAATCTCACTTTCTCTCACATTTGAAACATAAACAGAACATAACACAACGAGAATGTTTAATGTCGTAAATATTGAGACATATTTCAAACAACTATTTGAACATTTCCAGGTATTTGCTTTTGGTTTAACATTTTAAGATGAGTCTCATACAGAAGGGACGATGTTAAACTTCAGACTCACAATTATTGTGACCAAAATAATCTCGATTAACGATTATCGCAATAATTATAAACTTGTTAACGCTCTAACGACGCAGGCCGACTTTACGACTCTACAGCAGAGAACATGTACGTCCCCCACACAGTCTGACACGGTCACATGAAAACCACGTTTTCTCCTTAAAGCCGGGGAGCAGTGGAGCACGTGGACAGGCCGTGGTTTTATCTGAACAGACGGAGCGGGACGAGGGCGTAAACGGAGCCGAGTGGATCCGTGCGTCATGTGCGGATTTTACACACTGTTTTGCTTCTAAACACGAGGAAACGGACGAAACAAACGAAGTTCACGATCGAGGACACTGTGGATGTTTAAGTTAAACTAGAGGCGTCTCAGATCTGGAGAAGTTCGTGTCAGAGTGAAGACGACTGTGGACTCAGGAGGAGAGGAGCTTATTTTGTGATGGATTGATGCTGTTCTCGTTCAGTAAACGTTAAATCTACTATTGATATAATTGTCGGTAAAATATATCGTGTGTGTGTCTGTAAAACGCTGCACACAACACAATCTACATTCAATAGTTTATTTCACGTGGTCTGTTACGTACGATGGATATTTTGCCCTTGGAGCCGCAACTTGTATTTCCACAGAGCTCCCCCTTGTGGACAAACACCAAAACTAACACCTGAACATTGTATTGAAACTGCAAATATGAGGCAGCCTGGATCCGTAAAGGCGAAAAAAATCCCACGAATGATTAATTACACTGTTTATATAGATGTACATCGCTAACCTGCAGGCCGCCACGTTCCAAACAGGAAGTGCTCATGGGCGCTATTCCGACAGATATCTGTTTGTGTATTTGTCACAGTGAATATTGTGACATTATCAGGTTTATTAAATCAGCGTATTGAGCTTGTGTCTGTTATAATTTACACATTCACAATATTCATCTAAAGCCACTTCAGAAAAGAAACACGTCCAGCTGATTTCAGGTTAGAAAAGTGTGGAGTCCAGTGGAGCTGACGACGCCTTAAACAAAGCTCTGCATGCTTTTTTTTTTTTTTTTAAACATTTGTACCAAAATGACGAAGCAACACTGTCGAATCCTACGAGTATCGACGATTAAGAAAATAAAACTGGAGAAGGAAGTGCGGACGTCACAGGGGGCGTGTCACAGTGGAGGTTAAACGTGGTTAAATTGACAAAATGGCGTCTTGAAAATAGTGGATTAAAGATTAAACTCCAACATGAATCTCTCCAAACACGACTTCAGAGGCTCAACGAGAAGAAACGACCAGGACATGGAGAAACATCTGAACAGAACAGTTTGTAGAACAGGGCGGATTGAAGTTATTTGGATGGATTTTGCATTATTTCCAGTATTAATGATGCATAATCCACATTTAAGACCATCCTGCTTCAGCCAAACCCCAAACCCTGCGTCTCTCCAGTCCCAGCTCGGATCTGTAGCTCTGAGCCTTATTGTCACACACTTCGTGCCACTCCACTTTATATCTTCACCAGCTATTTCCGACTCTGGCAATTTGTCCCTGCCTCCTGGGGATTCTGGGTAATTCATGCTGACTGTGTGTAGAGATATTAATAAGAATCTAACGTGACGTGGAGATCATGAGGGACGTTTTGTGTTTGTGCATCAGCAGCACTTCAGATGAGTCTCCTCCTGACTCATCAAACCAGCGTATGTTCCAGAGACGGGGCCAGAGCGGGAGCTGCTGTGGAGGTGGCAGACAGCGAGGTGCTACTGTCAGACGAGCAGATTGTCCTGGTTAAAAGCACTTTCGTCGGGGCTTTGTGAGGCTTTCTTCCAGCTCAGGAGTGACAAAGCGACAGGGAGCTGTGAAGAGGGAGAAAATAACACTTTTTTTCAAACGCAAAACAAAACTAATTAACTGTTATTGGTGGAAATGATCCGTGTGACCCTCAGTCGTCCAGGTCTGATCCAGAGTAAAAGGAAAATTTAACTGGAACTAGACAAAACGTTTTAGTTTTTAGAGTGAAGACGTTTCGCTCCATCCTCGGACCTAAATAAAAACAAGGAAAACCGATCCGCTAGCTGACTATGCTAACGCGTGTGAGAGCACTGTAGGCTGTTTGTATAAATGGATGTAGGAGTACATCGTGACTACGTGGCCATTGTGAAAAATAAAATTTAATTGAATTGATGTAGCTAACCTGTTAGCCGCCGTGTTCCAAACAGGAAGTGATCATCGGAGCAAATCGTCTGTACCTGCTCCGGCCTCGATGAGCTTCGTTTGGAGCTGAACGTGGTGACGTCTCACTCAGTCTGTCACTTCTTTGTACAGTCTGTGAGCAGCAGCAGCGTTCAGGCCCTTAAACGGTGTTAAGTACGACTAAGGCACAGTTCACACTTACTGTAGCTCATCAGACCAACAAAGATGAGTTGTAGTGTTGAGTTGTAGTGTTGAGTTGTAGTGTTGAGTTGTGTGTGTTGAGTGTGTAGTGTTGAGCTGTAGTGTTCAGTTGTAGTGTTCAGTTGTAGTGTTCAGTTGTAGTGTTGAGCTGTAGTGTTGAGCTGTAGTGTTCAGTTGTAGTGTTGAGTTGTAGTGTTGAGTTGTAGTGTTGAGCTGTAGTGTTCAGTTGTAGTGTTCAGTTGTAGTGTTGAGCTGTAGTGTTCAGTTGTAGTGTTCAGTTGTTGTAGTTGAGCTGTAGTGTTGAGCTGTAGTGTTGAGCTGTTGAGTCAGTTGTAGTGTTCAGTTAGTTGTAGTGTTCAGCTGTAGTGTGTTGAGCTGTAGTGTTGAGCTGTAGTGTTGAGCTGTAGTGTTGAGTTTGTTGTGTTCAGTTGTAGTGTTGAGTTAGTTGTGTTGAGCTGTGGTGTTCAGTTGTAGTGTTCAGTTGTAGTGTTCAGTTGTAGTGTTGAGCTGTAGTGTTGAGCTGTAGTGTTGAGCTGTAGTGTTGAGTTGTAGTGTTGAGTTGTAGTGTTGAGTTGTAGTGTTGAGTTGTAGTGTTGAGTTGTAGTGTTGAGCTGTAGTGTTGAGCTGTAGTTGAGTTTGTAGTGTTAGCTGTAGTCACACTGTTGACAGTCTGTTTTGTTGAGCTGTAGTGTTGAGCTGTAGTGTTTCAGTTGTAGTGTTGAGTTGTAGTGTTGAGTTGTAGTGTTGAGTTGTAGTGTTGAGTTGTAGTGTTGAGTTGTAGTGTTGAGCTGTAGTGTTGAGCTGTAGTGTTCAGTTGTAGTGTTCAGTTGTAGTGTTGAGCTGTAGTGTTGAGCTGTAGTGTTGAGCTGTAATGTTGAGTTGTAGTGTTGAGCTGTTTATATGTTGTAGCTGTAGCAGTGTTGAGCTGTCGTGTTGAGCTGTCGTGTTCAGCTGTAGTGTTCAGTTGTAGTGTTGAGTTGTAGTGTTGAGCTGTAGTGTTGAGCTGTAGTGTTGAGCTGTCGTGTTGAGCTGTCGTGTTCAGCTGTAGTGTTCAGTTGTAGTGTTCAGTTGTAGTGTTCAGTTGTAGTGTTGAGCTGTAGTGTTGAGTTGTAGTGTTGAGCTGTAGTGTTCAGTTGTAGTGTTGAGTTTGTTCAGTGCTGTTAGCTCGTCCTTCACACTGATATACGGTCGTGCCGCTGGACGTTTTCAGTCTAAAAACAGAAACATATTTTTGTCCAGAGACAGAATCGATTTTTTCTTTTACTGTAACTTTACATTGAGTTTAGCCCAAAGATCTGGTCCAAAACTGGAGCAAACTGTTTCACAAAAAGAGAGAGAGAGTGCAGAGAGAGTCGGACGTCCAGCGGATCCTAGCATAGATGTATAAATGGATGTAGCTAACCTGCTAGCATAGCCTGTATACATAAGTGACTCTCGTGTTATTTTTAAATATTCTAACTGTGGTAAATCTACTTCTCTGGGCCGACTGTAATCAGACTTATAAAAACAAAATGGTGGAATTCGATAAAATATAATGATTGAAAAAGTAAGTCTGAGCAGCTCGCATCTCCACAAACCCGACTCTTCTTCCTGCTTGTTTCCATAGAAACGCTGCTCCTTTAGCTTTAATATTCCACAGTTTGGTATAAAATAAACTATATCTCCACTGAAAATGTTCCTTAATGCGGCTTTAACTTTAATCTGTGGAATCATGCAGGCGACTTCACACCTCCAGAAAGTTACATAGTGTAGCTTTAAAAAACAACCACAAACACAAGAAAATAATCAACAGAAACAACAGTATTTTTTTTAGTTTTTTATTTGTTTTATGGAGAAAATAAAAGTCCTCCTCCTCAGTCTGACCCAGACTCAGACTCGTCCTCAGTCTGGAACTTTCATTTTAAAATCTAATAAACCCAAACATGAACCTGGAATATGAAGCTGCTTCACTCCATGAAACTAAAGTTCAACAGAGATCTCCTCCTGCTCCTCCTGCTCCTCCTCCTGCTCCATGTTTGTGTCCTCCTCCTCCTCCATCTTTATGTTCTCCTCCTCCTCCTGCTCCTCCTGCTCCATGTTTGTGTTCTCCTCTTTGTGTTCTCCTCCTGTCAGTCCTCATGTTTGTGTTCTCCTCCTGCTTCCTCTTTATGTTCTCCTCCTGTTCCAAGTTTGTGTCCTCCTCCTGCTCCATGTTTGTGTTCTCCTCCTGCCTCCTCTTTGTGTTCTCCTCCTGTCCATCCTCATGTTTGTGTTCTCCTCTCTGTGTTCTCCTCTGTGTTCTCCTCTTTGTGTTCTCCACATATCACAACCTCCTGCACCTCCGGTTTAGCAGAGTAGCACTTAGCACGTTCTTTCCCCGACGTCGCTCCTGTTAGCGTTAGCAACAGGTTTGATTGACAGCGTTGCTAAGGGAAGGGGCGTTGCCTTCAACAGCCTGGCTCCTGATTGGCTCTTCAGTTGCTGTGATACTTTGTACCTGCTGGAGCCTCGAGGAGCTTCATTTGGAGCTGAAGCTGTGGAGAACGTCTCTTCTTTAAGTCTGAGCTCGTCTTTAGAGTTTTTCCGTCGTCTTTAGAGTTTTTCCGTCGTGTGATCTGGTTTAAATGTTCCGGCGTCTTGATTAAAAAGCAGCTGAGGTGTTCTGGAGGTTTACATAATACAGTTCTGTTCTCCACAAACTGTCTGAAATGCCTCGTGTTTGTCGTGTTTGAGATGGTGTGTGTGATCCTGTGTTTCCGTGGCGATGATGATGATGATGATGTGGGTCTCCGCTGTTTCCAGGTTCGACGTGGTGCTGATGAAGGAGGGCCGGATGAAAGGACAGGCGTTTGTGGGTCTGCCCAGCGAGGCCAGTGCCCAGCGAGCCCTGAGGGACACCCACGGATATGTGCTCCACGACAAACCGCTCGTGGTCGTATCCTTTTGAACCTCAGGAGGGGGCGGGGCTTAGTTAAAGACAGAGTTATGTTTCATCTGGGTTTAGAGCAAACGGTGAGTTACATGTTAATCGCAGACTGTTTATATAAATGGACGTAGCTAACCTGCTAGCGCCACGTCCCAAACAGGAAGTGATCACATTGCACTTCCTGCTCCATCAGACTCGTCATGTTACTCTTAAATGTTGGTATTAACCCTCGACATGATCCTTTTTATTTCACGTCTGTGTCTGTAAATCAACATATGAACATTAATAACAGACACATCAGGTCCTTCTTTCCCCGACGTCGCTCCTGTTAGCGTTAGCAACAGGTTTGATTGACAGTGTTGCTAAGGGCCTGCTCCCTGTTAAACCAGTGGTGTGGACTGAAGGGGCGTTACCTTCAACAGCCTCTCTCCTGATTGGCTCTCTGGTTGCTATGATACTATGATATAATAACAGCTCGAGCCTCAACGAGCTTCATTTACAGTCGAACTCTCACTTTTCTACAGACTGATATTGACCATTTTAAAATGTTTAGAATCATTGATCACCAGGCCGCCTCAGTGTTAGCGTCACTACTTCCTGTCCAGTTTTATCTCTGAGGTTTTTTTTACACTAAATGAATAAATATTTAAGAGATGAGAGCTGCAGGTGGGGAGGTCAGCAGGGTGCACAGTGGTGGAGCTGCAGGGGATCAGAGGTCAGGGGTCAGAGGTCAGGGGGTCAGGGTCAGACAGTGGACTCAGCTGCAGGTGAATGTCACTGATGTTAAACATAAATAAAATGAAACGTCACCAGAGACACGTCTGTGTTTAGAAAGAGACATGTTTGTGTCTAAATGCTAACGCTAATGCTAACTCTGAGGCATAATAAATATTAAAACCACCACAAACTGAAGTGTTCTACATTTAAATAACTGGGTAGTCTTTACTTAATTAGAAAATATCAAACAAAAAAATTCAGATTTAATAAAAGTGACGTTAGCTTTGAGACACAGCGTGCTAGCTAGCGCGCTACACATCCTGTTAGAGACGTGTTTAGTGACAGAACAAAATGGCAGCTCAAACCACATTTAAAGGTTTAAAGGGAATGAACATTTCCTCGAGGAAGGTTCGGCACGCGCTCATCTCCATGGAGACAACCAGGAGACGTCACCAGGTCAGATCTGTGGAGAGGCGAGCTGCAGTGAGAAGCTGTACAAACAGGTTTAATCAAACAAAGGCAAACTGGACACGGTTTAGAGGAAATTCCAGACAAAAATCTAACTTCTCCGTGGAGACGAGCAGGTGACGGACCCCCCACCCGTAAAGCTCCACACTGCACCTTTAAAGTTAAATCATCAGCAGAAAGTAAGTGTGTATTTAACAGTGTTTACAGTACATGAAGAATACTCCGAGTACCACAGAGTTTGTACTGATTAGTGAAGTTGAATAAACATAATTAAAGTTGTAACATTTGCATAATGAAGAATATAATGAGGTTTATTTTAGAGCAAACAGGCCGTTCTTCACATAAGCACTTGGCTCTAAACCCAACTTTAAATGAACGAGGAAGTTTATTTCTGCCAGATAAAACTGACCAGACTCTTTCAAATCCCACGAGCATCAGATTTAGCCCAAGTGAAAAAGTTTGTGGAAAGTGCAGAAAAAGAACAGCCTGAGTTTGGACAGAGTTTAACGGCTGAAAGACGCTGGAGTCTGAGGGTTTCACGGGGGGAACGTTCACTGGTTCTGCCCTCGACTCACAAGACGGAGAAAAGACACGAGACTCAGGAACAACGAGTATCAGCGAAGTAAAATACTACTGTAGAAAAACAACCACAGATAATAAAACCTTTATATAACGAGGAACAAGCACGAGCGCCGTGAGTAAGGAAAACTACAGGTACTGGAGCAAAAAGTATCACATGAAAACATCGACTTAAGCAAAGGTTTATGTACTGAAAGAGTAAAAAGTCAAAGTATTTCACAGATTTTGAGTCGTATAAAGCTTCGAATGTAAAAGATTTGAGCTGAATTTTTGAAAAAACGACAAAATCCATCGTTTTTCTGTTTTTTTGTTTTTGTTTTGTTTAAATTCTGATCGTGTTAAAATAAACCTCAGACTCTTCAGCAGCTTCACAGAAGAGTACAAATACTTTTACTTTTCAAGTTCATAAATGTAGTGGAGTAAAAAGTACAGATACTGCTCTAAATGTACTCGAGTAAAAGTAAAAGTAAAAGTACACACTGTGAATGTTGATGTGACACATGTTTCCTCGTCTCAAACAGACCTGGAGTTGTGTTTTTTTGTTTCATTCACATGTTTAACACAAACCTGCAGATTTAGGTTGAATTCTTGTCATGTGGTGATACAGGCCCCTCCCACCTTTCCCCTCACCTGGCCCCTCCCACCTCTCCTCACCTGGCCCCTCCCACCTCCCCCCTCACCTGGCCCCTCCCACCTCTCCTCACGTGGCCCCTCCCACCTCACCTGGCCCCTCCCTCCTCACCTCACCTGGCCCCTCCCTCCTCTCCTCACCTGGCCCCTCCCACCTCTCCACACCTTCCCCCCTCACCTGGCCCTTCCCCCCCCCCCCCCTCACCTCACCTGCCCCTCCCCCTCTCCTCACCTGCCCCCCCCACCTGTCCTCACCTGGCCCCTCCCCCTCCTCAACTGGCCCCTCCCACCTGTCCCCCTGGCCCCCCCCTCTCCTCACCTGGTCTTTCTCCAGCCTCACCTGTGCTCTCTGCTCTTCTTCTTCCTTGTCAAAAATCTACCTGGAGTTGTGTTTTGTTTCATTCTAGTGAAGGTGGAGTTTGAAAACACTTCCTGTATCACCACATGATGACATCACAAGGTGGAACAGAGAGTTTTCAGTCTAAATCTGGAGGTTTGTGTTAAACATGTGAGAATGAGACAAACACAGCTCCAGGTCAGTTAAGTAATAATGTTCTATCTTGGATTAAATCTCAGTGAGTTTGTGCTGCAGCTTTAAGTACAGTACTTTACTACTGAAGTACAGTACTTTACTACTGAAGTACAGTACTTTACTACTGAAGTACAGTACTTTACTACTGAAGTACAGGACTTTACTACTTAAGTACAGTACTTTACTACTGAAGTACAGGACTTTACTACTGAAGTACAGGACTTTACTACTTAAGTACAGGACTTTACTACTGAAGTACAGTACTTTACTACTGAAGTACAGTACTTTACTACTTTAACTTCTGTACAAAAGTGGTGAATATTCAAAGTGAGTGAGTTCACTGAGGTAGCGAGGCAGAGGACAGCGGCTCGTGTTGGTTTAATGATTCTTTTAGTGCTGATGTGAGACTGCGGCGTTTTGGGCGAATCCTCCGTCTGCGGCTCACATTAGTGGAGGGAAGTGGGCTACTTAAAATTTAACGACCCCACACGGCGACCCCTCCACATCTGGCTCCGCGCTGACCTTTCACCTGCGCTCGGCCAATCAGCTCCTCGCTTTGGCTCGGCGGCTCCAGACTCGGGCTGTCACCGGGAAATGAGTGAACTTCAGACGGAGCCAAGCGTCTGTGAGGTCCGGTTTTATGATTTTTTTTTGGCCACTAGTCTTCTGGCATTTAAGAGGGAGCAGCTGCGACCTTTTCTCAAATTAAAATCATATGAAGCGGCGAGTGTCAGAGGGAAGACGGTCCCAGCGGCTCGGAGCGAGAGGAAGACGCTCGTGGCTCGGGGTTTTGTGCAATATACGGCGGGGTTAGCATAATAACACCGGGGCTAGCATCATAATACAACGTTTGAGCGTCCGCAGAGGAGTCAGTGCAGGAG
>JAIEZT010000586.1:251935-256935 GCA_019594935.1 Periophthalmus modestus
CAACCATGAGTAATGTGCCCGCGCCGCCCAAATATTGAGAGTCACCGGGGCATTTATCACCGAACGCCGAACAAAATGAGAGATAACCTTTTGGAAGCGGACGCAGATGGAGACGTATGCGGGGCCTCGGTTTAATACCCGACTAATGTGACGATAATGTGTTTCTTATTTAGAGTTTGGCAGGTGCGGCGAGGCAGAGGTGAGGCCCAAACCGTTTTGTGTTGGTGCGACGAAGGAGCGAGAGACGTCGCCGAAGTGAGACGGAGAAAAACTGATGAACAGAAGCGAGTCGAGGCCGAGGATCAGGTTAGATTCATGTGAGAAACGTCGTCTACGGGTTTCGGCGAAGGTGGAAAAAAGACATTTGTACCTGTCAGACGATGGGACGATTCTCACAGCCGAAATAATTACGATTAACGATTATATCACGATAATTATTAGAGTCGTTCTGGACGTGAATAATTATACTTTTAATCTCATGGGTAAGTTGGATTGAACTGTTATAATCTCGTACTTTGTCGTCAGTGAAAACGACGATTTCGAGGAGAATATTCGACGATCAGAGACGTCAACTCATATTTGGGGCCAGGGGCCAGAAGTCTCACATGGGGCCCCCTTTAATGAAGTCTCACATGGGGCCCCTCTAATACAGATGAATAAGAAGAGAGTCCGATTCTGGGCCCTAAACCCGGGACAACAGACTTTTCTCTGCACATTCTGTCGGTGTAATGACATTATCTTCGTTGGGGATTGTCATGATTTTATAAAATCTCGATAAATTATATTGTTTTTTATCGTCTCGTCCCTCGTAACCAAAGAGTTTACAGTTAAATCACAATAAAATGTTTTTTTAAAATTTTATTCATCTTTATTTTAATTCATTTGAGTTTTAAGAGGTTGTTTATTTTGTGTTTTCCGACTTTAATAAAACTGTTCGCTCTGAGACACAGTTTGAGACGCTGCTGTGAACAGAGCCACGTTTATGTGGGAATAAAAAGTAAATTTGACACTTTCAAATAGTAAAACCTTAGCGGCTCTTAGCCGTAGCTGTTTTTAGCCTTAGCGGCTCTTAGCCTTAGCGGCTCTTAGCTTTAGCGGCTCTTAGCCTTAGCGGCTCTTAGCCTTAGCGGCTCTTAGCCTTAGCGGCTCTTAGCCTTAGCGGCTCTTAGCCTTAGCGGCTCTTAGCCGTAGCTGTTCTTAGCCTTAACGACTCTTAGTCTTAGCGGCTCTTAGATTTAGTGGCTCTTAGTCTTAGCGGCTCTTAGCTTTAGCAGCTCTTAGCCCTAGCTGTTCTTAGCCTTAGCGCCTATTAGCCTTAGCGGCTCATAGTCTTAGCGGCTCTTAGCCTTAGCGGCTCTTAGCCTTAGCGGCTCTTAGCCGTAGCTGTTCTTTAGCTTAACGGCTCTTAGTCTTAGCGGCTCTTAGATTTAGTGGCTCTTAGTCTTAGCGGCTCTTAGCTTTAGCGGCTCTTAGCTTTAGCGGCTCTTAGCCCTAGCTGTTCTTAGCCTTAGCGCCTATTAGCCTTAGCGGCTCATAGTCTTAGCGGCTCTTAGCCTTAGCGGCTCTTAGCCGTAGCTGTTCTTAGCCTTAACGGCTCTTAGTCTTAGCGGCTCTTAGATTTAGTGGCTCTTAGTCTTAGCGGCTCTTAGCTTTAGCGGCTCTTAGCTTTAGCGGCTCTTAGCCCTAGCTGTTCTTAGCCTTAGCGCCTATTAGCCTTAGCGGCTCATAGTCTTAGCGGCTCTTAGCCTTAGCGGCTCTTAGCCTTAGCGGCTCTTAGTCTTAGCAGCTCTTAGCTTTAGCGGCTCTTAGCCCTAGCTGTTCTTAGCCTTAGCGCCTATTAGCCTTAGCGGCTCATAGTCTTAGCGGCTCTTAGCCTTAGCGCCTATTAGCCTTAGCGGCTCATAGTCTTAGCAGCTCTTAGCCTTAGCGGCTCTTAGTCTTAGCGGCTCTTAGCTTTAGCAATTTTTAGCTGTAGCTCTTCTTAGCCTTAGCTCTTCTTAGCCTTAGCGGCTCTTAGCCTTAGCGGCTCTTAGCCTCTTAGCATAGTCACGAGTCCTGAGAGCCACGAGGTGTGAGCCACGAGCCACGAGATGAGTCACTCACACATCTGCAGCTTCATAATCACTGGGGACAAAGAGAAGAGAGAGAGAGAGAGAAGAGGGGAGAGGAGAGGAAAGAAAGAGGAGAGAGAAACGTGGAAAAGAGAGAGAGGGATGAGGAGAGATTGGAAAAGAGGAGAGAAAGTAGAGAGGCATGAGGAGAGGAGGGCAGACCTCCTCAGACCCCCTCAGATCTCCTCAGGCCTCCTCAGGCCTCCTCAGATCTCCTCAGGCCTCCTCAGGCCTCCTCAGATCTCCTCAGGCCTCCTCAGATCTCCTCAGGCCTCCTCAGACCTCCTTAGACCTCCTCAGACCTCCTCAGACCCCCTCAGATCTCCTCAGACCTCCTCAGAGCCCCTCAGATCTCCTCAGACCTCCTCAGATCTCCTCAGACCTCCTCAGACCTCCTCCGACCTCATCAGACCTCCTCAGACCTCCTCAGACTTCCTCAGACCTCCTCAGACTTCCTCAGACCTCCTCAGACCTCCTCAGACCTCCTCAGACCTCCTCAGACCTCCTCAGACTTCCTCAGACCTCCTCAGATCTCCTCAGACTTCCTCAGACCTCCTCAGACTTCCTCAGACCTCCTCAGACTTCCTCAGACCTCCTCAGATCTCCTCAGACTTCCTCAGGCCTCCTCAGATCTCCTCAGACCTCCTCAGATCTCCTCAGGCCTCCTCAGACCTCCTCAGATCTCCTCAGGCCTCCTCAGATCTCCTCAGGCCTCCTCAGATCTCCTCAGGCCTCCTCAGGCCTCCTCAGACCTCCTAGACCTCCTCAGACCTCCTCAGACCCCCTCAGATCTCCTCAGACCTCCTCAGAGCCCCTCAGATCTCCTCAGACCTCCTCAGATCTCCTCAGACAGACTCCTCAGACCTCCTCAGACCTCCTCAGACCTCCTCAGACTCCACCTCAGACCTCCTCAGACCTTCCTCAGACCTCCTCAGACTTCCTCAACCTCCTCAGACTCCTCTCCTCAGACCTCCTCAGACCTCCTCAGACCTCCTCAGACCTCAGAACCCCTCCTCAGACTTCCTCAGACCTCCTCAGACTTCCTCAGACCTCCTCAGACTTTCCTCAGACCTCCTCAGATCTCCTCAGACTTCCTCAGGCCTCCTCAGATCTCCTCAGACCTCCTCAGATCTCCCTCAGGCCTCCTCAGACCTCCTCAGATCTCCTCAGGCCTCCTCAGATCTCCTCAGGCCTCCTCAGATCTCCTCAGGCCTCCTCAGGCCTCCTCAGACCTCCTTAGACCTCCTCAGACCTCCTCAGACCCCCTCAGATCTCCTCAGACCTCCTCAGAGCCCCTCAGATCTCCTCAGACCTCCCTCAGATCTCCTCAGAGACCTCCTCAGACCTCCTCCGACCTCATCAGACCTCCTCAGATCTCCTCAGACCTCCTCAGACCTCTTTAGACCTCCTTAGACTTCCTCAGACCTCCTCAGACTTCCTCAGACCCCCTCAGATCTCCTCAGACCTTCTCAGACCTCCTCAGACTTTCTCAGACCTCCTCAGACCTCCTCAGACTTCCTCAGACTTCCTCAGACTTCTTCAGACCTCCTCAGACCTCCTCAGACCTCCTCAGACCTCCTCAGACCTCCTCAGACCTTCTCAGACCTCCTCAGACCTCCTCAGATCTCCTTAGACTTTCTCAGACCTCCTCAGACCTCCTCAGACCTCCTCGACCTGCCTCGCTGACCCCCTCATCACACGCACACATCGATAAACCGTGTGTTCGGAGAATGTAGATGTTCGGAGATGGATCCCGGTGCTGCAGGGAGTAGTTTGTGTAGATTGATAAGGCTCCGGGTCGTGCAGGTGTGATGTATTCAGAGCACGAGGAGGACGTGTCAGTCGACGGTATTAAACCAAAATGAGATTCACTGATTGAGTTTAGGAGACTCGAATGCAAAGAGTAAAACAGAGGAGACGCCTTCGTGGCTGCTGTAGATGCAGAAATACAACTTTAGGACCTTAGTGTGAGGAAGTGCTGGGAATAGTAACGAGTAAAACTAAACTTTCCTCTGAAACGCCGTTAAAGTCGCTGTCGCTGTAACGAGACTCGTGAATTTAATGTCTCATTCAGAGGAGCTGCAGAGTTTTCTCGATGTTTCGGGACAAAACCGAGACGAGGGATTAGAGACGGTGATGGGCTCAAACAGAGATGTTCAGCTGTGAGTCGTGTTGGTGGAGTGTTCAGGAGACACTGGCTCTGATGTGACGGCTGAATATAACAGTTTTTTACTTGGAAAACAGCTGTGGGGGTTTTATTTTTCAGGATTTTCAGTTACGGCGTCACATCAAAAGTAACTGGTAACTCTGACTTACACTTTGGGGCCTGTAACACAAATATTCATGTATGTGATGTTTTTATGTTACTGAAAAATAGTGACTCATTTAAAATAGTTTAACACAAACACTATTATATAAAAGTCATTTTGTTTCTTTTTACACCAAGTTTGTGAGATTTGTTTTTCATCACCAAGAACGACGACCAACACTTACACTGCGTTAGATCAGAATGTATAAAAATGACTTCTCGAAGGGGAGACGGCGGCTCAGTTGGTAGAGCGTTTGTGCACTGACCCACAGGTTGGTGGTGCGACGACGGCGTTCAGTTAAAGCGTACAACGACATTCTGTTAAAGTGTATGACTTCGTTCAGTTAAAGCGTACGGCGGCGTTCAGTTAAAGCGTACGGCGGCGTTCAGTTAAAGCGTACGACGGCGTTCAGTTAAATGAAACTTCGCCGATGTTTATTGTTTTATTTCTTCTCTTCTCATCGTCCAGGTCGGCTCCACGTTCGCTCCTTAACACCGTCTCTGAGCGTCTTTGAGCGTTTTTGAGCGTCTTCGAGCGTAAACTGTCTTTTTCTTTTCTTAAGTCTGATTTCTGACGTCTT
>JAIEZT010000586.1:261935-409435 GCA_019594935.1 Periophthalmus modestus
AGCAGATGGACGAGCCGCAGTCGCCCTGGGGCAGACGGATGGAGGCGTGGCTGCCGTTCTGCGCCGACACCATCCTTCACCATCACCTGCTGCACCTTCATACAGTCACGTGGATCAGTGTCTTGCCCAAGGACACAAACGTCTGATGTGTCCAAACCTGCTCAGTGTTTAAACTAGTCCTACTGAGCTTGAGTCTCTATGGTTCTCATCTCTGTGTGGTGTTTTAATTTGCACATTTTAAATCACAATATTCATCTAGAACAACGAAAAAAAAAGAAACAAGAAAAGTGCAGTGTCCAGTGGAGCCGTAAACGTCGTGACGATAAACAGTGGTGTAGCTGTAGCGCCCCCTGTGGACAGACACGTCACAGCAGCACGTTTTAAACATTTGGACCAAAATGACGACGCGACGCTGCAGAATCGAAGAGTGTCAACGATTAAGGAAATAAAACTGGAGAAGGACGAGCGGACGACACAGCGGGCGTGTCACAGTGGGCGTGTCACAGGGGGCGTGTCACAGTGGGCGTGTCACAGTGAGTGTGTCACAGTGGGCGTGTCACAGTGGGCGTGTCATAGTGGGCGTGTCACAGTGGGCGTGTCACAGTGGGCGTGTCACAGTGAGTGTGTCACAGTGGGCGTGTCACAGTGGGGCGTGTCACAGGGGGCGTGTCACAGTGAGTGTGTCACAGTGGGCGTGTCACAGTGGGCGTGTCACAGTGGGCGTGTCACAGTGGGCGTGTCACAGTGAGTGTGTCACAGTGGGCGTGTCACAGTGGGCGTGTCACAGTGGGCGTGTCATAGTGGGTGTGTCACAGGGGGCGTGTCACAGTGGGCGTGTCACAGTGAGTGTGTCACAGTGGGCGTGTCACAGGGGGCGTGTCACAGTGGGCGTGTCACAGTGAGTGTGTCACAGTGGGCGTGTCACAGTGGGCGTGTCATAGTGGGCGTGTGTCAGTGGGCGTGTCACAGTGGGCGTGTCACAGTGAGTGTGTCACAGTGGGCGTGTCACAGTGGGCGTGTCACAGGGGGCGTGTCACAGTGGGCGTGTCACAGTGAGTGTGTGTCACAGTGGGCGTGTCACAGTGGGCGTGTCACAGTGGGCGTGTCATAGTGGGTGTGTCACAGGGAGTGTGTTACAGTGGGCGTATCACAGGGGGCGTGTCACAGTGGGCGTGTCACAGTGGGCGTGTCACAGTGGGCGTGTCATAGTGGGCGTGTGTCACAGGGAGTGTGTTACAGTGGGCGTGTCACAGGGGGCGTGTCACAGGGGGCGTGTCACAGTGGGCGTGTCACAGTGGGCGTGTCACAGGGGGCGTGTCACAGTGGCCGTGTCATAGTGGGCGTGTCACAGTGGGCGTGTCACAGGGGGCGTGTCACAGTGGAGGTTAAACGGGGCAGATTGACAAAATGGCGTCTTGAAAAGTAAGAGATTACTCAAACGATGATGACACTTTTATGCTTGTGATGTCATCATGTGGTGACACAGGAAGTGCTCCACTGAGTTTTTAAACTCCACCGTGTGTTTGTGCTTTCGGACCTTTAAAGTGACTTTTCTTTCTTTTTTCAGTCGATTTGTGGTTAAACGACAGAACACTTCGCACAAACACAGATCCGGTCTGTGCCTCGTCGTGGTCGTGTCGCTCACACGGGGCGTCCGACGGGACTCGTGGCGCTCGGCTCTGATCTCGAGCAGGATGTGGAGCTGGGACATATTGAACAAACCTGAGCTGTAAACACACGGAGCCTCTGCAGCTCATCAGCAAACACTCGAGACACAGAGACTCGAGACGCAGAGACTCGAGACGCAGAGAGGACGTCCCACACGAGAAACGTTTTCTGTTTAACACGAAGAACAAACACACGACCCACGAACGATTCATCTGTTTGATAAAGTCATTTTTATACAGGCTCAAACCTCTTCACTCGACCACAGACGAGATCCTAGAACCGAAAGAGTGAATCACATCTCTGGGTTTGGACCTGGTCTAGACTCAGTTTGGTCTTATTCTAGATTCGGTTTGGTCCTGTTCTAGACTCAGTTTGGTCCAGTTCTAGACTCAGTTTGGTCCTGTTCTAGACTCAATTTGGTCCTGTTCTAGACTCGTCTTGGTCTGTCACTTTTTTTGGTCAGGCCTGTCATTTTTATACAGAATTTTTTCGTCTTCATTCATTCACTGGGGGGTTAAGTGTCTTGCCCAAGGACACAACAACATCATTCTTCTGTCGCAGCTGGAATCACATCGTCAACCTGTGAGTCAGAGGATTTAACTGCTCAACCACCGTTTATGTCGAGAGCGGGATTCGAACCTCCAACCTTCAGATCCCTGGACAAACGCTCTACCAACTGAGCCACTGTCACATGAGGTAAAATAAACTCCCCAGAGACACCTCCAGACACAGGGAGAACGTGCAAACTCCACCAGACAGGCACCACCTCAGGAATCAAACCCGGGACCTTCATAATGTCTGTCTTTTGAATGGCGTAAAGTCCTCAAAATGGCGCCTGAACATGCACAGGCTCCGCACTGACGACGTTAAAGTGGATCTAAATCCTCTTTAAACTGTCAGAACCACATAAAACCTCCGCTCTCAACCTGAACGCTTCACCCCTTTAATGCCCCGCTTCACCCAAAACACCTCCTTTACCTCCACCCAGACTCAGACTGTCAGATTTCAATTAGGCTCCGGCTCCGTCGCTCGTCACACGTCAACTCGAAGAAAACGAGCGTCAGACCTGCACGAGCCGCAGACCCACACGCCGAGGAAGAACTGTTGTTTGGGGGAGTGACAGGGGCTTGACACACACACAGACACACACACACACACACACACACACACAGACACACACAGACACACACACACATACACACAGACACACACACAGACACAGACACACACACACACACACACACACACACACACACACACACACACACACTCCTCCTCCTCTTCCTCGCCGCTCCACTGGGACTATATTTTTCATGCTTTCAGAGCCGGCGGCGGTGACGAGGCAGTGACAGAACCTTCTTACAGTGACACCTCGGAGGGTCCAGAGGTGGTTGGCGGCACCTGCACCGGCGCTCTGTGGCGTTACACCCGCACGGTGCTCCACGCCGCCGCCACCACCACCGCGCCCCCGCCACCACCACCGCCCCCGCCCCCGCCGCCGCCGACTGGCACAGGCGGAAACGCTCAGGAGTGAAAGACGTCACAGACTGAGGAGTTTGACTGATTTATCTGTTTGAGCTGGAGACAGGAGGGGTGGGACAGGGGCGTGGACAGGGGCGGGGCAGGGGCGGGGCAGGGGCGGGGCAGGGGCGGGACAGAGGCGTGAACGCCGCGACGCCACGAGGAACTTTGAAAATGTGTTTGAAATAAAAAAATGTGTAAAAAAAACAACGTCTGAGTCCTGGAGTAAAACAAGTGACTCACTTCTGTGGGTTTGGCCCTGGTTTAATTAAGAGGGTTGGTCCAGTTCTAGACTCAGTTCGGTTCAGTTTTAGACTCGGTTTGGTTCAGTTCTAGACCCAGTTTGGTTCAGTTTTAGACTCGGTTTTGTCCGGTTCTAGACTCGGTTTGAACCTCATCTCGACTGACCCTGACCTCTGACCTCTGACCTCTGACCTCTGACCTCTGTAGAAGTATAAATGACTTTCTTCAGCCTCTGTTTCTTTTCACAGATACTGAGCCTGGACAGATGTGTTTATTTTATTATATTTTATTATATTTTTATTATATTTTTGTTATATTTTATTATATTTTTATCATATTTGATTATATTTGATTATATTTGATTATATTTTTATTATATTTTATTATATTTTATTATATATTTTATTATATTTTTATTATATTTTGTTATATTTTATTATATTTTTTCTATATATTTTTTATTATTTTTTTGTTATATTTTATTATATTTTTTATTATATTTTTTTATTATATTTTATTATTTTTATTATATTTATTATTATATTTTATTATATTTTTATTATATTTTTATTATATTTATTATATTTTATTATATTTTATCATATTTTAAATATATTTTATTGTATTTTTTATTATATTTTATTATATTTTAAATATATTTTATTATATTTTTTATTATATTTTATTATATTTTTATTATATTTTATTATATTTTATTATATTTTTATTATATTTTTATTATATTTTATTATTTTTATTATATTTATTATATTTTTTATTATATTTTATTATATTTTATTATATTTTTATTATATTTTTATTATATTGTATTATATTTTATTCTATGACATGTGAGCTGCAGAAGTGGCTGATGGGTAATTTATTTCATTTTGCTCCAAACGGGGTCAGTGTTCACATGTTTAGATGTTATAAAGCTAAAGCTAATGCTAATGCTAATGCTAATACTGATGCTAATGATAATGCTAAAGCTAACGCTGACAGACCACATTTAGACCCACACACTCTCTGATGTTCGTCTCCGTGGTTACGGCCCTGTCGGCTCTGGTACAGCGGAGAGCTGCTGTTAGAGTCAGAACCTCCGTCACAAAGAGACGACACGACTCAGTGAGACTGAGCACGAGAAACACACACACACACACACACACAAACACACACACAGAGACACACCACCCACACACACACACACACACACACACACACACACACACACACACACACACACATACAGAGACACACACACATACACACACACACATACAGGCACACACACACACAGAGACACACACATATATATATACACACACACACACACACATATATACACACAAACACACACACACACACACACACAAACACACACACAGAGACACACACACATATATACACACAACACACACACACACACACACACAAACACACACACAGAGACACACTCCACACACACACATACACAAACACATAGAGACACACACACACAGAGACACACACACACAGACACACACACACACACACACACACACACAGAGCGACCGAGGACGCCCAAGCAGAGACACAAACACACAACTCACACACATACAGACACACGCATAGTCACACTCTCCTCTCCTCCTCTGCTCCTCCTCCTCTGCTCCTCCTCTCCTCCTCCTCTCCTCTGCTCCTCCTCCTCTGCTCCTCCTCCCTCCTCCTCTGCTCCTCCTCCTCCTCCTCTCCTCTGCTCCTCCTCTCCTCCTCCTCTCCTCCTCTCCTGTCCTCCTCTGCTCCTCCTCTCCTCTGCTCCTCCCTCCCCTCTGCTCCTCCTCCTCTCCTCCTCTCCTCCTCCTCTCTCTCTGCTCCTCCTCCTCCTCCTCTCTCTCCTCCTCCTCCTCTCCTCCTCCTCCTCCTCCTCCTCTCCTCTCCTCTCCTCCTCCTCCCTCCTCTGCTCCTCCTCCTCTCCTCCTCTCCTCCTCCTCCTCCTCCTCTCCTCCTCTCCTCTCCTCCTCTGCTCCTCCTCTCCTCTGCTCCTCCTCCTCTCCTCTGCTCCTCCTCTCCTCTGCTCCTCCTCCTCTCCTCCTCTGTTCGTCCTCTCCTCCTCTGCCCCTCCTCTCCTCTGCTCCTCCTCTCCTCTGCTCCTCCTCCTCTCCTCCTCTGCTCCTCTTCCTCTCCTCCTCTGCTCCTCCTCCTCTCCTCCTCTCCTCCTCCTCTCCTCTGCTCCTCCTCTCCTCTCCTCCTCCTCCTCTCCTCCTCTCCTCTCCCTCCTCCTCCTCTCCTCTCCTCTCCTCCTCCTCTCCTCTCCTCCTCCTCCTCTCCTCCTCCTCCTCCTCCTCCTCCTCTCCTCCTCCTCCTCCTCCTCCTCCTCCTCCTCCTCCTCTCCTCCTCCTCTCCTCTGCTCCTCCTCCTCTGCTCCTCCTCTCCTCCTCCTCTCTCCTCTCCTCCTCTCCTCCTCCTCCTCCTCCTCTCCTCTCCTCCTCTCCTCCTCCTCCTCTCCTCTGCTCCTCCTCTCCTCTCCTCCTCCTCTCCTCTCCTCCTCCTCCTCTCCTCCTCCTCCTCCTCTCCTCCTCCTCTCCTCTGCTCCCTCCTCTCCTCCTCCTCCTCTTCCTCCTCTCCTCCTCCTCTCCTCCTCTCCTCTCCTCTCCTCCTCCTCTCCTCCTCTCCTCTCCTCCTCTGCTCCTCCTCCCTGTTTCATTCCTTCAGTTTCAGTGTTTCACGTTTTCGGTGGAAACTCGTCGTTTTCCTGATGGAGCGAAGTCGAGACTCTGAGTCTGTGGTTTCGAGTCGATTCAAACTTTTCACTTTTCTCCTGGAGTTTGACTAAACGGGACCAGGTTCTGCTCGAGTGTCGCCTGGTTTCAGGGCGACGTCGTTTGAGATAAAAAAACATCGTCGAACGGCGAACCTGCAGCGAAACAAGATCACGATATTATCCAGAGACGAGGTGGAACAAGTTTTCAATTCTGTTACTTAAGGAAAAGTAAAAGTATTAAAGTACCTGTTTAAAAATGTACTTAAAGAGTAAAAGTAAAAGTATTTCACAGATTTTGAGTCTAAATCTTCAAATGTGGAGATTTTGATAAAGATTTGAGCTGAATCTTGAAGAAACGACTGAATCCACCGTTTTTTTTTGTATGTTTTTGTTTTGTTTAAATTCTGAAAGTGTTAAAATAAACCTCAGACTTTTAATAAAAATACTTTTATTTTTCAGTCCTGTTCATAAATGTAGTAGAGTAGAAAGTACAGATACTGCTCTGAATGTACTCTAGTAAAAGTGTAACTGTGAATGTACTCGAGTAAAGTACAGATACATAAACATTTAAACTCAAGTACAGCACATCTGAAAACAACTGTGTGTGTGTGTGTGTGTGTGTGTGTGTATGTGTGTCTGTGTGTGTGAGTGAGTGTGTGTCTGTGTGTGTCTGTGTGTGTCTGTGTTCTCCTGTGTGTGTGTGTCTGTGTATGCCTGTGTGTGCCTGTGTGTGTCTGTGTGTGTCTGTGTGTGTCTGTGTGTCTGTGTGTGTGAGTGTGTGTCTGTGTGTGTGAGTGAGTGTGTGTCTGTGTGTGTCTGTGTGTCTGTGTGTGTCTGTGTGCTCCTGTGTGTGTCTGTGTTCTCCTGTGTGTGTGTGTGTGTGTGTGTGTGTGTGTCTGTGTGCCTGTGTGTGTCTGTGTGTGCCTGTGTGTGTCTGTGGTGTGTCTGTGTGTGTGTGTGTGTGTGTGTGTGTGTGTGTGTCTGGGTGTGTCTGTGTGTGTGTCTGTGTGTGTCTGTGTGTGCCTGTGGTGTCTGTGTGTGTCTGTGTGTGTGTCTGTGTTCTCCTGTGTGTGTCTGTGTGTGTCTGTGTGTGTGTCTGTGTTCTCCTGTGTGTGTCTGTGTGTGTCTGTGTGTGTGTCTGTGTGTGTCTGTGTTCTCCTGTGTGTGTGTCTGTGTGTGTCTGTGTGTGTCTGTGTTCTCCTGTGTGTGTCTGTGTGTGTCTGTGTGTGTCTGTGTGTGTCTGTGTGTGTCTGTGTGTGTCTGTGTGTGTCTGTGTGTGTGTCTGTGTGTGTCTGTGTGTGTGTGTGTGTGTCTGTGTGTGCCTGTGTTCTCCTGTGTGTGTCTGTGTGTGTCTGTGTGTCTGTGTGTGCCTGTGTTCTCCTGTGGTGTCTGTGTGTGTCTGTGTGTGTCTGTGTGTGCCTGTGTTCTTCTGTGTGTGTCTGTGTGTGTCTGTGTGTGTCTGTGTGTGCCTGTGTTCTCCTGTGTGTGTCTGTGTGTGTCTGTGTTCTCCTGTGTGTGTCTGTGTGTGTCTGTGTGTGTCTGTGTGTCTGTGTGTGTCTGTGTGTGCCTGTGTTCTCCTGTGTGTGTCTGTGTGTGTCTGTGTGTGTCTGTGTGTGTCTGTGTGTGTCTGTGTGTGTCTGTGTTCTCCTGTGTGTGTCTGTGTGTGTCTGTGTGTGCCTGTGTTCTCCTGTGTGTGTCTGTGTGTGTCTGTGTGTGTCTGTGTGTGTCTGTGTGTGTGTGTGTGCCTGTGTTCTCCTGTGTGTGCCTGTGTTCTCCTGTGTGTGTCTGTGTGTGTCTGTGTGTGTCTGTGTGTGTCTGTGTGTGTGTGTGTGCCTGTGTGTTCTCCTGTGTGTGCCTGTGTTCTCCTGTAGGGGGCACTGTTGAAGCAGGTTGACGGTTTGTCTTAACGTCTCTTCTGCTGCTCTGTCCAACCGGGGATTTCAGTTCAACTTTTTTTTTTGTTCATTTTCTTGCCTCTTCTTTAACTTGTATTTGTTCCAGGAAGTGCTACAGTCGGAGGTTCTCTTCTCCAGCTTTTGCAAATTTCTCCACGGATTTAAGAGAAAGGATTTGAGAAGTTGCGGCCTTCTGCCGCGGCCTGGCGCGAGGGCGATTGCTGTTTTCTCCATGATGTAACTAAGTCTTATTTTATATTTCTCCCTTTTTCCTTTGAGATCTCACAACAACGAGCTCGTAACGGCTCCCGGAGTGTCCTCGGAGATATGCAAATCACCGGGGACTTATTAATCGGGATTATGCAAATGAGGATGTAAAGAGACAGAAAAGACGACAAACGTGGCGTCAGCAGCTCCACGACCAGAGACTTTTGTCTGAAGGAAAAACACGAACCCTGAGCTGTGATCGTCCCGTCTGAGACGACCCCGAGAACACGGTCCCAGAGGGAGGAGGAGACACGGGGGAGAGGAGACACGGGGGAGGAGACACGGGGAGGAGACACGGGGAGGAGACACAGGGGAGGAGACACGGGGGAGGAGACACGGGGGAGGAGACACGGGGGAGGAGACACGGGGAGGAGACACGGGGAGGAGACACGGGGAAGAGACACGGGGGAGGAGACACGGGGAGGAGACACGGGGGAGGAGACACAGGGGAGGAGACACGGGGGAGGAGACACGGGGGAGGAGACACGGGGGAGGAGACACAGGGGAGGAGAACGGGGGAGGGGACACGGGGGAGGGGACACGGGGAGGGAGACACGGGGGAGGAGACACGGGGAGGAGACACAGGGGAGGAGACACGGGGGAGGGGACACGGGGGAGGGGACACGGGGAGGAGACACGGGGAGGAGACACGGGGAGGAGACACGGGGAGGAGACACGGGGAGGGACACGGGGGGGAGGAGACACGGGGGAGGAGAGACGGGGAGGAGACACGGGGGAGGAGACACAGGGGGAGGAGACACGGGGAGGAGACACAGGGGGAGGAGACACGGGGGAGGAGACACGGGGGAGGAGAGACGGGGGAGGAGACACGGGGGGAGGAGACACGGGGGAGGGGCGGAGACACGGGGAGGGAGACACGGGGGAGGAGAGATCGGGGAGGAGACACGGGGAGGAGACACGGGGGAGGAGACACGGGGAGGAGAGACAGGGGAGGAGACACGGGGGAGGAGAGAGACATGGGGGGAGGAGACACGGGGGAGGAGACGGGGGGGAGGAGAGATGGGGGAGGGGTGGAGACACGGGGAGAGAGACGGGGGAGGGGCGGAGACACGGGGAGGAGACATGGGGGAGGAGACACGGGGGAGGGGTGGAGACACGGGGAGGAGACATGGGGGAGGGAGACACGGGGGAGGAGGAGACACGGGGGAGGAGACACGTGGGGGAGGAGACACAGGGGAGGGGACACGGGGAGGAGACACGGGGGAGGAGACACGGGGAGGAGACACGGGGAGGAGACACGGGGGAGGGAGACACGGGGGAGGAGACACGGGGGAGGAGACACGGGGAGGGGACACGGGGGAGGGGACACGGGGAGACACGGGGGAGGAGGAGACACGGGGGAGGAGACACGGGGGAGGAGACACAGGGGAGGAGACACGGGGGAGGGGGACACGGGGAGGGGGACACGGGGGAGGAGGACACGGGGGAGGAGACACGGGGGAGGAGACACGGGGGAGGAGACACGGGGAGGAGACACGGGGGAGGAGACACGGGGGAGGGGACACGGGGGAGGAGACACGGGGAGAGACACGGGGGAGGAGAGATGGGGGAGGGGCGGAGACACGGGGGAGGAGACACGGGGAGGAGACACGGGGGGAGGAGAGATCGGGGAGGAGACACGGGGGAGGAGACGCGGGGGGGGGAGGAGAGATGGGGGAGGGGCGGAGACACGGGGGAGGAGACACGGGGAGGAGACACGGGGGAGGGCGGAGACACGGGAGAGGAGACACGGGGGAGGAGACACGGGGGAGGAGAGATGGGGGAGGAGACACGGGGGGGAGGAGACACGGGGGAGGGGCGGAGACACACGGGGAGGAGACACGAGGAGGAGACACGGGGGAGGAGACACGGGGAGGAGACACGGGGGAGGAGAGATCGGGGAGGAGACACGGGGGAGGAGACGCGGGGGGAGGAGAGATGGGGGAGGGGCGGAGACACAGGGGAGGAGAGATGGGGGAGGAGAGACGGGGGGAGGAAAGACGGGGGAGGAGAGACGGGGGAGAGGCGGAGACACGGGGGGAGGGGCGGAGACACGGGGGGAGGGGCGGAGACACAGGGGAGGAGAGATGGGGAGGAGAGACGGGGGAGAGGCGGAGACACGGGGGGAGGGGCGGAGACACGGGGGGAGGGGCGGAGACACGGGAGGAGGAGAGACGGGGGGGGAGGAGACAGGGGAGGGGGGTGGAGATACGGGGGAGGGGCGGCAACACGGGGGGAGGAGACACGGGGGAGGAGACACGGGGGAGGAGACACGGGGGAGGGGTGGAGCCTGGACCTGGAGCCTGTTTCCTGTTTCCACTTGTGCTTAATCTGGGGATGACTCGGGGGACCGTCCTGATTGGACGGGGATGACTCGGGGGACCGTCCTGATTGGACGGGGATGACTCGGGGGACCGTCCTGATTGGACGGGGATGACTCGGGGGACCGTCCTGATTGGACGGGGATGACTCGGGGGACGGCTGGTGACCTGCAGTGATTTTTCCCGCCCTGCTCCACCATTATTGGCAGGTTTTGGAGGCGGCGGCGCACAGGGCGAACCAATGCATTTCTGTAGATGACTGCGAGCCAAGGAAAGATTGAATTCTCACTTTCCCCCATCACCGTGTTAGTCTGTGTGTGTGTGTGTGTGTGTGTGTGTCTGTGTGTGTGTGTGTGTGTGTGTGTGCGTTTGTGTCTCTCTGTGTGTGTGTGCGTTTGTGTGTCTCTGTGTGTGTTCGTGCGGGAATCGGTGACTCTCCCTGAAATAGGCAGTGATGTATGAGGTACATGGAGGAGGCAGCTCAGGCCCGGCTGAATCAGGAAACTGTCTGACAACTAAATGGCGGGTCCCCCTCCCCTCGCCAAACTCATTATGATTTGGTGGCGTTTCCTCTGGCTCTGCTCACAAATCGATGCTTTTGTAAGTGTGCCATGGTGCAGTCATTAGGAGACGTGCTTTATATCACGGGCTAATGAGCGGCGGCCGCGGAGTCTTTCAGGTAGCCGCTAATAAGCAAAAAGCTGGATTTCTTGTTCTGTTTCCGAGCTGTGAACGGGCATCTGAGGTAATTAAAATGACAGAAGTGTTAGAACAGAGAAGATATATCAGCACAGAGTCAGTTTGAGAAGGAACCATATGAAAACTCCACAATGTGATGATTTATAATTTACACCACGGTAACGTCTTTATGAACTTCATTTAACTGTCAATTCAGCAAGTGTGACGTCGCTGAGGGAGAAGCGTGACGTCACAGTGATGTCACAGTGACGTCACTGAGGGAGCTCGACGTCGCTGAGGGAGCGTGACATCACAGTGACGTCACTGAGGGAGCGCGACGTCACCCACAGCGTTCGGCTCCAAATGAAGCTCATGGATTTTACCAAAAAAAAAAAAAAAAAAAAATAATAACCTAATTCTGATCCTGTCCAAATATCATCTGCAACGTTACAAAGCGGCGCTTAGCGACACAGTCAAACCTGTTGCTAACGCTAACGGGAGCGACCTCGGGGAAAGAAGACGCCAACTTCTCTTCTACAGATATTATCAAGGACAATAATGTAAAGTGGATTTTCTCAAGAAGGGACTTATATTTTTATAGAAGTAAAATAGATTTGGCTTTTGGAAATATTATTATACGAAGAGAAAGAAACAACGTTAAAGATTTAAAGAGTTAGAGTTTTGTTCAGAAACACAAACCATCTGTGAACAGGAACAAGGCCTTAGACGTCATCCACCCCCCAACTCCACCCTCAGACCCAAACCTGGAAAACAATAGTGCTAGCCAGTACGCTAATAGCCAGTACGCTAATAGCCAGTATGCTAATAGCCAGTACGCTAATAGCAGTATACTAATAGCCAGTACGCTAATAGCCAGTACGCTAATAGCCAGTACGCTAATCGCCAGTACGCTAATCGCCAGTACGCTAATCGCCAGTATGCTAATAGCAGTATACTAATAGCCAGTACGCTAATAGCCAGTACGCTAATAGCCAGTACGCTAATAGCCAGTACGCTAATAGCCAGTATGCTAATAGCCAGTACGCTAATAGCCAGTACGCTAATAGCCAGTATGCTAATAGCTAGTGCGCTAATAGCCAGTACGCTAATAGCCAGTATGCTAATAGCTAGTACGCTAATTGCCAGTACGCTAATAGCCAGTATGCTAATAGCCAGTACGCTAATAGCCAGTATGCTAATAGCCAGTATGCTAATAGCTAGTGCGCTAATAGCCAGTACGCCAATAGCCAGTATGCTAATAGCTAGTGCGCTAATAGCCAGTACGCCAATAGCCAGTATGCTAATAGCCAGTACGCTAATCGCCAGTACGCTAATAGCCAGTATGCTAATAGGTGTGAGAGCTCCATTAGGAGCCTGAATGATTATGCCAAAAATGACTCAGGCTCAGTTCACATTTAGACCCAACAAACAGAAACTGTAAATAAACAGGTGTGTTAGCTTCAAACAGGTGTTAGCTTCAGTGTTAGCTTCAAACAGGTGTATTAGCTTCAAACAAGTGTTAGCTTCAGTGTTAGCTTCAAACAGGTGTGTTAGCTTCAAACAGGTGTGTTAGCTTCAAACAGGTGTTAGCTTCAAACAGGTGTTCGCTTCAGTGTTAGCTTCAAACAGGTGTGTTAGCTTCAAACAGGTGTTAGCTTCAGTGTTAGCTTCAAACAGGTGTGTTAGCTTCAAACAGGTGTTAGCTTCAAACAGGTGTGTTAGCTTCAAACAGGTGTTAGCTTCAGTGTTAGCTTCAAACAGGTGTGTTAGCTTCAAACAGGTGTTAGCTTCAGTGTTAGCTTCAAACAGGTGTGTTAGCTTCAAACAGGTGTTAGCTTCAAACAGGTGTGTTAGCTTCAAACAGGTGTTAGCTTCAGTGTAGCTTCAAACAGGTGTGTTAGCTTCAAACAGTGTTAGCTTCAGTGTTAGCTTCAAACAGGTGTGTTAGCTTCAAACAGGTGTTAGCTTCAAACAGGTGTGTTAGCTTCAAACAGGTGTTAGCTTCAGTGTTAGCTTCAAACAGGTGTATTAGCTTCAAACAAGTGTTAGCTTCAGTGTTAGCTTCAAACAGGTGTGTTAGCTTCAAACAGGTGTTAGCTTCAAACAGGTGTTCGCTTCAGTGTTAGCTTCAAACAGGTGTGTTAGCTTCAAACAGGTGTTAGCTTCAGTGTTAGCTCCAAACAGGTGTGTTAGCTTGTGCCTTAGCCGAGTCTGTGACAGATTTGACATTTTCTGTTCCTCTGGATCAGACCTGGACGACTGAAGGACACAGATGATACTCAGAGTAAAGTCCCTCCTCCCATGACTTTTACTCTTGACTCGTTTCATGCAGTGAAATAAAAACACACAGGTTTTGTGAACTCTCTCGTCGTCCTCGGCTCCTGTCGGCGTCTCGCTCTCGTCCTGAACAAAAGAAATAAAGAATCTTTTTATTATTTATTCTAACCTGTCATATTGTATTTCGCAGCAGAAAACATTTGAGCAGAAAACCGTGAGTCAAACGCCCAACGAGCCGAGCCAAAAGTCAAGTGCAGACACACCGGCGTCTCGTGTGACCTCTGACCTTTCCGGAGGGCCTCGTTTAAGCCGGGGGCGCTCCTCCGCAGAAAGGTAAATGTTGTATTGGTTCTTTCTGCGACGGCGCCGGCCTCTCCTCTTGTTCCAGCCGCCGTCGCTTCTTTATTCATTGCCTGGATGAAAGTACATGACCCTTTAAAATAACAGGAGCGGGCCCCGGGGGGCGCTCTTGAGTGATGTGACATTCTGCTAACCTCAGATGACTTTTAAAGGATGAGTTTGTGAGGGACAGACCGCGGCCTTAACGAGGGATAAGGAAAAGGACCAAATGAAATCAAGACCATCAGAAAAAGGTTAAGAACAAATCAGACGTGACCCGTTTGATTTTTATAAATGTGTTTGTGCGAAAATGTTTCAGGGACGGAAACAACGGAACAACTCGAGATTATTCTAAACCGCATTTAGGGAGCTGCAGATACAGTTTTTTTTGTTTTGAGTGAGACGTCAGCACAGCGTTCAGCTCCAGATGACGCTCGATGAAGCAGATGAAGCGGCGAGTTTGTGGTTCAGATCGTGAGCGTCATAGCAACCGAAGAGCCAATCAGGAGCGAGGCTGATGAAGGTAACGCCTCTGGTTTAGCAACGCCGTCAATCAAACCTGATGCTAACGCTAGCGGGAGCGACACTTAGCGGCGTTTATGTGTCTTTACTATGAAATAACAACTTTCTATTTTAAGTCATGTGGCGATAAACAGCCAGTTTTAACAAAAAGATGATTTAAACCTATTTTTACGTCTGAAGTAAAACAATAAATGATAAAATTGTAAATAGTCACATTTTATGCAGCATTTTTTCCACTTTCAAGGCTCAAAGCTCTTTACATCGAGAACCACTCACACATCCGCACACACATTCACTCACACACTCACACACTCACACACACACACACACATTCACACACACATTCACACATTCATACACCAGTGTAACAGACAATGATGAAGAGGAGGGATTCGAACCGGCAACCTTCAGATTAGTGCACAAACACTAACAGAAAGTGCACTGGTCCCTGGTTTATCTCAGGTCATGTTCTAAAAAGGTGAAATCTGTGAAGTCATCCAATCAGGACGCATTATTCTCTCTGGTCTACTGTCCCTCAGCAAAACCCCCTCACCACACAGAACACACTTTTCTCTTAACATTCCCTCATTTCTCTCTTGTTTAAACACAAAGTTCAACCCTCGGCCAATGCCTTTGTCGGCAGAAGAACGTGTTCATCGACATTGTGGGTTTTGTCGCAGAAAACTTGCAAACATACAGTCCACTTCAGAGTCACACTGATCCAACATTTATGTACATTTGTCTGACACATTCTGTACTGTACAGGAGACACGGAGGAGACTGATGGACAATGGTCTACAGTCCCTCAGCCAATCAGGACGCAGAACACAATGGTCTACAGTCCCTCAGCCAATCAGGACGCAGAACACAATGGTCTACAGTCCCTCAGCCAATCAGGACGCAGAACGGAATGGTCTACAGTCCCTCAGCCAATCAGGACGCAGAACACAATGGTCTACAGTCCCTCAGCCAATCAGGACACAGAACACAAGGTCTACAGTCCTCTTCTCTCGACCCTTCTTCTCTTTGAATATCGTGTCAGTGAAATGTTGAGCCTCTTTTCAAACATTTCTTTTTTGAACATTTAGCCCTTTTCTGTCCCGTTTCCTCGGCTGAGCGGCTCATTCCAGGACGGTTTAATGAAAATGCTGATGACGGAGGCTGTGACGGGCCCCTCTGCACCGGGCCCCTCTGCACCGGGCCCCTCTGCACCGGGCCCGGGGTGAACAGCACTATTTACCCCCCAGTGCGACGCCTCTGCACTCGGGGCATCACTTTTCAAAATCCTGGGGGACACACATCCTAAAGCTCATTTTCAAACAGGTTTTTTCTGGATTTTAGCTGAAAAAATGATGCTTTATTCCTCTGTTTGCTGCTGGTCAGGGGCAGATGGGTCAAAAATAAAGACACTTGGGACATTTCTTGTGTAAAACTGGGACAGACTCTGGTTTTGGGTAAATGTGCTGGGACTGTCCCAGGTCAGAGGGACGTGTGGTCGCTCCGTCTGCAGGATTATTCAGATCCACACGAACATCAGGGTTCAGCAGAAAGTCAGCGCCTCGTCGGAGTGAACTCGATGTTCTCACCAAACACGTCTTTAATCAGCTGAAGCTTTACAAACAGCGGCTAAAACGTGAGGCGCTCGTCTAATTACCCTTTTACGAATTATAATCTTTTCAGAAATAAATTAAGCTGTGATGTGAGCGTGCTAATGTTAGCGCTAAAGCCTCGTCTGCCACAGCTGTCACGTTCAAAGGGACTGATGAAGAGGAGCTGGTGAGGAGCGTAACCTGCACGAGGACGTCTGCGGTAATCCACAGACGAGGAACGATTCATGATTCAGGCAAATACGTCAAATACAGAAGCTGATATTGTGGTAAAGGAAACAAAAACCTCACGTGTGTTTGCTCCAGGTGTGAGCAGGAAAAGTCCGTCTCCTGCTGCTTTTTACAGTTTGACTTTTTACAGTTTGACTTTTTGGCCTGAAACATGTTTTTTGTCATGCAGCGACGTAGTTTTGAACATGAAATAATCCCACAGACCCAAACTTCAGGATGTTTTTTTCCCCTGATGATGGAGACGTTCTGACCACATGTGGCTCCTCAAAGATCTGCTCAACTCCGTCATTTGTCTCACTGCTCAGGCTCAGAAATGAGTCAAAATCTGTGTCACTGTGTCGTTTTTACTCATCGTCTGAAGAATTCACCTTGATCTAAAATAGACCCAAGATTTAGAACAAGTCTTCAGAGCTTTGACGATCCAAAAATCCCATATGAATTATTATTATTATTATTATAATTATTATTTTTATCCAGCTCCAAATGAAGCTCATTGAGGTTGTTGTTGGGGGCTGGGAGCCAAGTTCCATATTTGGAAGAATCTTGGCAACCAAAGAGCCAATCCAGAGCGAGACTGTTGCCCCTTAGCAACACTTAGCAACACTGTCAATCAAACCTGTTGCTAACAGGAGCGACGTCGGGGACAGAAGGACCTGATGTGTCTGTTATTAATGTTCATATGTTGATTTACAGACACAGATGTGAAATAAAAACCCCAGGATCATGTAGAGGGTTAATACGAACATTTAAGACCAACATGACGAGTCGATGGAGCAGGAAGTGCTCCGTGATCACTTCCTGTTTGTAGCGCGGCATGAGCTGGTGAGTTATGTTCACTTCCATAAACAGTCTGTGGCACAGGTTCATGTTTGAGGTTTGGTCACAGTCGTTTCATAGTTTAAAGCTGCACTTCTCACACTTAAAAAGCTGCTCTGAGTCACACTGAAGCCGTGGCTCCGGAGCCATTATGAAGCAGATGATAATCAATCTCAAATCAATTAGGAGCTAATTGCTGAGTCGATGGGAGAGGCTGCTTAAATATTGATAAGTGTCTAAGAGGCTCATCAGGCTCTATCGACAGAGCAGAGACAGACAGGACCAGAGAGCCAGAGCAGAGAGCCAGAGCAGAGAGCCGCAGACGAGCCGCTGATCTGGACTGTGGCTCTGTGGCTCAGAGACGATGAGCCGTTGCTCCTCCTCTCTCCTGATCACAGACTCGTGTTTTTCTTTAACCTGCTGCAAAATGGTCAGAGTTATAGTTTATTTTGACAGAATGGATTTTATTTTTACAAGTAAATACGAAGTACGTAACAATAACTCATCCAGAGACAGACTGACCTGACCATTCTGCTATGACCCTCTCTGACCCCTCTATAACCTGCTCTAACCTCACTCTGACCCACTCTAACCCTCTCTGACGTGCTCTAACCTCACTCTGTCCCTGTTCTGACCTCGCTCTGACCCCGAGCCCGACCCCCAGAGCGGGGTCAGAGTGAGGTCAGAGTGAGGTCAGATGTAAAAGTGTGAAGTGATTTAAAAGTGTAAAGTGATTTAAAAGTGTAAAGTGATGTAAAAGTGATGTAAAAGTGTAAAGTGATGTAAAAGTGTAAAGTGATGTAAAAGTGATGTAAAAGTGTAAAGTGATGTAAAAGTGTAAAGTGATGTAAAAGTGATGTAAAAGTGTAAAGTGATGTAAAAGTGTGATGTGATGTAAAAGTGTAAAGTGATGTAAAAGTGTGAAGTGATGTAAAAGTGTGAAGTGATGTAAAAGTGATGTAAAAGTGTAAAGTGATGTAAAAGTGTAAAGTGATGTAAAAGTGATGTAAAAGTGTAAAGTGATGTAAAAGTGTGAAGTGATGTAAAAGTGATGTAAAAGTGTAAAGTGATGTAAAAGTGTGATGTGATGTAAAAGTGTAAAGTGATGTAAAAGTGTGAAGTGATGTAAAAGTGATGTAAAAGTGTAAAGTGATGTAAAAAAGTGAAGTGATGTAAAAAGTGATGTAAAAGTGTAAAAGTGATGTACGAGTGTGATGTAAAAAGTGTAAAGTGATGTAAAAGTGTGATGTAAAAGTGTAAAGTGATGTAAAGTGGATATGTAAAGTGAAAAAGTGTAAAGTGATGTAAAAGTGTGATGTGAGTGATGTAAAAAGTGATGTAAAAGTGTAAAATATGTAAAAGTGATGTAAAAGTGTAAATTCTGTTAAACTGAAGTTCTGACCCTCTGAAAGTCTTTAAAACCCGTGTAACCTCGATGTGAAACTCTGATGTGATGTAAACCCCCAGAGTGATGTAAAGTGGAGTGATGTAAAAGTGTAAAGTGATGTAAAAGTGTAAAGTGTAAAATGTAAAGTGTGTAAAGTGATGTAAAAGTGTGAAAGTGATGTAAAAGTGTAAAGTGATGTAAAGTGATGTAAAGTGTGTAAAAGTGTGTAAAAGTGATGTAAAAGTGTAAAGTGATGTAAAAGTGTAAAGTGATGTAAAAGTGTAAAGTGATGTAAAAGTGTAAAGTGATGTAAAAGTGTGAAGTGATGTAAAAGTGATGTAAAAGTGTAAAGTGATGTAAAAGTGTAAAGTGATGTAAAAGTGATGTAAAAGTGTAAAGTGATGTAAAAGTGTAAAGTGATGTAAAAGTGTAAAGTGATGTAAAAGTGATGTAAAAGTGTAAAAGTGTAAAAGTGTAAAGTGATGTAAAAGTGATGTAAAAAAGTGTAAAAAAGTGATGTAAAAGTGTGTGATGTGAGTGTAAAAGTGTAAAGTGATGTAAAAGTGTAAAGTGATGTAAAAGTGTAAAGTGATGTAAAAGTGATGTAAAAGTGTAAAGTGATGTGTAAAGTGTAAAGTGTAAAAGTGATGTAAAAGTGTAAAGTGATGTAAAAGTGTAAAGTGATGTAAAAGTGTAAAGTGATGTAAAAGTGTAAAGTGATGTAAAAGTGTGAAGTGATGTAAAAGTGATGTAAAAGTGTAAAGTGATGTAAAAGTGTAAAGTGATGTAAAAGTGATGTAAAAGTGTGGGCTCTGTGACTCGTCAGAGGAGATGAGCCAGGACTTTGGCCTTAATGAAGCTCGTGGCTAAACGCTGTGTGGGGTGAATGTGTTTCTCTTACAGCAGCTACTTCCTGACACTCTCCATCAGCCTGACTGATTGGATCCAGGGCCCCTCCCGAAGCCTGATTGGCAGTTTAATGACAAGGACGCGGCGGAGAGGCCGGCCGCGGCGCGTTCCCGTACTCACTAATCTAAAGTTGTTTTCGTGTTGTTTTAAAGTGTTGGCGGAGCGTTTGTTTGTGTGAGGGAACACAGAGGTACACTGGGAAATATTCATCCGTAATAATCTGTCGTTCTTTTCTCCGGCTCCACCAAAACTGTCACATCCATCAGGATTAGACGGCGCCGGCCGCCCCACACCGCTTTAAATGAATCCATCTGAGAGCGCGGCGCTACGACTGTCCGACAAACACGGTGTGACAGATATTCAGGCCTCATACAGACGTCTGATCGCAACACGCCGGCATCCATCTTGTGCGGAGGCAGGCATCCATCTTTTGTGGAGTTGCACTCGCATCCATCTGCGTGTCGGGATTGGCCTTTACGGCCGTAGCCTTTGGGGGCGGGGTCTGGACGTTCTCCTCTTTTATGAATCTTAATGAAGAGACTCGTAAAGCTCCTGGAGACGTTTGACGAGGCGGAGCTGACGCCAACACACTCGTCTTTTGTTTGTTTTATGAATGATGTTTTATGATTTATGGCTCACTCATTATTAATGAAGCTGCGCGCGGCGTGCTAATAGAGCTAATTGTTTGTAATCAGCTAATTAAAAGAGCTTTTAATCCTGAGGCTCGTCTCGTGGAATGGCTTTGATCGAGCTAATTGAGTATGAATGTTTCCTCGGGGCGAGTGGAGATGGAGGTGAGGATCTGCAGAGATGTGCAGACGCAGAATACTGATGTAACAGACGAACTTTACACACAAACATGTGTCATAATAATCTGTAAACTCTTCATCTGTACAAAAATATGATTTCATATAATTATGTTACAGTTTATTAAAGGTGGACGCACAGACTGTTCTGTACAGAGCTAACCTGCTAGCGCCGCGCTACAAACAGGAAGTGATCATGTCGCACTTCCTGCTCCATCGACTCCAATTCACTTTCTATGTAAAAACCGTCTCTCTCTCTCTGCACCTGCTGCTTCAAACTCGTCATTTTGGTCAAATCGAGATGTTCCACAGTGCAGCATTAAATGTGTCGTGTCTCTGTGACAGAACTGACACTTTTTCAATGATTTTTAAAAATGTCTTTATCAACAAGTCACCTTAAAGTCATATTAAAGCTGTATTATGTGCACAGGTCTGTTCTTCTTCATATTAAAGCTGTATTATGTGCACAGGGCTGTTCTTCTTCATATTAAAGCTGTCTTGTCAGCTCAGCGCCGCCCTCTGGAGGCTGAGGTGAAAGGTAACATGTAACATAACCAGGGGCAGATTGACTTGTACGAGACCCTCTGTTTGGTCCAATTCTAATTAATCCGCTGCGTCTCAGAGGAGCCGCTGTTTGAGCAGAGAGACTTCGCTCGGCCAAGGACACCGGCTTAGAGCAGTTTAATCAATGTGACGGAGAACATTTGTCTCACTGAATCGTTCCTCTGTGAACGGCTCTGCTCAGGGTTTTACTGCTGTTCTCACAGAAGAGACGAGGACAAAAAAACGACACGTAAAGAGCCAAAACGCAGCTGTAGTGTCGAGTTAAACCCGGCACCGTGTGACGGGCCAGGACGGATCTATATTTACTGTCAACGATGTAGAGATTATATTATTTTATTTCTATTACAGTGAGAACAGGCTCTGTGCACAGTAGCACGCTAGCTAGCTCGCTACGTCTCAGAGCTAACAGTCACTTTTATTAAAATTGTAAAATATAAAATAAACAACTTACTAAAATTAAAATTAACTAAAGTAAAGATCATTTAAAATGTAGAATACTTCAGCTTGTGGTGTTGTTTTGATTATTATGTCTCTGAATTAGCATTAGCATTAGCGTTAGCACTGAGACACATGTTGTCAGTGATGTCCACCTGCAGCTCCCTGTCCACTGTCTGAGCCTAACCCCCTGACCTCTGACCTCTGACCCCTAACCCACCTGCAGCTCCCTGTCCACCTCCTCATCTTTAAATATTTATTCATTTTAGCGTAACTCAGTAAAAACCTCAGAGCTAAAACTGGACAGGAAGTAGTGACGCTAATAGAAAGTAGTGACACTAACAGGAAGTACTGACGCTCACAGGAAATAGTGACGCTAACAGGAAGTAGTGACGCTTACGGGAAGTAGTGATGCTCACAGGAAGTAGTGATGCTTACAGGAAGTGGTGATGCTTACAGGAAGTAGTGACGCCAACAGGAAGTAGTGATGCTCACATTGAGGTAGAGGGCGCTGTTGTGCACAGAGACTATTCCAATGGCTAACTTCCGTGCTTTAATGCTACATAACGCACATGTAGTTTAAATACATTCGATATTACTGCTCTGCCGCCATCACTATGACATCACCATGACATCACCATGACGTCACCATGACATCACCATAGCAACAGGTAAACAAACTAACTGAGAGCCTAACAGCTCTGAGTAGAATGTAGGAACAGTTTCATTTAAATCACTGAAATAAAACTCATATCTGAGACTTTCACAGACAGAACAGGCTTTTCACTTTCACAGGTGAGACTTTTCAGTTTGTCGCCGTGGAAACAGAGTTAAACAACGAGGAGCCGTGTGGAGTTGCAGAAATGTGTTAAAACTGCATAATCTACAGCTCACTTATTACACAACTATTTTTAAGAAGAAGGTTCCAGAGAAGAGCCAGGAAACGTGAGAGGAACCGAGTGTCTCGACCCGTCTGGGACACGTCAGAGATGGAAGTGTCAGGGGTGTGGTCAGGGGTGTGGCCTCAGGGTGTCAGAGGTGTGGTCAGGGGTGTCAGGGGGTCAGGGGTGTGGTCAGGGGTGTGGCCTCAGGGTGTCAGAGGTGTGGTCAGGGGGGTGTGGTCAGGGGTGTGGTCAGGGGTGTGGCCTCATATAAAGGTAAGGAGCAAGGATGGAATCTTTTTCTCCAATTTCGTGACAAAGTTCTGCTCTGACGGTGACACTGAAGCTGAGGCTGTGGCTGGAGGTGTGACGTCGGGTTTAAATGTTCAGGCTGGATGGAGGTTGAAATAATAAACATTTGAGCACAATCGAACGGTGGCTTCTTGATGAAAATAAGACGCGGTTTTCATCGAGGGCCTGACGTGTTGTTGCTTCTGGCTCCGGTCCCTCGGCTCGGGACGATTCACCGGTTTGTTCCTGAGCTGCACCTGCTTCAGAAGAAACATCAAAACATGAAGCTCCTGAAGAAGGACGAGCTTTAACAGACAGAATAACACAAAAACACACACACACATATACACACACACACACACACACACACACACACACACACACACACACACACACACACACACACAGACACACACACACACACACACACACACAGACACACACACACACACAGACACACACACACACACACACACACACACACACACACACACACACACACACACACACACACATATACACACACACACACACACACACACACACACACACACACACACACACACACACACACACACACACACACACACACACACATTGCTCAGAACATTTCCGTCTTTACATCACAAAATGATCATAGTTTTGAAACATTTGGACTAAAGTCTTTCACAGACGTCGACGTCTCGTCTTCTACATGAACTTTGTGTCTTGGTTTTACCTTCGAGTTGAGATTGTGGTGTGTGGTGTGTGGCTGTAGTAAAAGTGTGTGTTTGTGTTTCTGTGTGTGCATGTATGTTTCTGTGTGTATAAGCATGTGTATATGTGTGTTTTTGTGTGCTTCTGTGTGTTCCTGTGTGTATATATCTGTGCGTTTCTGTGTGTATATGTGTATATGGGTGTTTTTGTGTGTTTCTGTGCGTTTCTGTGTTTTTTTGTGTATATATGTGTATTTCTGTGTGTTTTTGTGTATTTCTGTGTATTTCTGTGTGTTTTTTGTGAGTATATATGTGTGTTTTTGTGTGTTTTTGTGTATTTCTGTGTGTTTTTGTGTGTTTTTGTGCGTTTCCGCGTGCGCTTGTACCATATGTCGACTTTGCGGCGCTCACAGAGGAGCAGTAACAGTGGAGGAGGCGGGGGGCGCTGTTAATCAAACCAAACTCCACACTCCAGCTGCTGCTCCCCGGGTAAACGGCTCAGCGTCGTCTGAGTCGACAGGGCCGTAAAGAGCCTCCGTGTGCGTCAGCTGTTCTCGGTGTGGGCGGAGTCTGCAGACTAACGAGGCTCGGACAGGCCTGTGGCATCATGGGAGCGGACGAGCTCACGTCATTATAAATGTAGTATCGATGTAGAAGTTTTTAATTTATTTTAATGTTTGCATTTTGTACCTTTAGTATCTGTTATACTAAAAACACAGAATAGGCTCTGTGGACAGCAGCATGCTAACTAGCTCGCTGTGTCTCAATGCTAATGCTAACTTTATTAAAATGCTAACATTTATTAAAACCTATTCAATTCAAACTAACTAAAATAAAGACGACACGGTTATTTTTATGTGTAGAATACTTCAGTTTTTGGTGTTGTTTAATATTTGTTTTGCCTTAAAATTAGCATTAGCGTTAGCATTGAGACATAACGTTCTACATAAAGGTGCAGTTTGGAAGATTCGCTACCTGCCTGTCGTTATGGAGATGTTATGGCTTTTCCTGAGATGTTTCACATGGAGATGCACCAATCCAGCCTTTTCTGTTCTGATGTCAGCACTTTGGCTTTAAGTATCTGCAGATCCTCGATATCGACCCAAACCACAGACTGAAAATGTGCCTTATTTCCACTAAACACAAACAGCGTGAGGTAAAAAATGATCCAAATATGTGGAAAATCCCCGTCCTCCTCTGCTTGTGTTCTGGGCCCTCCCATTGTCCTGCCTTGGCCCCTCCTTTGAGTTACCTTACTCCGCCCCCAAACCCATAACGATGCCCCTGACACACCTGTCCCCCTGACACACCTGCCCCCCTGACACACCTGTCCCCCTGACACACCTGTTCACCTGACACACCTGTTCACCTGACACACCTGTCCCCTTGACACACCTGTTCACCTGACACACCTGTCCCCCTGACACACCTGTCCCCCTTGACACACCTGTTCACCTGACACACCTGTTCACCTGACACACCTGTTCACCTGACACACCTGTTCCCCTGACACACCTGTCTCCCTGACACACCTGTCCCCCTGACACACCTGTCTCCCTGACACACCTGTCTCCCTGACACACCTGTCCCCCTGACACACCTGTTCCCTGACACACCTGTCCCCCTGACAAGCCATTAAAACTCACTGATGATGTTTGTATTTTCACAATAAAAGCTCACAGATGATGTTTGACTCGTGGAGCTGAACAGAACAAGCATCATCAGTGTGAGTTTTATTGTGAAAGTGCACTCACAGGCCGCTCATGCATATTCATAAAAGTGTTGTGGTCTCATGTCGGTGATTGACAGCTGGACGGCGCGGCGTGGCGAGTCGTTTGAGCGAGCGCCATATGCTCCGGGTGTGTGGGACTCGAGGACCTGCTCTGCTTGTTTATCATTTCATTTGAATAAAAGAGACTAAAAGAGCGAAGCTGAGCCCGGATCTGCAGAGGAAATGTTAATTCAGCGAGTCAATGAAAGTAACACAGAGCCAGAGCTTCAGACGCTTCAGACGCTTCAGACGCTTCAGACGCTTCAGACGCTTCAGACGCTTCAGACGCTTCAGACGCTTCAGAACGCCATGAACGCCAGGAACGCCACAAACGCCACGGATGCCACGATACGCCATTTATTGCACTTAATGCTCCATATGACGTGTTTTGTTTCATTCTCACATGTTTAACAAACAAACTGCAGATTTAGGCTGAGTTCTTCTCTCAAACTGAAAACACTCTGTTCCACCTTGTGATGTCATCATGTGGTGATACAGGAAGTGCTACTGTGTTTTTAAACTCCTCACACCTTCATTTTTAGAATCATTTGGATCTTTTCAGTCCTGGAGTTGCCACTTATCTCGACTGAACTAAAGGTAAAAGGATGAGGAGTTAACATGAAAACTACCACTTGATGACATCACAAGGTGGAACGTTACATTTTGAGCTTTGTAGATGTTACAGACTAATAATAAAGTGTGACTCAAACGTGTGAATGAAACAAAACACAACTATTTCAGGATTATTTTAAATCCAGGTGTAAATATAGTGACAATGACGTTGGCCTGATCTCGTTCTTGTGCCTGTTAGCAACGCGCTACAAACAGGAAGTGATCATGTCGCACTTCCTGCTCCATCGACTCTGGCTCCAATTCACTTTCTGTGTAAAAACAGCGCCCCCTGTCTGTCCCTGCTGCTTCAGACTCATGTTGGTCTTAAATGTTCTTAACCCTCTACATGATCCTGGGGTTTTTATTTCACGTCTGTGTCTGTAAAATGTTAAATTTTCAAACTCGATCTTCAGACTAAGTGAAAGTCTTGATACTCGGCTGATTTTGATGGTAAATAGTTTCATTTTCCTGTCGCTGTTTAAAGCTTCACTGTGGAACATACCAGGTAAAGCAACGACACTTCATAAAGACACAAATGCCACCAGAAAAGTGACACAGTGCAGCTTTAAACGGTTCAGAAGTGAAACTTATATTTGTGAATGAGCTGGAGAAATGTCGTTTTGTTGGTTCATTATTAAACTGTGATTTTGAGGTTTTCTTGTGTTTTTTAAGAACGAGGTTTAAAAAGATCCTCGTTGACTGAGTTTCACGAGTGAAGCAGCGACACAGATCTGACGCTGGATTTTTTGTGGGTTTATAATTATTTTAAAGTGCGTCACCGTGTCCCGTGCAAAGGTGTTGATTAACTGAATTACATTTAACAAGTTTGTCTCTGTACTAACAAAACTATTTCAATTTTATTTAGTTTTGTGTTAAAGTTCATTTCACAGAAGTTTATAAATGTAAAATACTGTGAAGGAGACAAATATTTTTCTGCAAATACATAAATAAACCAGTTTTTTAAGCACCGTGTGAATGAGCCATTTTCGGACATTTTATTCTGTTTGGAACCAGACTTAACGAGGTTTTTACTTCACCATTTTTGTCATTGAACGTAAGAATCTACCATAGACTGAGTGTAATGTCACCCACAACGATCACCTCTAAATGAAGCTCGAGGCTGGCAGACTTCAGACCACGAGTAACATAGCAACCAAAGAGCCAATGAGGAGCCAGGCTGTTGAAGGCAACGCCCCTTCCCACCCACACTGCGGGTTTGACAGGGCGCTTAGCAACACTGTCAATCAAACCTGTTGCTAACGCTAACAGGAGCGACGTCGGGGACAGAAGGACCTGATGTGTCTGTTATTAATGTTCATATGTTGATTTACAGACACAGACGTGAAATAAAAACCCCAGGATCATGTAGAGGGTTAATACGAACATTTAAGACCAACATGAGTCTGACAGTGGAGCCAGTGGAGCAGGAAGTGCGACATGATCACTTCCTGTTTGGTCTATGGTCTAGACATATTGTGTATTTTCTGACTCTCCCTGTAACAGTTGTGCGTCTGTGCAGATGTGTAGATCTGAGGTTGTGTTTGGCGTTGGACTCGTGTAGATCTGAGGTTGAGTTTGGCGTTGGACTCGTGTAGATCTGAGGTTGTGTTTGGCGTTAGACTCGTGTAGATCTGAGGTTGAGTTTGGCGTTGGACTCGTGTAGATCTGAGGTTGTGTTTGGCGTTGGACTCGTGTAGATCTGAGGTTGAGTTTGGCGTTAGACTCGTGTAGATCTGAGGTTGTGTTTGGCGTTAGACTCGTGTAGATCTGAGGTTGTGTTTGGCGTTAGACTCGTGTAGATCTGAGGTTGTGTTTGGCGTTAGACTCGTGTAGATCTGAGGTTGTGTTTGGCGTTAGACTCGTGTAGATCTGAGGTTGTGTTTGGCGTTAGACTCGTGTAGATCTGAGGTTGGCGTTTGACTCGTGTACATCTGAGGTTGCGTTTGGCGTTGGACTCGTGTAGATCGGAGGTTGTGTTTGGCGTTGGACTCGTGTAGATCGGAGGTTGTGTTTGGCGTTGGACTCGTGTAGATCTGAGGTTGTGTTTGGCGTTAGACTCGTGTAGATCTGAGGTTGTGTTTGGCGTTAGACTCGTGCAGATCTGAGGTTGGCGTTAGACTCTGGGTGGCGTCGCTCTTTCTCTTCACACTTCCCTTTTGTCTTATTTCCTCTGGTTCAGAAATGGCACCTTCATTCCTCCATTTTCTCCAGACACAGCTGCATCAGACTTTAATTATTTCTGTACTTGCAGACTCTGAGGTGGTGATGGTCTGGAGCTCTTCACTGTGATGGACTGATCACTGCTGCACATGTGTCAGAGGCAGATCTTCATCAGGAGGAAGTTCTCTGGAAGAACTCACGGACTTTCTGATCACACTCGACGTTTATTTGACACGTGAATTTTGGAAACCAACAAACTGAAGATAAGTGTGGGGTAAGTTGGCCTAACTGTGGCGTAAATGTGGAGTAAGTGTGGGGAAAGTGTGGGGTAAGTGTGGAGTAAGTGTGGGGTAAGTGTGGGGTAAATGTGGGGTAAGTGTGGAGTAAGTGTGGGGTAAGTGTGGGGTAAATGTTGGGTAAATGTGGAGTAAGTGTGGGGTAAATGTGGAGTAAGTGTGGGGTAAGTGTGGGGTAAGTGTGGGGTAAGTGTGGGGTAAGTGTGGGGTAAATGTGGGGTAAGTGTGGGGTAAGTGTGGGGGTAATGTTGGGTAAGTGTGGGGTAAATGTGGGGGTAAATGTGGGGTAAGTGTGTGGGGTAAATGTGGAGTAAGTGTGGGGTAAGTGTGGGGTAAATGTGGAGTAAGTGTGGGGTAAGTGTGGGGTAAGTGTGGAGTAAGTGTGGGGTAAAGTGTGGGGTAAATGTGGAGTAAGTCTGTGTGGGGTAAATGTGGAGTAAGTGTGTGGGTAAGTGTGGGGTAATGTGGGGGTAAATGTGGGGTAAGTGTGGGGTAAATGTGGGGTAAGTGTGGGAGTAAGTGTGGGGTAAGTGTGGGGTAAATGTGGGGTAAGTGTGGGGTAAGTGTGGGGTAAGTGTGGGGTAAATGTGGAGTAAGTGTGGGGTAAGTGTGGGGTAAATGTGGAGTAAGTGTGGGGTAAGTGTGGGGTAAGTGTGGGGTAAGTGTGGGGTAAATGTGGAGTAAGTGTGGGGTAAGTGTGGGGTAAGTGTGGGGTAAGTGTGGGGTAAATGTGGGGTAAATGTGGAGTAAGTGAATGTGTGGGGGGTAAGTGTGGGTAAGTGTGGGGTGTGGGTGGGGTAAGTGTGGGGTAAGTGTGGGGTAAGTGTGGGGTAAATGTGGGGTAAATGTGGGGTAAGTGTAAGTGGGGTAAGTGTGGGGGTAAATGTGGAGTAAGTGTGGGGTAAATGTGGGGTAAGTGTGGGGTAAGTGTGGAGTAAGTGTGGGGTAAATGTGGGGTAAGTGTGGGGTAAGTGTGGGGTAAGTGTGGGGTAAGTGTGGGGTAAGTGTGGGTAAATGTGGAGTACGTGTGGAGTACGTGTGTGGGTAAGTGTGGGGTAAGTGTGGGGTAAGTGTGGGGTAAGTGTGGGGTAAGTGTGGGGTAAATGTGGAGTACGTGTAGGGTAACTCTGGGGTAAATGTGGACTAACTCTGGGGTAAGTATGGACTAACTGTGGGGTAAATGTGGTTTAACTGTGGGGTAAGTGTGGACTAACTGTGGGGTAAATGTGGTTTAACTCTGGGGTAAGTGTGTAATGGTTGGTCCTCTCTGTGTTTTTGGTTCAGTTTGTTCAGTGTTTTCTCAAAGTGCCTCATTTTCAAACACAGATGTGATGTTTTTGTGTTGAGCCCAGGTCCACAGCTGCCTCACGGTGCCAAACGTTTTACAAACCAGCTCATTATTTTACCTGTTTTTTAGATGTTTATATTCTTGAACAAACGTTTAAATGAAAGTGACATAATATTTTTTTGAACGTACTAAGCCAAAGTCCTTGAAGTGTTCGTCTTTTCAGCTTTTACGCAGATAAACGCTGAATCGTTCGTGCATGTTTGAGCGAGCGGTCTCTGGCCACTATTCAAACCCTCCTTTCGGTTAGGTGTACGAGACCACGCCTCTTGTGTAAGGCTCCGCCCACAAGCCTATGTAACCAGGAAGTTCTCTAGAGTGCACGCCATGCTCCGCCCTCTCCTCACAGAACAGAGTGTGATTCAGTCTCAACATGCTGATCTAAGCATGTTGTGTTTGCCTTTAATACCTCTCTCTCTCTTTAATGCCGTATTGCGAAACCTTGAAAGCCCCTGAAGTTTTGCAGTATTTACACAGAGGCACATTGTTGGTTTGTTTTCATGCTATTATCAAAAGAATGGATTAAATCACTTTCACATTCTGTCAGAGCAGCTCACGACGTGCCAGCGGGCTGAAGCCAAGCCTTTTCCTCACTAAATGAAACACTCAGTAAACAGAGCGTCGGCCCCTTAACACAGGCAGCGATTTGTATTCAGGCGTTTACCCATAAGGCCGTGCGACATCCACATGCAGAAAACCCCTCCGCGGCGTAACACTCTGGTTACTAAGATCCTGTTATTGATGGGGTGGATCACTTTGTAATTTAGAGCCAATTAAAAGGTAATGAAAGTGCTCAGATGAGACCTGTGTCTGGAGGGCAGGGGCGGGGCGGGGGCGGGGCATGGTCGTCATGGCAATGTCGGGGAGGCTATTTCCTGGACACAAAAAAACATGGTCAGAAAAGTGTTTTTAATGGGACAACTCACAGCGTCACTCCGAGAGCGCTTGGTCAATAGACTTTGGTCAATGGACTTTGGTCAACGGACTTTGGTCAGTGGACTTTGGTCAACGGACTTTGGTCAGTGTACTTTGGTCAATGGGGTTTGGTCAGTAGACTTAGGTCAACGGACTTTGGTCAGTGGACTTTGGTCAATGGGGTTTGGTCAGTAGACTTAGGTCAATGGACTTTGGTCAATGGACTTAGGTCAATGGACTTTGGTCAACGGACTTTGGTCAATGGACTTTGGTCAACGGACTTTGGTCAACGGACTTTGGTCAGTGGACTTTGGTCAATGGGGTTTGCTCAACGGACTTTGGTCAACGGACTTTGGTCAACGGACTTTGGTCAGTGGACTTTGGTCAATGGACTTTGGTCAATGGGGTTTGCTCAACGGACTTTGGTCAACGGACTTTGGTCAACGGACTTTGGTCAACGGACTTTGGTCAGTGGACTTTGGTCAATGGACTTTGGTCAACGGACTTTGGTCAATGGGGTTTGGTCAATGGACTTTGGTCAACGGACTTTGGTCAACGGACTTTGGTCAACGGACTTTGGTCAGTGGACTTTGGTCAATGGACTTTGGTCAACGGACTTTGGTCAATGGGGTTTGCTCAACGGACTTTGGTCAACGGACTTTGGTCAACGGACTTTGGTCAACGGACTTTTGGTCAGTGGACTTTGGTCAATGGACTTGGTCAATGGGGTTTGCTCAACGGACTTTGGTCAACGGACTTTGGTCAACGGACTTTGGTCAACGGACTTTGGTCAGTGGACTTTGGTCAATGGACTTTGGTCAACGGACTTTGGTCAACGGACTTTGGTCAGTGGGGTTTGGTCAATGGACTTTGGCGTCGATATCAAGCACATATTTTTCGTTGCTAATCTACGTCCCTCTTAGACAAACGTGACGCGCTGAGAGACCACAGCCCTGTACAATTAAACGTGACTTTAATACACTTCAGTTACACCTGGACCTGTCTCGATCACACAGTCTGAAGTCCGATATATCGCTGAAGTCAATACAGACGATAAACGATAATATTTAAAATGATTAACACCATCGACATAAAAACCCAAGAGCAGATTTAAACCACAAAAAGTATTAAAGATCTACAATATCGTTCAAAATCATGAGCTGCAAGAAATAAACATGAGAATGAAACACTTTAGTCGTTAATTTGAGTCAGATGAGTGATTTATCCAAACTTTTACGGCTTTAATCTGATCAAACAGACACAAAATAACCAAAAATGTCCCACACGATATTGACAAATATTGATCCCTTCATATATTTCCATCTTTCATATATTTCGTCTTTGTTCTGCAGAGGTCTCACGGTCGAGTGGATGGTCGTTCTACTGTTTCTACTGATTCTGTTGGACAATAGGACGTTGCCATGGTTACCTCTGACACGAAACGCTCCAAACATCGAGAAATGAGGCGCCTTGACACGTTTAAACCTGCAGCGTCGGTAAAAGTATTTTTCATTATTTTCATTTGTCAATAGTCAATTAGAGGAACAACACATTTATTTCTCTCAAAAAACAAGGAACAAAAAAATAAGACAAAGGTGTAGTTCTGTTATTCACGAAAGAATGAGACTACACTTCCCAGAGTTCATTGCTGCAGTGAGGTGAGAGGCTCAAGTTTATATTTAACGGGTGAATTTAGAGCCGAGTTTCATATTTGGAATTTCAACTGTGAGGATCATAGCAACAAAGAGCCAATCAGGAGCCAGGCTGTTGAAGGTAACGCCCCTTTACGCCCACACCGCCTGTCAACGCTGTCAATCAAACCTGTTGCTAACGCTAACAGGAGCGATGTCGGGGAAAGAAGGACCTGATGTGTCTGTTATTAATGTTCATATGTTGATTTACAGACACAGACGTGAAATAAAAACCCCAGGATCATGTAGAGGGTTAATAAAAAAAAAATTAAAAAAAATGAACTAACTAACTAAATAAATACATAAAACACAAATAAAGAAAAATAAAAAAAAAAAAAAAAAAAAAAAAAATATAAAGGGTTAATACGAACATTTAAGACCAAAATGAGTCTAACAGCAGCAGGGACAGAGAGAGACACAGTTAAAAAAAAGAAAGAAAAGAAACTGAAAAAACAAAACAAAACAAACAACAAAACCCTCAAAAAAATAAAAACAAAAATAAATGCAAAAACAAAAAATAATAATAAATGCAAAATAACAAAAAATACATAAATGAACCCAAGGCAAAAAAAAAAAAAATATAAAATAAATTCAAAATAACGAAAAAAAACCCCGAAAAGAACTAAATAACTAACTAAATAAATAATAGAAATAAAAATAAATAAATAAAAATAACAAAAAAAAATAAATTAATAAATAAAGTAATAAAACCCCCAGGATCATGTAGAGGGTTAATACAAACATTTAAAACCAAAATGAGTCTGACAGCAGCAGTATATTATTTAGAAAACATTGAGCCTTAAGATAGTTTTAGTTTCATGCGGATTGGCCCAATAATTCAGAAAGTTATTGTGTTTAAATGTCTGCACTTTATAGCTCCTTTATGGAACAGCGCCCTCTGCCTGTCACATCCTCTCAGTCTGTAACTTCTTCCTGGCATTTAACACTCGACAGAACATACAGGTGTTTTATTGTTTATTGTTCTTTTCTATGATGTATATGTTTTTTTGACTTTATGTGAAGCTCTTTTAGTTTTTTAAATGTGCTCTATAAATAAAATAAAATTGAAATGACAGAGACTCCACTTCTCTCCTGTCCCAGCTCCTTTTTAAACTCTAGAAAGTTGTAGAACCAAACTCTGATTATTTTACTTCATTTTTCTTACTGTTATTTTCCATGCACCTCGGGCCATTACGAGTCGAGGGTCTTTTGTTTCCTCAGGACCCAAAACCTCCTTTTTTCCCTTTTCCCGGGACCCTCCTACACTACAGCTCGAACCGGAGAATATCAAACATATATTTGGCTGTTGTGCACATAACTTGAACTGTCCTTTACCTTGAACTCCGGGCGAATCTCACAGAGCTGCACAGACAGCGAACACAAAGCCCCTCACATAAAGAGCGCAGCCGTCCTCCTGTGTTACCTGCTCATTAAACGTCTCTAACCTCACAAACCTAACCAGGTATCACTGCCTAAGCGCTCTCCTAGGTGTTTTTAATTAGTGAGAAATGCTCGTTATGTGAGGCAGATGGCACAGTCCTCTGTCTTTTGTTAAAGTCACACTAATTAGGATTCTGCGAGTGGAAGCGTCCAGGCTGAATGCGTAATAAGGACTCGTGCCCAGTGCAGCCCCACGTCTCCACACCAGCGTCACCTTGAAACTTAAACTCTGGATTTTCACAGATCTCGGTCGTTTGTTGTTTGTTTTGCAGCTGCGTCTGAAGAGGTGAAGGTGATAATGACGCTCCCTCGCGGTTTCTTTAACACACAGAGCGCTTATGTCGGATCTGGACCTGTTTTTCTTTGACTCGTGTGACCAAGTGCACTTTTTAATCCAGGTTTAAGGACTGCTGGCTTTTAGTTTGGCAATTTTACCTAAAAAATATAGTTTTTGTTGCAAAGATATGGCCAAACGGGAGCTGTGACAGGTATAATTCAGGCTGATTGTGCAAACGTACGACCATCTCGTTCACGGTTCTAAAAAAACGTCCCCTGACATTCAGTAATAACAGAGAATTTGCGACTGTGGCTCAGTTGGTAGAGCGTTTGTCACTGATCTGAGGGTCAGATTCTTCTGGTAGAGCTGATGGTACAAGTCCAGCTCCTACAGATGAACGTCGTTGTGTCCTTGGGCAGCACGTCGCCCCTCGCCTCGGTGTCTGGTTCACTCGTGTGTGGATGTGTGAGGGAATGTGTGAGTTGTTCCTTGATGTGAAGCACTTTGAGCCTTGACTGTGGAAAATCGCTGTATAAAAATGTGACTTGAAGCACAGTTTTGAGCGTCGTTACATCACCGTCTCTTTGTTTCGGTCTCAGCTCGAGCCTCATTAAACCCACAATCTTTATAAAGACGCTTTGTCCCAGTGGAATTTTGTTTTTTCATATCAGGTCATTTCAAAATGTTCTTGATTATGTGTAAATGTCTGTGCTCTAAGGTCCAGTCTGTGCTCTAAGGTCCAGTCTGTGCTCTAAGGTCCCTTTTTTTTGACAGAGTTACCTCAGACCTCAGGGCTCTGGGCGGAGTCTATACTCCGCCCAGAGCCCTGAGGTCAGCTCAGGCTCAAGACCAGACTATGGAACAGCGCCCTCTGCCTGTCAGATCCTCTCAGTCTTTCACTTCTCCCTGGTATTTAACACTAGACATGCAGGTGTTTTATTGTTCTGTTCCTCTGTGTCGTGTTTTTTTGTTTTAAATGTTGTGGACAGTATATAAATGTAATATTGTTGACTTTGTTATGATGGTGAAAAACGTTCTGTTGTACATCAGCCCCACTCTGGGTGTTACAGACACTGATGCGATCACAGAGCTCGATTGTGCCTTAAATGTCTGATCTATACCATGTTAAATCCCACTGCTCCAGTCGTATAAAACCCTGGTGCGAGCTCCACTTCTTCAGACTCTGAGTGTCCTGATACCCGTCTGTCCTCGTGTGTCGTCCTTTTTCCGTCCCTCACCTGTCCCTGTCTGGAGCTGGGCGGAGTTCCTGGCTCCTCCCATGTGCACCTGGAGACAATCATCTCAACAATTACACCTGCCGTGGATAAGAGGAGCCAGGACCAGACACTCGGGGCCAGATCGTCCATGTGAATGTTCTTGCTCGGCTTTTTGTAATGTTCCCGTTTTCTGATTTTTCTGCTCATTGGATTTTTGTGCCACCTTCCAGTCCTCGCTCTTTGGACCAGCTCCGGCCCCTCGCCTCAGACCCTGCCTCCCTGCCCCGGTACTGTTTCCCTCGTCTCTGCACCTCTGTGTTCTCCCCGGACCGACACCCCGCACCAGGTCTTCGTTTGATCTACCGTCATTTGTTTGAACTATTCACTTATTGTAAATAAACACTGTTAAACCTTCTCGAATTCCGCATCTTTTGGTCCCTCTGCCCGACGTTACGACAGAGAGACTTTGAGACTCAGATCCTGCTCCAGTCTCACTCTGTTCTGCCTTTAACCCGACTGTATCTCTGTAACCGACAGTAAAGATCCACAGGACGATCCCGGAGCCTCTGAGCAACAGAAACCCACAATGTGCTTTAGAAATAAACTTGAATAGAAATAACTATTTACACCTGTACAGTTGAGTCTTACTGATGAACACACGAGTTTAACCGAGAGCTGAAAGGTCGAACTTACTTTTTTAGATTAGACTCTGTTTAACGACGGTTTAAAGTGTTTTCATCAAGTATTTTTTGGACTCAAAGACGTTTTAAGAGTATTTTTCATTTACCTCAGGCTGAGCCACAGCTGCCCTGGGACAGACTGACAGAAGTGTGGCTGCCAGTCTGCACCTTTGGCTCCTCCCTCCACCGCCACAAGCCACACACCTCAAGCCACACGCCACAAGCCACACGCCTCAAGCCACACGCCACACGCCACAGCCATAAGCCACAGGCCACAAGCCACACGCCTCAAGCCACACGCCACACGCCTCAAGCCACAAGCCACACGCCTCAAGCCACACGCCACACGCCTCAAGCCACACACCTCAAGCCACAAGCCACACGCCACACGCCTCAAGCCACAAGCCACACGCCACAAGCCACACGCCTCAAGCCACACACCTCAAGCCACAAGCCACAAGCCACACGCCTCAAGCCACACGCCTCAAGCCACAAGCCACACGCCTCAAGCCACAAGCCACAAGTCACACGCCTCAAGCCACACACCTCAAGCCACACACCACAAGTCACACGCCTCAAGCCACACACCTCAAGCCACACACAAGTCACACGCCTCAAGCCACACGCCTCAAGCCACACGCCACACGCCTCAAGCCACACGCCTCAAGCCACAAGCCACACGCCTCAAGCCACACGCCTCAAGCCACACACCACAAGTCACACACCACAAGTCACACGCCTCAAGCCACACGCCTCAAGCCACACGCCTCAAGCCACACGCCTCAAGCCACACACCACAAGTCACACGCCTCAAGCCACACGCCACAAGTCACACGCCTCAAGCCACACACCTCAAGCCACACACCACAAGTCACACGCCTCAAGCCACACGCCTCAAGCCACACGCCACAGCCATAAGCCACAGCCACACGCCACACGCCACAAGCCACAGGCCACACACCACAAGCCACAGGCCACACACCACACGTGTGTGTAGCTGCCGCTGTGTGAAACATGCCTCTGTTTTTATTGGTTGCTTACTTTGGAATACGACATTTCAAATAAATCACTTATTTTTTCCAAGCCAGCGATCAATACTGGATCAATACCTGCTCCGCGCCTGCGTGCTAATGAGCAACGCACTTCAGAGGAGCAAACGGGAGCAAGGAGCAGGCCGAGAACGAGCCAGAGATTTAAATATTACACAAAAAACAGAGATTTAAGTGAAATATTACACAAAATGAGTTTTAATCCATGTTAGAAGATTGTTATCACATCACAAACAGACGAGGAGTCGTGTTTGTTTCATTCTCATGTTTGAGTCACATTTTATCTGTAACATCTACCAAGCTCAAAACGTTCTGTTCCACCTTGTGATGTCATGAAGTGGAAGCTTAAGTGAACAGCTCAGAGATTTACGGAGGGTTTATTTTTAGCACGTTCAGAATTTGAGCAAAACAAAAATATACAAATACAAATATTGAAGTGTGGCCCTACAGACTTGAACTGGATGTGTCTTAGTCCTGGACACATCTGCAGCCTGTCCGTCCATGGGAGTGGATCTCTCCTTCACTGTGGTTCTCCTCCAGGTTTCTCCTTTTCCCACTGGGTTTTTGGAGTTTTTCCTTTGGAGAAGGAGGGTCTGAGGACAGGGGATGTTCTGGAACAATTTGCTTGTCTGTTTCTAATTTGCTTGTCTGTTTCTGTTTCACTGTTGATTTTCTAATTCTGTTGGTTAATCATCTCCATGTTCAGCCCTAAGAGGCGACTGCTGTCGTGATTTTGGGCTCTACAAAAATAAATGTGGGACTGTGGGCCCCTCGCGGCCCACAGTCGTTGTGTAACGTGGGCCCTTCTTCTCCCTCGTGGCCCACAGTCGTCGTGTAGCGTGGGCCCTTCTTTTCCCTCGTGGCCCACAGTCGTCGTGTAACGTGGGCCCTTCTCCCTCGTGGCCCACTGTCGTCGTGTAACGTGGGCCCTTCTTCTCCCTCGTGGCCCACAGTCGTCGTGTAGCGTGGGCCCCTCATTTCCCTCACGGCCCACAGTCGTCGTGTAGCGTGGGCCCTTCTTTTCCCTCGCGGCCCACAGTCGTCGTGTAGCGTGGGCCCCTCATTTCCCTCGCGGCCCACAGTCGTCGTGTAACATGGGCTCTTCTTTTCCCTCGTGGCCCACAGTCGTCGTGTAGCGTGGGCCCCTCTTTTCCCTCGCGGCCCACAGTCGTCGTGTAACATGGGCCCTTCTTTTCCCTCACGGCCCACACTCGTTGTGTAACGTGGGCCTTCTATTCCCTCGCGGCCCACAGTCGTCGTGTAACGTGGGCCCCTCTTTTCCCTCGCGGCCCACAGTCGTCGTGTAACGTGGGCCCTTCTTTTCCCTCGTGGCCCACAGTCGTCGTGTAACATGGGCCCTTCTTCTCCCTCGCGGCCCACAGTCGTCGTGTAACATGGGCCCTTCTTCTCCCTCGCGGCCCACAGTCGTCGTGTAGCGTGGGCCCCTCTTTTCCCTCGCGGGCCCACAGTCGTCGTCGTGTAACGTGGGCCCTCTTTTCCCTCGCGGCCCACAGTCGTCGTCGTGTAACGTGGCCCCTCTCTTTTCCCTCGCGGCCCACAGTCGTCGTGTAACGTGGGCCCCTCATTTCCCTCACACGGCCCACAGTCGTCGTGTAACGTGGGCCCTTCTTCTCCCTCGTGGCCCACAGTCGTCGTGTAACGTGGGCCCCTCTTTTCCCTCACGGCCCACAGTCGTCGTGTAACGTGGGCCCTTCTTCTCCCTCGCGGCCCACAGTCGTCGTGTAACGTGGGCCCCTCATTTCCCTCACGGCCCACAGTCGTCGTGTAACGTGGGCCTTTCTTCTCCCTCACGGCCCACTCTCGTCGCGTCCACCTTCTCCTCTCTCTGATCAGACGTTTCCACAGACCTGACGCGGCTGTAATGAGGGAGAATAATGCAGCTCTTAATTCAATTTGCTTTGTAAAATGGGATTAATAATGGGACGGTGGATGGAAATTTCCTCCCAAATCATTTTCATAAATCTGGATAATGAAGTTGAGTCTCTTGTTGGCTGTAAATGTCACAGGCTGAGCTCAGAAACACGGCACCTTTCCCTCAAACCAATTAATCCCTGATGAACTTCTGCCTTTTCCAATAACACGAGCTCGATTAAAGTCACTCACACTTTCCACGACTCATATGCATTTTAATAATATTCTCCCAGGTGAGTTCATTAAAGAGGCTGGTTCTTCTGTCCTCAGCAGAATGTTTATGTGTCGACTCGTGTTAATAATGCACCAGAGCGAGATGTTCCGCAGTGTGACTTTAAACTCAGACAGTTCAAAGGTTCTGCTCGATTCTTCTCGTTTTCCTCTGAAGTTTTATTTGGAGAGATTCATGTTTGAGTTTAATCTGTAATCCACTAATTTAAAGACGACATTTTGTCGATAAATCCCTGTTTTCACCTCCACTGAGGCACGCCCCCTGTGTCACACCCACTGTGACACGCCCCCTCATCCTCTCGTCTCTCTCGTCTCCTCTCTCGTCTCTCCTCTCCTCTCCTCTCCCCTCTCGTCTCTCTCTCGTCTCCTCTCTCGTCCTCCTCTCTCGTCTCTCTCTCGTCTCCTCTCATCTCTCGTCTCCTCTCTCTCATCTCTCGTCTCATCTCTCGTCTCCTCTCTCGTATCCTCTCTCTCGTATCCTCTCGTCTCCTCTCTCCTCTCCTCTCTCGTCTCCTCTCTCCTCTCCTCTCTCGTCTTCTCTCGTCTCCTCTCTCCTCTCCTCTCTCGTCTCCTCTCTCTCGTATCCTCTCGTCTCCTCTCTCCTCTCCTCTCTCCTCTCTCGTCTCTCTCTCGTCTCCTCTCTCCTCTCCTCTCTCGTCTTCTCTCGTCTCCTCTCTCGTATCCTCTCGTCTCCCTCTCTCCTCTCCTCTCTCGTCTCCTCTCTCTCTCCTCTCTCTCCTCTCTCGTCTCCTCTCTCGTCTCCTCTCTCCTCTCTCGTCTCTCTCTCTCGTCTTCTCTCGTCTCCTCTCCTCTCTCGTCTCCTCTCTCGTCTCCTCTCTCGTATCCTCTCGTCTCCTCTCTCCTCTCCTCTCTCGTCTCCTCTCTCGTCTCCTCTCTCCTCTCCTCTCTCGTCTTCTCTCGTCTCCTCTCTCGTCTCCTCTCTCGTCTCCTCTCTCGTATCCTCTCGTCTCCTCTCTCGTTCTCCTCTCCTCTCGTCTCGTCTCTTCTTGTCTGAAGTTGTTCTAGATGAATATTGTGCTGTAAAAAGTATAAAGTATAACAGATTCCTTTTGTGGGTGGGCTCGCCTCTCCACAGACCTGTCTGTCCTTTGCCCTGGTGATGCTTCGTGCTGTTTTTTCACGTATTTGTGAATCGTTTGTGGTGTAAATAATAATGAGACGTTTGCTCTGCTCACTTCAGAATTCTACATAAATTAACACAAATGACGGTTTTGTTTTTATTTAATCTGTTCAACTTTTATTTTTCTTTCTCCTTTTGGGTCATTTCTGTTTATTCGACCCGACGAGATCTGTTCATCAGGAATAAAAAACAAACAACTAAAACTTCACAAAGATCTAAACCACAGACTGAACAGAATCAAACCTGCTGCTAATGAGAGAGACGTCGTGGAAATGTAGAGTTAATCTGAACATTTAAGACCAACATGAGCCTGAAGCAGCAGGTTCAGACACAGGGGGCGCTGTTTTTCTACCGTCTGTGGTGCAGAACGACACAAATACTTGAGGTCGGTTCATCATTTTGCAGATACATGTTTGTATAACTTTGACTCCACCTGGTTCAGTTTAAACGAGAGAAGCTCAAAGTCGTGCGGAGTTCAGACGTTTTTTTAATGATGTAATAAAACGTGGAGGATGGTCCGTGTCTCTCGTTCGCTCTGAAGAGGCTGAAAAGGATGGAGAATATTTTAGTTTCTTTGAGTTTTTGAAGTGTTATTGATCCAGATGAACAACAGCTTTAAGGTAAAAGCAACGTATCTAAAATCTTATTAAAGTATCATGTAAAGTCGACACGGCGAGTTTATTTGTACAGCACAAGTCGTACGAGGTCATTCAAAGTGTTTTACAGAAGAAGAAAGACATAAAATTACACAATCTCTATTTTTTTTATTTTTTTTTATGATTGGACCAAGCCTCCAGTGACCCCTGTGTGATCTGTGCAAATAATCATCATCATAAAACTGTCATTAAAACATTAAAACAAAAGAAAAGAGGCAGAATAAAAACCTGTCAAAGTAACAGCTATAATCTTTACATATTTGCATTTTTTTTATTTATTTATTTAGGTATTTTATTCTGTCATTATATTTAAAAAATCAAACATTATTCAACATTTATCAAACATAATTCAACTTTAACATCACGACTGAGAAGGTTTAGGCTGAAGTAAAAAGTACTTACAAATGTACTAAAACTAATGTAAAATGTACTTATAAATGTACTAAAACTAAAGTAAAAAGTACTTATAAATGTACTAAAACTAAAAGTAAAATGTACTTATAAATGTACTAAAACTAAAGTAAAATGTACTTATAAATGTACTAAAACTAAAGTCAAATGTACTTATAAATGTACTAAAACTAAAGTAAAATGTACTTATAAATGTACTAAAACTAAAGTAAAATGTACTTATAAATGTACTAAACCCATTTAAATGTTTATTATGTGCTGCCACTTTACAAATGAATAAAATGCGAATTAAGAAAATAAAAAGTGCCACACCTGCCCTGGGACGGACACATCGATGGACGAGCTCCGCCCCCGATCGCCGCCGGTGAGTGAACCTGGTGTTTGTAGACGTGTGTGAAGTGTCTTGCTCATGGACACAACAGTTTGCTGCCTCCACCGACTTTTCCTGGAGTAAAAGTGACTCGTGTTGTACTTCGTTTTCTCCTGAACACTTTGCTTCGGCTCCTTCTGCTCCGTGCGCTGAGCCGGTCCAGGGCGGCCCACATTAGTATTCCCGGGGCGAGCGCTCGGGGAGATTGCTCGTGAACACGCCGTTAGGTGATGTCTGTGTCACTCGCGGCGCCGGGATCTGTAGCGCGGCGTTTCCTTGAGCTGTGGAATCGAGTGCCTCCGGAAAATCTGATTAGTCACCGCTGACATCGCAGAGACGAGGAAATGACTTTCTTGTGCATATCATTAACACCAGATCAATAAGACGAATGTGGCGGCGACTCGTCCATTTGTCGTGCGGAGGGTGAGGCCGTTTCGTTTGTGTCTTTAATTCTTTCTCCAGACACAAACTGGAACATTCTTTTGTTTCTTGGACTGTGGCGTGAGCCGGTTTCAGCAGAGTCATAATTATGTAAAAATAAACTGTCCAAAGGCGACTGGAGGTGACACGGCGACTCGTCGGATTAACGCCGTCGTTTCTGAACTCGAGGATGTTTTAGAGTTTGAGACGATGGAACGATACGTCTGACGCCGCTTTACAACCTGCTCAGTCGTATAAAGTCCATGAAAAATGAAATAAACAAGGAGAGATTTAAAAACAGGACAAGAGCCGGATTTTTCAGGTTTGTTTAAAACATTTTCAGCTGAAAATGTTGCACGTAAAAGAAAAAACAAACAGAAAACACGAATCTTCTGAGGAAATGAAACAAAACACGACCAAAACATGTGACGTGTGATGAGCGAAAAAACACAAAAAGTTTGGTAGAATTTGGAGTTTTTGGAGACTGTTTATATAAAGACAGAGCAAATCTGTGAACCGCCGCGATCCAGAGTCTGTCTGAACCTGCTGCTGTCAGACTCATGTCGGTCTGAAATGTTCATATTTTCCTGCTCTACATGATCCTAGGTTCATTTATTTTTTTTTTTTTTGGTATTTTGAGTTTATTTATTTGTATTTATTTATATTTTAATTTTAATTGTACTTATTTATTTATTTTTTAGTTGTTCTGAGTTCATTTTAAATTTTTTTAGTTATTTTGAGTTTATTTATTTTCTGTTATTTTGAGTTCTTTTTTTTTTTTTTTGTTTACTTTTTTGTTTGTTCGTTTTTTTGAAGTTATTTTGAGGTTTTTTTGTTTTTTTTTTCAGTTTATTCAAGTTTTTTATTTATTTTTTTTTACTGTCTGTCTGTCCCTGCTGCTGTCAGACTCATTTTGGTCTTAAATGTTTGTATTAACCCTCTACACTTCCTCAGTCTTCCTCCGGATTGGCTCGTTGGTCTCGCTCCTGATTGGCTCGTTGGTCTCGCTCCTGATTGGCTCGTAGGTTGCCGTGCTCCTCGTGGTCGTTGCTCGAGCGTCTGGAGCGTCTGTGGTGACGTCTCTTCCTCTTCGTCTTTTCTCTCTCTACTCTTCAGGCTCTGCTCTGGCTTCAGTTTCTAACCGTTTACACCTTATTTTTAATTATTCATCAAAGTCACTTTCGAGCTCGTTGGTATCGACCAGGACGCGGCGTAAAAGGCCAACGCTCGTATAGTTCAAGTTGTTTGTGGCTTTTTCCTTCGTTTTTCTTCGATATTTGTTTAACCTTGGCCTGGTGAAATTTGAATATCTGATCAATCGTCCGTATTAAAGTTGAATGTAAATCGCTGAGGCTCATTACTATTTCACGAGGCTCCATTTATGAAATGTCACTCAAAATAGTGTAACCCACAAGTCGATCGGCGGCGGCGTCTTTGCGTCTGTTTCTTTTGCTGTAAATACAGAGCGTTATGGATCAGGTCCGGGCGGGGGGGAGGGGCGGGGGGGGGGGGGGCGGGGCCTCTGGAGCCGCATTGATCCGCGGTGGGTCCAGTGTTTTGTTTCCTGAAGCGCAGACGGAGCCGTTGGGACCCGAGCGCTCCGAGTCCACCCCCGACCTCTGCGGCTGGAGCCAGAGGCGACCTTTGACCTCTGCGGCTGCTCCACATCGACGGAGCTGTAGATACGGCTCCTGTTACAGCTGGACGTCGTCATTTTTCAAGTAGTGACAGTGGAGAGGGATGAAGTAGAAGTACTCGTAAAAAGTACTGTACACAGACCTTTAAATGACATCGTCTCTGTTTTTGTCGAGTTTCGCTGCATCGGCTGAAGGAAGAAAAACTTATCAAGTCACAACAAAACGAGTCGCAGCTCCGAGGCGCCGTGGCACAGCCGTCACCAGTAGGGGGCAGTGCTTTGTGTTTTTATTGGCGTGTTTAAAGCGGGCTCCCCCGTGTGCACGCTGGCTAACGCTCCCCCGCGCGCCGAGGACTGGCTTTGGTGAGTGTCAGTGGAAAACACACGTTCACCACAGCCACGGGCGTAAACAATTATCAATCAGCTCTAATCCAGTGTTGTGCATAAACAGGAGCGCCCCCTGCTGTTCACAGGCCTCCACTGTCACCGTCAGAATCAACTCAGGCAGAAGCAACTGTACAAGAAGCAGGTGCATTTAAAAGTCTCATAGTAACAAACTGCTCTGTGTGAAAAGTACAATGTTCATATTAAAACCAAGTACAGAACGAATCTGGTGAAGCCACAGCTGCCGTGGGGCAGATGATGATGCCACAGAGCGAGTCAGTCACATGAAGCTCATCGAGGCTCCAGCAGGTTTAGGGACGATATGGAGCTGACCACAAGTGTCATAGCAACCAGAGAGCCAATCAGGAGCCAGGCTGATTAAAAAAGCAGGGAGCGAGCGCTTAGCAACACTGTCAATCAAACGTGTTGCTAACGCTAACAGGAGCGACGTCGGGGACAGAAGGACCTGATGTGTCTTATTAATGTTCATATGTTGATTTACAGACACAGACGTGAAATAAAAACCCCAGGATCATGTAGAGGGTTAATACGAACATTTAAGACCAACATGAGTCTGACAGTAGCAGGGACAGAGAGAGACATGGTTTTTATACAGAAAGTGAACTGGAGCCAGAGTCGATGGAGCAGGAAGTGCCACTTGATCACTTCCTGTTTTAACGCGGCGTTAGCAGGTTAGCTCTGTGGATGCAGCCGTCCCTGAACAAACGATGTTTTACACTGATCTTACTGTCGCCCTTTTGCTCATGTGACATGTTTGTTCTTGTGTTTAAAGTTTTGTTTCTAATGAGGTTCTTGTTCTTTTTTCACCTTGAACCTTTGTTCATGATTCTTGCCGACAACACGATATGAACTGGGAAAATCGATTGGAAAACTCTGATCCGTTTGTCTCCATGGAGATAGCTTTGATGCTTTACCAGGAAAGTTCCACAGTGTGTCTTTCATTTTACGCTGCAGTGTTACAGGAGTTTTTTTTATGACTAAACTCACTGCTGCAGGGGGCTGCACAGATAATATATAGATAATAATAATCTGTCTCCATGGAAACAGTATTTGGCAGATGCTGCAGCAGAAAAGCTACATACTGGAGCTTTAAATGTCACATACATAATTGTGACACCTCCTCTGTCACTTCCCATCAGCCTCGGCGGCGCCGTGGTTCACATTTACAGACAGAGTCCATAATTGGCCCTGTGCTTCTTCCTCCAGGCGTTTGAGTCACAAACTCCAACAGCCCGAGGCGACTCCACTCCCGAGAACACGCCGAGGAGTGATTACCCCACGAAACACCGAGAGGAGTGATTACCCCACGAAACACCGAGCGGAGTGAGTACCCCACGAAAACCCCGAGCGGAGTGAGTACCCCACGAAACACCGAGCGGAGCGATTACCCCACGAAAAACCGAGCGGAGCGATTACCCCCCACGAAACACCGAGCGGAGCGATTATCCCACGAAACACCGAGCGGAGCGATTACCCCACGAAACACCGAGCGGAGCGATTACCCCACGAAACACCGAGCGGAGCGATTACCCCACGAAACACCGAGCGGAGTGAGTACCCCACGAAACACCGAGAGGAGTGAGTACCCCACGAAACACCGAGCGGAGCGATTATCCCACGAAACACCGAGCGGAGCGATTATCCCACGAAACACCGAGCGGAGCGATTACCCCACGAAACACCGAGCGGAGCGATTATCCAACAAAGAGTGAGCGGCTCTGGAGGTTCTGGAGGCTCTGGAGGTTCTTGAGGTTCTGGAGGTTCTGTTTAACATGCATATTGAGGCTCTGGAGAGTGAGTGGCTCTGGAGGCTTTGAAGGCTCTGGAGGTTCTGGATGTTCTAGTGGCTCTGGAGGCTCTGGATGTTCTGTTTAACATGCATATTGTTTGCTTTGTTTGTACCGTTTGGACTCATGAATAATGCAGAGAAACTTTACCAGCCGTTACAGAGATGAAGACATCCACATGCAGCAGAGCCTCGGACTCGTGAGCACAAATTCAGATCGGACTTTTAATTAGAGGCTTTTGTATCCAGGCCAGCAGCAGCAGACGGATGTTTTCTCTTTCTTTTCACGAGAGCCATAGAAACAGGAACTGAGACGCAACCAGTGACAAAGCATCATGGGTAGAAAACTTTGAACCAGCTGGACGTGAAACAGATCTGCAGTTGAGGATCATTAATGTCCTGCCCACATGTGTCCGACGTCTGTAGTCGACGTTCGGGGGAGTAGCGCCCCCTCTCTGCTCGACTTTGTAGCAAAAAACAAAGATGATTTTCAAAACTAATCAGTTCCACGGCGATTATAATGAGCCTTTTCACAAACGTTACAGCATCATTTGTGTAACTGAGACGTTTGCCTTGTGGTGTGACCGCTCCTGCCCCCTGCTGGACACTCAACGCTAATGCTGCTTAACCCTAGAGCGTCGGATGCCATCGCCGCCGATAAAAAGTGCGTCTCAAAGCAGAGGCACGAGGCTCTTTAAATATGTCACTGTCATCACGTAATGTGCTTATGTCGCCCTCGAAGACGACCAATCAGAGCGGAGGAGAAGACGACCAATCAGAGCGCAGAAGAAGACGACCAATCAGAGCGCAGGAGAAGACGGCCAATCAGAGCGCAGGAGAAGACGACCAATCAGAGCGCAGGAGAAGACGACCAATCAGAGAGCAGGAGGAGACGACCAATCAGAGCGCAACAGAAGACGACCAATCAGAGCAGGAGAAAACGACCAATCAGAGCGCAGGAGAAGACGACCAATCAGAGCGCAGGAGAAGACGACCAATCAGAGCGCAGGAGGAGACGACCAATCAGAGCGCAACAGAAGACGACCAATCAGAGCAGGAGAAAACGACCAATCAGAGCGCAGGAGAAGACGACCAATCAGAGCGCAGGAGAAGACGACCAATCAGAGCGCAGGAGAAGACGACCAATCAGAGTGCAACAGAAGACGACCAATCAGAGCAGGAAAAGACGACCAATCAGAGCGCAGGAGAAGACGACCAATCAGAGCGCAGGAGGAGACGACCAATCAGAGCGCAACAGAAGAAGACGACCAATCAGAGCAGGAGAGAAACGACCAATCAGAGCGCAGGAGAAGACGACCAATCAGAGCGCAGGAGAAGACGACCAATCAGAGCAGGAGAAGACGACCAATCAGAGCGCAGGAGAAGACGACCAATCAGAGCGCAGGAGAAGAAGACGACCAATCAGAGCGCAGGAGAAGACAACCAATCAGAGCGCAACAGAAGACGACTAATCAGAGCGAAGGAGAAGAGAGGACCAATCAGAGAGCAGGAGAAGACGACCAATCAGAGCGCAGGAGAAGACGACCAATCAGAGCGAAGGAGAAGACGACCAATCAGAGCGAGCGAAGGAGAAGACGACCAATCAGAGCAGGAGAAGACGACCAATCAGAGCGCAGGAGAAGACGACCAATCAGAGCGCAGGAGAAGACGACCAATCAGAGCGCAGGAGAAGACGACCAATCAGAGCGCAGGAGAAGACGACCAATCAGAGCGCAGGAGAAGACGACCAATCAGAGCGCAGGAGAAGACGACCAATCAGAGCAGGAGAAGACGACCAATCAGAGCGCAGGAGAAGACGACCAATCAGAGCGTAGGAGAAGACGACCAATCAGAGCGCAGGAGAAGACGACCAATCAGAACGCAGGAGAAGACGACCAATCAGAGCGCAGGAGAAGACGACCAATCAGAGCGCAGGAGAAGACGACCAATCAGAGCGCAGGAGAAGACGACCAATCAGAGCGCAGGAGAAGACGACCAATCAGAGCGCAGGAGAAGACGACCAATCAGAGCGCAGGAGAAGACGACCAATCAGAGCGCAGGAGAAGACGACCAATCAGAGCGCAGGAGAAGACGACCAATCAGAGCAGGAGAAGACGACCAATCAGAGCGCAGGAGAAGACGACCAATCAGAGCGCAGGAGAAGACGACCAATCAGAGCGAAGGAGAAGACGACCAATCAGAGCAAGAGAAGACGACCAATCAGAACGTAGGAGAAGACGACCAATCAGAGCAGGAGAAGACGACCAATCAGAGCGCAGGAGAAGACGACCAATCAGAGCGCAGGAGAAGACGACCAATCAGAGCAGGAGCCGCCGGTCAGTTATTTGATGCGTCAAAGGGAAAATCAGGATGGACATAGATGTAAAATAGAGGAAGATGTGTGAAAAAAGCCAAAAGTCCAGGCTGATACTTCCTTTAATTCTTTTGACTTTTAGGGCTAAAAAAATAAAAAATAAAAGTCTAGTCGAGCTGTATCGGTCGATAAAGAGCCTCGTGTCTCTGCTGTGAGACGCCGTTTGAATTTACATGAAGCACAGTTGGTTGTGGAGTTACGGTGATGGAAAAGTTGGATTTAAACCAGTGAAGAGACGGACTATGAACCGGGACGAGGGGCCTTTTTACTCCCACACACCTCAACTCTGTCCTGAAGAAGTGGGACTGATGCCGCCGTCGTTCTGCCTCCACCAGAAGGAAAACAGCAGCGAGGAAAAACTCAACTTTGGTCTGAAAATAGAATCTATTATTAGGGTCTATTATTTTGTGTGTCGAGAGCTGTCTGACCTCTGACCCCTGAGCGCTGCAGGTCAGACTCCGCACTGACCTCGTACCAGGTCTCAGTCAGTAACAATCACACAGTTTGTATAAATGTGAGAATTACTGCCATAATTCAGCGTTTAACCAGGGAAAAAGTCTGAGTTTCATTTACAAAAGTGATCTGGACAAACGTGATTCTGTCTGATTTAAATGTGACATAAAACTCTGTGGACGTGGGTTTAAACTCTTGTGTAAATCTGTCTCTTTCCTGATGTTTGTACCGAGCGTAGGCCCCGCCCCGCTCGCCGCTCTGACCCCGCCCCTCGATCCTGGCTCTTACAGAGTTTTAATCAGAGCGGCTGAAGACATTCACGGAGCATTTGTCTCACACTGGCACACACTTTGCATATCAGACCGGCTCGATCGATATGTTATTAAAGAACAGCCTCTCGCCGCATCTCAACGACTCCGGCTCCGTCAGCTCCTCCCTGAGCCTCCGCCGGGGTTTGGGCCGAAGAGGCGACCGGAGCATTTCAGTTCACTCTTAAAACACTTTGTCGTTGTATAAATAAGAAGGAAACAACGAGGAGCCGCTCTGCAGTTTTTACTCAAGTTGTGTTAAAACTGCAGAACGGAACGAAACTAAACGCACAGAGCTAACGTGCTAACGTGCTAGCGCCGCGCTACAAACAGGAAGTGCTGCTGTCAGACCCATTTTGATCTTAAATGTTCGTATTAACCCTCTACATGATCCTGGGGTTTTTTTGAGTTAGTTTCAGTTGTTGGAGTTTTTGGGGTTTTTTGTTTGTTTGTTTTTTTTTTAGATATTTTGAGTTTTTGTTTGTTTGTTTTTTTTGTTTTTTTGTTTCTGTTATTTTGAGGGTTTTTTTTTTAAGTTATTTTGGGTTTATTTAGATTTTAGTTTTTTTTTGTTTTATTTTGAGTTTGTTTTTTTTAGTTTATTTTTTGTGTAATAATCTGTGTCTCTCTCTCTGTCTCTGCTGCTGTCAGACTCATGTTGGTCTTAAATGTTCGTATTAACCCTCTACATGATCCTGGGGTTTTTATTTCACGTCTGTGTCTGTAAATCAACATATGAACATTAATAATAACAGACAAGATTAGATTAAATCTTCAGTAGCTCCTTTAATTCTTAAGTTAAACCCACCAAATTTTCACAGTAGATAAACTGAACCTTCACAGATTTTTGTCAATATAAACGGTTATAATTGTTCACTTACACTTGAACTTATCACGACTTAAACTAGAGGAAGTAAAAATGACCTGATTTGTCTCTTATTTGATCCTGATGTCACGTTTGAAGTGGTTTATTGTCTGAGGTTTATTCACAAACACTTTTTCTTTAAGAAGAAATCAGGACGAGTCAGGTCTGTGGAGATCACATACTGCCCCCTGTCTGTGAAAAACACTTATTATTCCTTTAATGGCATTTACTCTTGGGGCATCTCTGGTATTAAAATGTGGACGGTAACACCGCTGGGTTTGTGAATTTGACCCATGTGACTCAAAGTCCCACTGTACAATGAGGGTTCGATCTGGATTTGCTCAGATTAATGTGGGAAGAGTCGTTCTAAATGCTCTGGAAAAATAAAAGACAAATATTTAGAAACAAAAGAGTTATGAGTTTTTTTCAGCTGTCAGTGACTTTTGGGCCGCCCTCAATAATGTCTGACTGAACTGTATTTATCATGTTCAAATCTCCATAAAGTGAAGTGAAGTGTGACGTCACAGTTCAGATCTTTATAGTTTAAACTGGACCTGGGCGTTTCACACATTCAGACCTGTTACAATCACGCCCCCTGCAGGTTTTTCACCATAATGATCATAGTTCTGAGCATTTACCCCTCCGCTACACGCCGAGGTTCCAAAAAATAGTTGCTTTCTCCTGGATTAAAGGTCCTATATTTCACAAAATAAACTCTTCTGAGCGTTAATCATGTTCTAAAGCTGCGACCTCCACAAAAACACAACTCCAGGTTTGTGTTTGTGAAGAGGAAACATTAGAACATACATCAGAGACTCGTCTAAAATCGTCTTCCTCCTTCTCGAATCCTCGGCTTTGGAGATAACCTCTGTGACTCACACCACTTTTATACACGTCTTTACACTCTTCAAATCAATCCGCACCATCGATACGTCTTTGTGGGCCACTTACCTCAGCCCTCACCCAGCGGGGGGCGCCCAGGGACCCCTTTTTCCGCTAGTCCAACCTCCAAGACCACCTGTCTCGCAGCCATTCATCGAGATTGACCCCGGAATCCGGCGTTCTACAGATCTCTCTCCAGACGTTTGAAGTAAAGTCATTGTGCCGGCTCCACATGACAAAGATGGAGGCAGTATTGTTTAAAAAGTGATGGATGCCTTCCCCGCCGCCGCGTTCACACGGGGAGATGGTATTGATGGATGGAGTCGTGCACTTCAAAGTCGTTCGTCTTTAGCTTTGGCTCTGTGTGTTATGATTCACTTTGCTCTGAGCCGCTGACACGTCCACATCTCACTGCCACCGAGCTTTTCCTCTGTGTTTGTTACATCGCCCGGTTTTAAATTAAAATCCACCGTCGTATTCACTCACGCTTTAATTAATGCTCGTGTTCTCGTCCACAACTGATAATCTGTTATGTTTCTACTTTTTTATTTCAATAACCCAAAGAGTTTTACAGAAATTATACCATTTATAGAATTTAAAGGATAAACACGGAGAGGAAAAGGTCAAAACTCACATTTTTATCTCAAGCTCAAAGTGTTTTACATCAAGAACCACAAACACACGAGGAGGTGAAGTGTCCTGCCCAAGGACACAACAGCAGCATTTATCTGTGGAGCTGGAATCGCACCGGCAACCTGTGGGTCAGTGGATTTGACCTGAACCAAGTGTTTATGTCGAGAGCGGGATTCGAACCGTCAACCTTTCGGTCAGTGGGCAAACGCTCCACCAACCCATCCGCACTATTTTAAAACATTAACTTACCACTATGTAACTTTTCGGCCGGAGTGTTCTCCACCTGCTCGTCTCCACGGTGATGTAGCTCCACCTGCTCGTCTCCACGGTGATGTCACTTTTGTCCAATCACAGAGGGTTTTAATGCTGAAAAATACCTTTAAAAATGAGCGTGTCTCCACAGATCTGACCTGTAATCTCTCCCAGTGACGTCACTTGCTCATCTCCGTGGATATTTAAATGACAGAGAAAAGTTACATTGCAAAACTTTTAGGAGCCAATATTGATGTAAAATTTTCGCAAACTGGTTTAACACAGACGTGAGGAAGGGCATCTGACATAAACATGACACAGAATCTGAACAAATGAATTAGAAGAAACTAAAGCTGCAGTGAACTTTAGACGAAGGTACGTCCAGACCATAGACTCGCGTCAAACTCAAGGCCCGTGGGCCAAACGTGGCCCGTCATGTAGTTTTATGTGGCCCACGACAAAGCAAATCAAAAGAAATATCAGATTATCAGGAGACACAGTTACACAGACATTTTTTCATATCTGTGCAAATCCATGTGTAATATTTGAATAAGTAAGAAATATAGAAATTGTTAATTAATAAGATAAAAAAAAGTAGGTGCATTTATTTTACATCTGGCCCTTTGAGAGCAAATATTTAGTTGATGTGGCCTCTGTGAAAATAAGTTTGATGCCCCTGCGACTGTTTATGTAAATGGACAGAGCTAACGTGCTAGCCGCCGCGCTACCAACAGGAAGTGATCATGTGGCACTTCCTGCTCCATCGACTCTGGCTCCAATTCACTTTCTATTGAAAAACTCTGTCTCTGCTGCTGTCAGACTCATGTTGGTCTTAAATGTTCGTATTAACCCTCTACATGATCCTGGGGTTTTTATTTCACGTCTGTGTCTGTAAATCAACATATGAACATTAATAACAGACACATCAGGTCCTTCTGTCCCCGACGTCGCTCCTGTTAGCGTTAGCAACAGGTTTGATTGACAGTGTTGCTATGCAGGAGGCGTTACCTCCTGGCTCCTGATTGGCTCTTTCGTTGCTATGACGCTCTCGGTCTCTTTACCTGCTGAGCCTCATGTGGAGCTGAAGCTGTGGTGACGTCCCATGATGCACTTCTTCACAGTCTGTGGTCCGTTTTTCTCTAAATCCAGCTGTGATTAACACGTCTTTGTATAAACTTTATATTCCTTCGGTGTTTCCCTTCTCTCACTCGGATGCTCGTTTCCTCCCTGATCTGACGCCCGGAGCCCGGCCGCCGTCCCCCGGGAGCCGTGGGACCGGTTGTTATGCAGCGAGGCTCCTGGACCGATCAGTATTTGTGAAAGGTGGTTCCTAAAGCTCCCAGAGGAGGAGGAGGATCAGCCTTGAATATGAGACGACAGGAGCGACGCTGCCGGGGTCAAAGTTCAGCTGCAGTGTATCGTATGTGAAGTGTGGATGTGACCGAACCATGTGACTGCGGAAATGAACATCACTGCTTTTAGTTTTATCATTATATTATTATTTATATTTGTTATTGTATTATTATATTTATTTCTATTATTGTATTATTATATTTATTTTTATTATTATATTATTATTTATATTTCTTATTATTATATTTATTTTTATTATTATATTATTATTCATATTTATTATTATATTATTATATTTTTTATTATTATATTATTATTTTTTATTTTTATTATTCTATTATATATTTTTTTATTATTATATTATTTATCTGATTAAAATGACGACTCAGGAACATGTCAGATGTTTTAGTTGAGGCACAAAACATGAATGAACCAGATTAAACTTCCTTCTGTTTTTTTATTTTTAATCTGATGACGGCGAAGTTAAAACAGAAGAGTTAAAACAGTTAAAACCTCAGTGATGTTTAGGTTCTGAGCAGAATCGGCAGCGTCTCTCCAGTCGAGCAGACTCAGCTGTTAAAGGTAACACCCCTCCCCCCTCCGCACACTGTCAATCAAACCTGCTGTCAATCAAACCTTCTGTCAATCAAATCTGCTGTCAATCAAACCTAACAGGAGCGACCCCGGGCAAAGAAGCATCGGATTTGTCTATTATTAATGTTCATATCTTGATTTTTTTTTTAATGTTTTAAAAAAAAAAATGTTTTATGTTTTGTGGTGCCTGATGGAAGTGATCAGTGAGGACACCTGCAGGGGCGGAGCTACAGGGGCGGAGCTACAGGGGCGGAGCTACAGGGAAACAGACATTTCACTGGTTTTGAATGAATCGGCTGAGACAAAGGGGTTTTAAACTGGGACTGTCCCGGGTCAACAGAGACTGTCCCGGGTCAACAGAGACTGTCCCGGGTCAACAGAGACTGTCCCGAGTCAACTGGGACTGTCCCGAGTCAACTGGGACTGTCCCGGGTCAACAGAGACTGTCCCAGGTCAACAGAGACTGTCCCGGGTCAACAGAGACTGTCCCGGGTCAACAGAGACTGTCCCGAGTCAACAGAGACTGTCCCGGGTCAACAGGGACTGTCCCGGGTCAACAGGGACTGTCCCGGGTCAATAGAGACTGTCCCGGGTCAACAGGGACTGTCCCAGGTCAACAGGGACTGTCCCGGGTCAACAGGGACTGTCCCGAGTCAAAAGAGACTGTCCCGGGTCAACAGAGACTGTCCCGGGTCAACAGGGACGTGTGGTCACCTCACATTCTCGCTCAGCTCTCACTCGTTGGACGATTACTTCCTGAACAGAGGCGTCGTATTAACTGAAAAATAAAAGTGAAAAGGTCGACGCCCTGAGCCGTAAGTCGTGAAGCTGAGGACGAGCCATTTCTTTTGTTATTGCTGAATTACTGCGTTCTCTGCGTTTTTGGATGTAATTCTTGTTGTGACTTGGCGTGAACGGCCTGTATCTGTCCTGGAATCGCTCCGTGTGCAGGTTCGGTGCCAGCGCGAGGCCGGCGCTCACGTGTTTTGATGAATGGATTTTACACATCTTGGCGGGGTCTTGGTTGGTAATGGTGGAGTTGGAAGGTTGTGTGTTTACTCAGCAGATGATCACAGGAGAAATTACTCTTAATGGAGACTATGGATCGTTCCCAAGCTCGTCTTTGCATGGAGCAGACTTAAAGGTCCACGCCTAAAGACAGCGCCTGACCACAGCACTAATCCCGTCTGTTGGACCAGGGCCACAGGAAGAACCTTAAGTGTCTTCAACATGTTAAAGTGGAGGTTTACTAAAGGCTTTCTGTTTCAAACATTATCACAATCAGATCATTGTCAGTGAACACAGCCACAAACTACGAACTTACTTTGGGGATAAAGTGCAACAGAAAAAGATGGATAAATACAAATCAGGGCAGGCATGAAGTTCACAAAGATATGCTTAAAAATAAAATAAAATACTTAGAGGTAAAAATGTATTTGAGCCTCAGAACAGATCGATTCTAAAGCTAAAAAAAATACAGACCTGAGCGGTGCTTGGACGTGGAAAGATTCTGCAAAATTGTCGTTTTGTGTCCTTCAGTTTTGGGCCAGGCTCAAATACAAAGAAAAACTGAGACGCTCAAAAAAATCCAAATAATGAAAAACCTTTATTTCCTCCTCAGACAGAGTTAAAATCACGACCCTTCAGCGCTCGCCAGGACAAACTGATTAGAAAGAGTTTTATTGCCTGATAATCTGGAAGTGCACGTTAGCATGCCAGCTGTGGTTAGCGTTACCGTCACGTTAGCTTCTCCATCAGTGCGAAACTCCACCGTGTCTCTGGTTAAATAAGGTCAGTGAGGAGTAACTTTAACGGTTTAACACGAAACTCGTTTTGTTTTTACACGTTTTTAAGACGGTAAAAAGCAGCTACAGCGACTTTAATTCAGAAGGTTAAAGCTACACCACCTAAACTTCAAACCGTAAAAAAAGGAAGAGGCTCGCCGCTCTCGCAAACCTCTGACACGTTGTTAATGTTCACAATTTTGAGGCACGTACACGACTTTAGAGCTGAGTTTTCATTGAGCGAAACTGGAGCGGACCCTCAAACCTCAGGAAACGATGGTGCGACTTTCGGTTTTTATGTTTGGTTTACAAAAGATAACACACCTCAGTCTTTATCTCGATTGAGTCTCGATATTGTGTGATGAGGGACGTGAGAAGCAGAGACTCGGCACCACGTCGCTTTGTACCTTTATTCTCTGCTTCCTCCTCTCGTCTCTGTATAAATAAGCAGAACACCACGAGGGCTTTACATCAGCACAGAGGAGCAGCAGATGTTCACTTTTTCATCGAGATTTAGGATGAGGCTTTGTTTCATCTCGAGGTGACACATCTGTGACTGATGGGCCACGATCCGACTCGTAATCATCTCCAGATACGAGCGCTAACGAGAACTCCGGGCTCGTGTGTGACGGAGGCGAGTGTGCGACGGAGGCGAGTGTGCGACGGAGGTGCGTGTGACGGAGGTGCGTGTGACGGAGGTGTGAGTGTGTGACGGAGGCGAGTGTGCGACGGAGGCGAGTGTGCGTGACGGAGGCGAGTGTGCGTGACGGAGGAGAGAGTGCGTGACGGAGGAGAGAGTGTGCGACGGAGGTGAGTGTGCGACGGAGGCGAGTGTGACGGAGGTGAGTGTGCGACGGAGGCGAGTGTGCGACGGAGGCGAGTGTGCGACGGAGGCGAGTGTGCGACGGAGGCGAGTGTGCGACGGAGGCGAGTGTGTGTGACGGAGGCGAGTGTGTGTGACGGAGGAGAGAGTGTGTGACGGAGGCGAGTGTGTGACGGAGGCGAGTGTGTGCGACGGAGGTGAGTGTGCGACGGAGGCGTGTGCGACGGAGGCGAGTGTGCGACGGAGGCGAGTGTGCGACGGAGGCGAGTGTGCGACGGAGGCGAGTGTGCGACGGAGGCGAGTGTGCGACGGAGGCGAGTGTGTGTGACGGAGGAGAGTGTGTGACGGAGGCGAGTGTGTGACGGAGGCGAGTGTGTGACGGAGGCGAGTGTGCGACGGAGGGAGTGTGCGACGGAGAGGCGAGTGTGCGACGGAGGTGCGTGCGACGGAGGCGAGTGTGCGACGGAGGCGAGTGTGTGTGACGGAGGCGAGTGTGCGACGGAGGCGAGTGTGCGACGGAGGCGAGTGTGCGACGGAGGCGAGTGTGCGACGGAGGCGAGTGTGTGTGACGGAGGCGAGTGTGTGTGACGGAGGCGAGTGTGTGTGACGGAGGCGAGTGTGTGTGACGGAGGCGAGTGTGCGACGGAGGTGCGTGTGACGGAGGCGAGTGTGCGTGACGGAGGCGAGTGTGTGACGGAGGCGAGTGTGCGACGGAGGCGAGTGTGCGACGGAGGTGAGTGTGTGACGGAGGCGAGTGTGCGACGGAGGGCGAGTGTGACGGAGGCGAGTGTGCGACGGAGGCGAGTGTGCGACGGAGGCGAGTGTGCGACGGAGGCGAGTGTGTGTGCGACGGAACGGAGAGAGAGGTGACGGAGTGTGACGGAGGCGAGTGTGCGACGGAGGCGAGTGTGACGGAGGCGAGTGTGCGACGGAGGCGAGTGTGGCGGAGGCGTGTGCGACGGAGGCGAGTGTGCGACGGAGGCGAGTGTGCGACGGAGGCGAGTGTGCGACGGAGGCGAGTGTGTGCGACGGAGGCGAGAGTGTGCGACGGAGGCGAGAGGCGTGCGACGGAGGCGAGTGTGCGACGGAGGCGAGTGTGCGACGGAGGCGAGTGTGCGACGGAGGCGAGTGTGCGACGGAGGCGAGTGTGCGACGGAGGCGAGTGTTGCGACGGAGGCGAGTGTGCGACGGAGGTGCGTGTGACGGAGGTGAGTGTGCGTGACGGAGGAGAGTGTGTGACGGAGGCGAGTGTGCGACGGAGGCGAGTGTGCGACGGAGGCGAGTGTGCGACGGAGGCGAGTGTGTGTGACGAGGGAGGCGAGTGTGCGACGGAGGCGAGTGTGCGACGGAGGCGAGTGTGCGACGGAGGCGAGTGTGCGACGGAGGCGAGAGTGTGTGACGGAGGTGAGTGTGCGACGGAGGCGAGTGTGCGACGGAGGCGAGTGTGCGACGGAGGCGAGTGTGCGACGGAGGCGAGTGTGCGACGGAGGCGAGTGTGCGACGGAGGCGAGTGTGCGACGGAGGCGAGTGTGCGACGGAGGCGAGTGTGCGACGGAGGCGAGTGTGCGACGGAGGTGCGTGTGACGAGGTGTGTGTGTGCGTGACGGAGGTGCGTGACGGAGGAGAGTGTGCGACGGAGGCGAGTGTGCGAGCGGAGGCGAGTGTGCGACGGAGGTGCGTGTGACGGAGGTGAGTGTGCGTGACGGAGGAGAGTGTGCGACGGAGGCGAGTGTGCGACGGAGGCGAGTGTGTGTGACGGAGGCGAGTGTGCGACGGAGGCGAGTGTGCGACGGAGGCGAGTGTGCGACGGAGCGAGAGTGTGTGACGGAGGTGAGTGTGCGACGGAGGCGAGTGTGCGACGGAGGCGAGTGTGCGACGGAGGCGAGTGTGCGACGGAGGCGAGTGTGTGCGACGGAGGCGAGTGTGCGACGGAGGCGAGTGTGCGACGGAGGCGAGTGTGTGCGACGGAGGCGAGTGTGCGACGGAGGCGCGTGTGACGGAGGTGAGTGTGTGTGACGGACGGAGGAGAGTGTGCGACGGAGGCGAGTGTGCGACGGAGGCGAGTGTGCGACGGAGGTGCGTGTGACGGAGGTGAGTGTGCGTGACGGAGGAGAGTGTGTGACGGAGGCGAGTGTGCGACGGAGGCGAGTGTGCGACGGAGGTGCGTGTGACGGAGGTGAGTGTGCGACGGAGGAGAGAGTGTGCGACGGAGGCGAGTGTGCGACGGAGGCGAGTGTGTGTGACGGAGGCGAGTGTGCGACGGAGGCGAGGTGTGCGTGTGCGACGGAGGCGAGTGTGTGCGACGGAGGCGAGTGTGCGACGGAGGCGAGTGTGCGACGGAGGTGAGTGTGCGAGCGTCAGGCGCAGCAGATGGTCCTGGAGGTTAAGTTCTGCAGCAGAGGCAGCATTGTTCTTACTGCTATTTTAGGGGCTATTGTTTTATAAAAATAATGAAATATCACAGATCACACATCGAGTGTCGTTCTGCTCCTACCAGGTCCAAACGGGACTGAAACTCGGTCCAAACGGGGCTGAAACTCGGTCCAAACGGGGCTGAAACTCGGTCCAAACGAGGCTGAAACTCGGTCCAGATGAGGCTGAACTGAAAAAAACACAAAACTGCTTTGATGAACAGGTGGAGTCACTGGTGACTCTTTGCTCGACCCAGATGATTCAGTTAAAATGAAACGAGCCTTTGGTCCAGCTCAGTGTTCGTCTTCTTCTCCTTCTTCTTCGTCTTCTTCTCCTTCTTCTTCTTCCTCTTCTCCTCCTTTTTCCTCTTCCTCTTCTTCCTCTTCCTCTTCTCCTCCTTCTTCTTCCTCTTCCTCTTCATCTCCTTCTCCTTCCTCTTCTCCCTCTCCTTCTCCTCCTTCTTCTTCTCCTTCCTCTTCCTCTCCTTCTTCTTGTTCTCCTTCTTCCTCTTCTCCCTCTTCTTCTCCTCCTTCTTCTCCTTCCTCTTCTTCTCCTCCTTCTCACTCTTCCTCCTCCTCCTCCTCCTTCTCCTTCCTCTTCCTCTTCTTCTTCCTCTTCTTCTCCCTCTCCTTCTCCTCCCTCTTCTTCTCCTCCTCCTTCTCCCTCACTCTTCCTCCTCCTCTCCTCCTTCTTCTTCCTCTTCCTCTTCTTCTTCTTCTCCTTCTTCTCCTTCTCCTCCTTCTTCTTCCTCTCCTTCTTCTTGTTGTTCTCCTTCCTCTTCTTCTTGTTGTTCTCCTTCTTCCTCTTCTTCTTCTTGTTCTCCTTCCTCTTCTTCTTCTTGTTCTCCTTCTTCCTCTTCTCCCTCTCCTCCTTCTCCTTCTCCTTCCTCTTCCTCTCCTTCTTCTTGTTCTCCTTCTTCCTCTTCTTCTTCTTGTTCTCCTTCTTCCTCTTCTCCCTATTCTTCTTCTCCTCCTCCTTCCTCTTCCTCCTCTTCCTCTCCTTCTCCCTCCTCCTCCTCCTCCTCACTCTTCCTCCTCCTCCTTCCTCCTCCTCTCCTCCGTGGTCGTCCAGTGGGTTGGTCAGAACATTGCAGTTGACACAGTGTTTTATTAAAGTCGTGGACGATCGTCTGCATCATTCATCTGCAGATTCAAACTCTTTACCTTCTCATTTGTCAAGCTCTGACCCGGAGCTGAAGGCCACGGAGCTGCTGATGTACGAGCCTCAGATGGAACCACGAGAAATATGGATCTGAGGAACACGGCTCAGAAAACACTCGATTCTGAAAAACACTCGATTCTGACGCAACGAGAACGACACACGTCCTGATGGTTTAATGATCAGACGAAGAACAAAAGAGAAACGAAAGTGATAACGACGAGTTTGAGAAGAACGATTTAAATATGACACAGAGTCAGCAGAACCAAGAGTCTAAACCGGGTCTAAACCAGGACTAAACCAGGTCTAAACCGGGACTAAACCGGGACTGAACCGGGACTAAACCGGGACTGAACCGGGACTAAACCGGGACTAAACCGGGACTAAACCGGGACTAAACCGGGACTGAACCGGGACTGAACCGGGACTGAACCGGGTCTAAACCGGGGCTAAACCGGGACTAAACCGGGACTAAACCGGGTCTAAACCGGGACTGAACCGGGACTGAACCGAGACTGAACCGAGACTAAACCGGGTCTAAACCGGGGCTAAACCGGGACTAAACCGGGTCTAAACCGGGTCTAAACCGGGACTAAAACGGGACTAAACCAGGTCTAAACCGGGACTAAACCAGGTCTAAACCAGGACTAAACCGAGACTAAACCGGGACTAAACCGGGAGTAAACCGGGACTAAACCGGGTCTAAACCAGGACTAAACCGAGACTAAACCGGGACTAAACCGGGACTGAACCGGGACTGAACCGGGACTAAACCAGGAGAGTAAACCGGGACTACACCGGGGTCTAAAAACGGGACTAACCGGGACTAAACCGGAACTAAACCGGGACTAAACCAGGACTAAAACCGGGACTAAACCAGGTCTAAACCAGGACTAAACCAGGTTTAGACCCGGTTTAGTTCTTCCTCTCCTCCTCTCTCCTCCTTCTCCTCCTCTCTCTCTCCTCCTCCTCCTCTCTGTCTCCTTCTCTCCTCCTCTCTCTCCTCCTCCTCTCCTCCTCTCTTTCCTCTCTCCTCCTCTCTCTCCTCCTCCTCTCCTCCTCTCTCCTCCTCCTCTCTCCTCCTCTCTCCTCCTCCTCTCCTCCTCTCTCTGTGTGACTCTGTGTAAACGGAGTTTTTTAAACATGGAGGTAATTGCCTTGTTTAAATATGCAGGACCTGCAGTGGCCACTAGGGACACGGCGAGTAATGAGGCTATTACACAGAATTAGTGAAATGTTAAATAATTTCAAACTTTCTCATTAATTTCAGAGTTTATCAAACGTGTCAGTGTGAGCTCAGTCCAGATCATTCAGGTCGAGGGTTAGATTCCCAAACACTTTACACTTCAGTATATTTACAGTTTTGTGGTTTGTGTTCGTGAAATGGAAACTTTTTTTTTTTTTTTCTGGATTAATATTAAAGGTGTGAGCGTCATTTTGTTTTTTATGTTACAAAACACAATTTAATTAAAATCAGCTCTGTGCACATGTAGTTTTTATAAATACACAGAGCTAACCTGCTAACGCCGCGTCACAAACAGGAAGTGATCATGTCGCACTTCCTGCTCCATCGACTCTGGCTCCAGTTCACTTTCTATTGAAAAACAGCGCCCTCTCTCTGTCCCTGCTGCTGTCAGACTCATGTTGGTCTTAAATGTTCGTATTAACCCTCTACATGATCCTGGGGTTTTTATTTCACGTCTGTGTCTGTAAATCAACATATGAACAACAGACACATCAGGTCCTTCTGTTAGCGTTAGCAACAGGTTTGATCACCTAGATGAGCTTCATTTTGAGCTGAAGTTGTGGGTCACACTCAGTCACTTCTTTTTACACTGTGTGTTAGCACAGTAGCATGCTAGCTAGCTCGCTGTGTCTCAAAGCTTATGCTAACGTTTATTAAAAGCGTAAAATATATTTTGATTCAAATTAGTTAAAATAAAGACAAAATAATTATTTTAACTATAGAACACTTAAGTTTGTGGCGTTGTTTTTAATATTTATCATGCCTCAGAGTTAGCATTAGCGTTAGCATTGAGACACAAACATGTCTCTTTCTAAACACAGACGTGTCTCTGAAGTATTTATTTTATCTGTGGTGTTTTCGTCAGTGACGTCCACCTGCAGCTCTGTCCACTGTCTGACCCTGACCTCTGACCCCTGACCCACCTGCAGCTCTGTCCACTGTCTGACCCTGACCCCCCTGACCTCTGACCCACCTGCAGCTCCCTGTCCACTGTCTGACCCTGACCTCTGACCCCTGACCCACCTGCAGCTCTGTCCACTGTCTGACCCTGACCTCTGACCCCTGACCCACCTGCAGCTCCCCATCTACTGTCTCATCTTTAAATGTTTATTCATTTTTGTGTGACTCGGAAAAAAACTTATGGAGAAAATATTGGACAGAAAGTAGTGATGCCAACAGGAAGTAATGATGCTAACAGAAAGTAGTGATGCTAACAGGAAGTAGTGATGCCAACAGGAAGTAGTGATGCCAACAGGAAGTAGTGATGCTAACAGTGAGGTAGAGGGCGCTGTTGTGCATTGAGCAGTTTAAATAATCCAACATCATAAACTGCACTGAGGTGATGTAATGTCCAGTTTAGAGTAAAAACGTTTAGTCTCTTCATTTCACTAGTTGAAAACGTAGCTCTAAATCTGCTCACGGGTCCAAAATGAACGTAAAAATATATGTGTGTAACACGTGTGTTAGCAGAAAATAATATTTTTGGGCTTAGAAGTTCTGGTGTCGGCTCATGGAGGAAAAAGAGACCGTACTCAATGCTGACAGCAGCAGGATGTAGTGCTCATATACCGTGTTTTGTGATAAAAGTGCAAACCCAGGTTATTATTTACAAATGTACCGTACAGTTCGATAGTCTCTCAAAATAAAGAGAGTCCACAGTTCCAACAGTCCAGCTGTAATAATCCGTAGTGCACGGAGGTCCAGGTTTAGCAGCAGGTAAATTAAAAGATAAAGAAGGTTTTGGTGGTAGATGTGTATGACTGTGCTGGATTAGCGGCTGGTGTTGGTTAAAGAGTGTCCTACCACATTAGCTGTTTCAGTTCGTTGGTGGTAGTACCTTTTGAAAGTGAGTGCAGGTTCAGTATTTCATGTTCTAACATTATTGCAATATTTAAATAAATTCAAATCTAGATGTACATCATTTCAATTCAATTGCTGGTTAACCTGTAATATTTAGCATTTACTACATATCACTAGCCTTCACTGTTAAAATGGCAGTGTGTGCCAAACACTAAACAAAATACAATGCAACCTGAGCATTTACATTGGCGGCCGTTAGCATTAGCTGCCGTTAGCATTAGCTGCCGTTAGCATTAGCTGCCGTTAGCATTAGCGCCGGCTAGCGCCGCTTAGCATTAGCACTGGTTAGCAAGAACCAACACTCACCAGTTCCTTTGATTAACAAGGCTCACGGTTGTACAAATGAAGAATTCACAATCGGAGGCATCTGCAAGTTGAGGGGCACAAACTCAGACAGAAGGTTTATGAAACAAGAACTGAAATGTTTAGGGTTATGGTTTTACCTGCAGCCGTCCCCGCGCTAGCCTACCACCCATCTCCCCACCGGCGCACGTCTGCCCTGTTTATTGTTGCGCTTCCGCATGGGGCTACTACGCAGTATCGCGAGAGTTAGCGGTTACTATGGTAACAGGTGGTCATTGCTGTGAATGATTATTGCACGGAGAATATAAATACAAAAAATTAAATAATATATATATATATATATATATATATATATATATATATATATATTATATATATATATATATATATATATATATATATATATATATATATATATATATATATATATATATATATATATATACATATATATATAATGTATTAAGTAATTAATAATAATAAATATGATTTTAATAGCTCGGTTACATGTGCCAAAGAAATTATGAAAACAGAACGAGTTACACTACTTCTTCCTCCTGTCACGGTTTGTAACTCGGTCGTCCATGTGACGTCTGTGCAAAGAATGAAGCTCTGATCATCGTTTATTGTGTCGTTTAAGCCGAGCGTTGATGAAGAAGCAGCTCTCATCACCCTGGATAAATCAAATAAACTGTGAAGTTTTTATATAGTAAACGTAAGAGCAGCGGCATTGTTCAGATGGGAATGAAAATCAGACTTAGAAATATGAAAATGTTGAGTTACAAACATGAATCCAAATGGCGGGTCCTGTGTTCCCCTCGTCCTCTCCTCGTCTTCCTCTGTTTGTGTGTGTCGCTCGTTTGCCCTATCGGACCTCACCAGGATCAGTCCGACCAAAACGCTGGGAGTCGCCGAGCGCCCCGCGGGCTCACGGCGGGAGACGCCGAGTGTTGATACAAGTATCGATCGCGCTCACATTAAAATGATGTCCGGGCGGCCGCTGTAAATGTCAATGCTACAGACGACCGTTAATCAGCCGATCGATGAAGTCGTCAATAACGGCTTCTGACCACAGATGACAGGATAACAGCGGCGAGCGACGGGACCACCGCCTCCCGGATCAGCGAGGAGGTTGTGGGTCAGACGCCGCGTGGAGCTGGTTCATGTAGAAGCGTCACATAAAAACAGAAACCTGTCAGACGTTATTCTCACAGTGTTTGACCTGAGCTTATACAAAACTTTAACTCTTTATTTTTGTCTTTTTTCTAACGTGATGAGGTGAATATAAAACAACTTCAGATTCAGTTATTTACAAGAAATAAACCACACTGTAAGATTGGTTTATCTCGAGGAGTTAAAAATAACTCACAACAGGCGAAATCTGTGAAGTATCAGTTTTATTTTTTACATTATTCTCTCTGTTTCTCGTCTGTAAAACCCCTCACCACACACTTTATACACTTTTCTCACACATTAACATTTTCTCACATTTCTCTCTTGTTTAAACACAAAGTTCAAACCTTCGTCGGTGCCTTTGTCGGTGCAGAACGTTTCATCGACATTGTGGGTTTTGTCGGGGAGAAAACTTGCAAACATACAGCACTTCAGAGTCACACTGATCCAACATTTATGTAAATTTGTCTGACACATTCTGTACTGTACAGGAGACACGGAGGAGACTGATGGACAATGGTCTACAGTCCCTCAGCCAATCAGGACGCAGAACACAATGGTCTACAGTCCCTCAGCCAATCAGGACGCAGAACACAATGGTCTACAGTCCCTCAGCCAATCAGGACGCAGGACACAATGGTCTACAGTCCCTTAGCCAATCAGGACGCAGAACACAATGGTCTTTCAGGTTTATTATCTGCACAGAGGTGACTGATCCAGCTTTTTTAACACTGATACCAACATCAATATTTGCCGATACCTGATATGAACCGATACCAGAGCAGAAACGGAAATGTCTCTTTTTTCCTCAAACACAGGTGAGTTTTTCCACACAGATCCAAAAGTGTAACTGTTGTTTCTCTGTCACGTCAGACTGAAGCTTTTGGACGAACAGAAGCTCAAACTTCACGAGACGTAAATCTGAGTCTTTTTGCGTCTGATAAAATTCCGTCCAGGAAATCGGCTTAATCGATATCGTGGAACCTGCAACAGGTCGACTCAAAGTGACGTCAAATACGTCAAATATAGTGTCAAATACGTCGCTCAATGTGTCAAATAAACTGTTGAAGCCTGAATCCAAAGTGTCGAGTCGATCTGAGTCCTTCCCCCTCCTCCTCCTCTCCTCCTCTCCTCCTCTTCTTCGTCGTCCTCCTCCTCATCTTCCTCCTCTTCCTCCTTCTCCTCCTCTTCTTCCTTTTCCTCCTCCTCCTCCTCTTCGTCGTCCTCCTCTCCGCCTCCTCCTCCTCCTTCTCCTCCTCCTCCTCTTCCTCCTCTTCTTCTTTGTCCTCCTCCTCATCTTCCTCCTCTTCCTCCTTCTCCTCCTCTTCTTCCTTTTCCTCCTCCTCCTCCTCTTCCTCCTCCTCATCTTCCTCCTCTTCCTCTTCCTCCTCATCTTCCTCCTCCTCCTCCTCATCTTCCTCCTCTTCCTCCTCCTCCTCCTCCTCTCCTCCTCCTCCTCCTCCTCCTCCTCCTCTTCCTCCTCCTCCACCTCCTCCTCCTCCTCCATCTCCTCCTCCTCCTCCTCCTCCTCCTCCTCATCTTCCTCCTCTTCCTCCTTCTCTTCCTCCTCCTCTCCTCCTCGTGGCTCAGGAGGCAGGTTCTCCTTGTCTCTGGAGGCGTCAGGACCGACAGGTGAAGCATGAAACACACTGGACCTGTCACAGAACCATCCACCGAGACGGAGAGAGACGGAGAGAGAGAAGGAGAGAGACGGAGAGAGACGGAGAGAGAGAAGGAGAGAGACGGAGAGAGACGGAGAGAGAGAAGGAGAGAGACGGAGAGAAACGGAGAGAGAGAGAGAGAGAGAGAGAGAGAAACGGAGAGAGAAACGGAGAGAGAGACGGAGAGAGAGACGGAGAGAGACGGAGAGAGAACGGAGAGAGAGACGGAGAGAGAGACGGAGAGAGAGACGGAGAGAGAGACGGAGAGAGACGGAGAGAGAGACGGAGAGAGAGACGGAGAGAAACGGAGAGAGAGACGGAGAGAGAGACGGAGAGAGACGGAGAGAGAGACGGAGAGAGAGACGGAGAGAAACGGAGAGAGACGGAGGAGAGAGACGGAGAGAGAGACGGAGAGAGAGACGGAGAGAGAGAGAGAGAGAGAGAGACGGAGCGAGACGGAGAGAGAGAGAGAGAGACGGAGAGAGAGACGGAGGAGAGAAACAGAGAGAGACGGAGAGAGAGACGGAGAGAACGGAGAGAGAGACGGAGAGAGAGACGGAGAGAGACGGAGAGAGAGAGACGGAGAGAGAGAGACGGAGAGAAACGGAGAGAGAGACGGGAGAGAGAGACGACGGAGAGAGACGGAGAGAGAGACGGAGAGAGAGAGAGAGAAGAGAGACGGAGAGAGACGGAGAGAAACACGAGAGAGACGGAGAGAGAGACGGAGAGAAACGGAGAGAGAGAGACGGAGAGAGAGACGGAGGAGAGAGAGACGGAGAGAGACGGAGAGAGAGACGGAGAGAGAGACGAGAGAGAGACGGAGAGAAACAGAGAGAGAGAGACGGAGAGAGAGACGGAGAGAGAGACGGAGAGAGAGAGGAGAGAGAGACGGAGAGAAACAGAGAGAGACGAGACGGAGAGAAACGGAGAGAGAGACGGAGAGAAACGGAGAGGGAGACGAGAGAGAGACGGAGAGAGAGACGGAGAGAGACGGAGAGAGAGAGACGGAGAGAAACAGAGAGAGAGACGGAGAGAGAGACGGAGAGAGACGGAGAGAGAGACGGAGAGAGAGACGGAGAGAGAGAGATGGAGAGAGAGACGGAGAGAGACGGAGAGAGAGACGGAGAGAGACGGAGAGAAACGGAGAGAGAGACGGAGACGGAGACGGAGAGAGAGACGGAGAGAGAGACGACGAGAGAGAGAGACGAGAGAGAGAGACGGCGGGAGAAACGGAGAGAGAAATGGAGAGAGAGACGGAGAGAGACGGAGAGAGAAGGAGAGAACGGAGAGAGAGACGGAGAGAGACGGAGAGAGAGACGGAGAGAGAGACGGAGAGAGAGACGGAGAGAGAGACGGAGAGAAACGGAGAGAGAGACGGAGAGAGATGGAGAGAGAGCAGAGAGAGAGCAGAGAGAGAGCGGGGCGAGTCAAAAACAGACGTGGAGTCGTGTTTTGTTTAATGTTTGACTCACACTTTATTATTCGTCTGTAACATCTACAAAACTCAACATGCTCTGTTCCACCTTGTGATGTCATCAAGTGGTAATTCCACGACTGAAATGATCCAAATGACTCTAGAGGTGAAGGTGGAGTTTAAAAACACAGTGGAGCACTTCCTGTATCACCACATGATGACATCACAAGGTGGAGCAGAGTGTTTTCAGTCTAAATCTGCAGGTTTGTGTGAAACATGTGAATGAAACAAAACTCAGCTCCAGGTTTGAGACGAGGAAACGACATTAAAACGGATCAGAAAATAAAGTAATTTGGCCTCTTTAAAATAACAATAAATAATAAATAAAAAGTTTAATTTCGATCTGAAACAGTTTGTACAAAGATTCTTCTGCCTCTTCAAACCCGCCGCAGGTTTGTCCCGTTCACTGAAGATAAAGACTTGACAGATAATTGCTCCGAGGGACTTGACTTTTCCATTTTGAACCGATTCCTGTTTCTATCTGGAGATTTGGCAGCCAATCTGGCACCCGCATGTCGTGACTGTGTCTGTGAGTGAAAGCTTCACCGTGGAACATTTCAGCCCCTTTTTCCACTGAATTAAACGGCACAGATTTCATTTGACTTTGGACATGAGCATTTAGGCTCAGTCTGAGTCTGTGACGGTCGAGTCGGGTCAGACTGACGCTTCAGTCGAATTAAAAACGTCAAAGAAACGAGGAGTTCGCTGAGGACGAGGCGACAGCTTCGATTTCTCTGGGCGGCTCCAGCGTCCGGAGCCACTTAAAGAGCCGTCGAGTCTCACACCATCCGCAAAATAAACACAGAAAGTAAAAATATAATTTAAATCAGACAAAACTACGGCCCGCGGGCCACACATGGCCCGTCGGGCTCATTAATCCGGCCCCGGGATCGTGACTAAATCGTATTAAAACGGTTCAGTTTATCTCTTAACAGGTTATTGATCTTTTGGCTCTTGATGAAACTGAATGTGAGTTTTTCTGCTGTGTTTATTTATCTGAAATTTAATGAATTAATTATTAATTTAATTAATGTATTTGGAAAAAAAAATGTACAATGAGCCTTTTGTATTTATGTGACAGGACAAATCTCTGATGTCATAAAATTTCAGTAAACACAACATCAACATATTTTGCCATTTCAAATGAATTTATTTTGTTTATTTAGAAATTTGATGCAGAAAACAGAACGACACGAACAAACAGCCTCAAAATTACAAAAATAAAGTAAAAAAAAAAAAAAAAAAAAAGACGAGTCTGACAGCAGCAGGTACAGAGAGCGGGGACACTGTTTCAATAGAAAGTGAATTGGAGCCAGAGTCGATGGAGCAGGAAGTGCGACATGATCACTTCCTGTTTGTAGCGCGATGCTAGCAGGTTAGCTCTGTCCATTTATCTACACAGACTAAGACTAAATCACTTCTATAAACTTTAATCTGGAAGAAACTCGTTTAATCTCCTTTTTTTAGTTACAATTTTCAAACAATTGTCTTATTTTTCCATCTTATTTTGAAAAACGTGGTTATAATTTGTGCATTAGCTCAAGTATTTTCACACTTTTAAGCTCAAAAACAGAAAGTTTTCCTGATTTACGCCAAATCAGTAGAAGTTGTTGCTGCGCGGGCCCCCCCTGTGGAGACCAGCTGCTCCACCGTCACATTCATCCACGTCGCTTATGCTAATGTAAACTCCACTCAAAGGTTCTCCACAATCTGACGTGGTTTCACCTGCCAATCATCCTTTATGTAATTACACCATCACCGTGACACTCGGATAAACAGCCGTCTGATCTGACACTTTCAAAACTTATCTTTGTTTTGTCACGATTTTTACACTAAAAACGGATCTTTTCATCAAGTCTAATAAAACTACAACTGCACGAGTTTTTCAAACATTTAAAACTGTCGTAGCAGAACTAAAATAAACTTATATAAACAGACTCGAGTCTTACAAAGAGACTGAAGACGGAAATTAACCACGTCGGATATAATTTTTACACATAAATAAAAATAAAAATAACCTGTGTTCCCTGGTTTATCTCGAGGGTCACGCTCCAAAAATAACCAGCAATAAGTGAAATTTTATGTTTCTCGTCTGTAAAACCCCTCACCACACACTTTATACACTTTTCTCACACTTTAACATTTTCTCACATTTCTCTCTTGTTTAAACACAAAGTTCAAACCTTTGTCGTTGCCTTTGTCTGTTTTTTTTTTTTTTTTTTTTTACTTATTTTGAGGGTTTTTATTTTTTAATTTATACATTTTTTTTTTTTTTTTGAGTTTTTTGTTTAGTTTTTGTTTTTGCTTTGTCTTTAGTTCTTTTGAGTTTTGTTTGTTTTTTGCTATTTTTAGGTTTTTTTTTTTAAATTATTTTTAGTTTATTTTTTTAGTTATTGTGAGTTTGTTTTTTTTAAAGTTATTTTGAGTTTACTTAGATTTTTTTTTGTTATTTTACGTTTGTTTTTTGTTTTTTTTAGTTCATTTTTTGCAGAACACAATGGTCTACAGTCCCTCAGCCTATCAGGACGCAGAACACAATGAAGTGAAATTTTGAGTCACGATTATCACGGCTAAAATAATCGTGATTTACGATTATTTCATGATAATTTTTGTTGCAGACAGTTTAAAAATGTTGTTTAATCGGATCCATTTTAAAAACAGTTGAAGATTTGTTCTTTTTCATCAGGAGAAGTGTTGTTTTTTTTTTTGCACATTCTGGCGACTCTCACGATTATATAAAATGTCCCATGAACGATTGTTGTCGCCCTTTTTATCACGATAATCGATATTATTGTTTATCGTCCCTCGTCTCCGTATGAATCTTAAAATGAGACAAACTGTGAAAATGTTTTAAAATAATTAAAGCGACGAGGATAAAAAGACGAGTGAATTTGGCACCTTCACCCACTCGGTCGCGGCGTTTAAATGTCTCCAGACGAGCGGAGTTCACACCTTTAAGACTCTTATAGATCCAGACAAACACGGCTGAGAGCATCATTTGTGTTTTATTTCTTTTCTCTTAAACCTCGTGTCGACTGTGTCTCTGTAAGAAACGACATGTTTATTTTCACACTGAACCTGCTGGAAATGCTTTTTTTTGCGTCTTTTTCGTGACGTTTCCTTGAACAGTTCAGTGTTTCCTTCATGACGTTGGACAGACAGGAGGTAAAGTGAGTTTCAGTCGTTATAGTTCCACTTTTCTCCGAGTATAAGTCCTGAAATATAAGTCCTGAAACTCTCCTGTGATGTAACACGTGCTGCTGCTTCACTTTTCTGATCAGATAAAACCTGTCGACTCTTCACCTCAGACGTGTCAAACTCAAACTGGGCCAAAATTAAAAAAAAACTGACACAAATTCACTCAAAACTGAAAACTGACTGAACCTGATGTGTCGTATTTAACCTTTTCATCTGGAAACTTTGGTTTTACTTAAACACAAAATCTGGAACATTTCAAGCTTCATATGACAACAATATGACAAACAATAAACAATAAAATCAAATTAAAATAAAATAAATTCTCTCTGTCGTACTGACTTTGGCCGAGGTCACATGTAGCTTCATCGCTAATGAGCGTGAGCCAGTGCGTCAGCAAAGCATTGTGGGATTTGCAGTGTTAGTGGTGCCGTCGCTGACACCAGCCGCTCTACAGCAGGTTTGGTTCTTACTTCATGTCGTCTGTGCCTTTAGAAAATGTAGAAAGTTGTAAAAATAAAGAATAAAACAGTGACATTGAATGAGGGGGCGTGGCCAAACTACAGAGTCCTTCGGCTCTGGGCAAAATAAAACTTTTATCGTCTTTTTATCAAGACATTTTTATCAAGAGTCATTTCTAATTCTCACTGGGTGTTTTAAGACTGAGGTTGTGTAAAAGTGTTTGGTTTGGTCCAGAATTAAAACTTTTGAGGAAGTAATTTCAGATTTTTCATGAAATTAATACTGGGAGCCATCAAGAGAAATAAAAACATCGAGATCAACAGAAGGAAACGATTAAAGCCGCTGGTCCGACTTTTCTGATGCCATTTTGTTTTTGTTCATTTAAGTGACGTATTTCACTTATGACAAAAAAATCAAACCCACAGTAGAAAAAACACGAGGCCTTTTAGTGCCAAAGTGTCACAGTGCAGCCAGAGGAGAGGAAACATCAGAACCACAGGAGAACCACAGGAGAACCAGAGGAGAACCAGAGGAGAACATGAGGAGAACCAGAGGAGAACATGAGGAGAACATGAGGAGAACATGAGGAGAACCAGAGGAGAACATGAGGGGAACATGAGGAGAACCACAGGAGAACAAGAGAAGAACCAGAGGGGAACATGAGGAGAACCAGAGAACATGAGGAGAACCAGAGGTGAACATGAGGGAAATATGAGGAGAACATGAGGAGAACATGAGGAGAACATGAGGAGAACATGAGGAGAACATGAGGGAAACATGAGGAAAACCAGATGAGAACATGAGGGAAACATGAGGAGAACATGAGGAGAACCAAAGGAGAACATGTGGAGAACATGAGGAGAACCAGAAGAAAACCTGAGGAGAATACAAGGAGAACACAAAGAGAACCTGAGGAAAACTGGGGAAATGTGAGGAGAACACGAGATCCAGAGAAACAGAAAAGGATGTGAGGAGAATCTAAGAAGAACCAAAGAACATGGGAACCACCTGAAACAAACCAGAGGAGAACAGAGAGGAACATGATGTGAAACATGAGGAGAACCAGAGGAGAACCTGGACAGAACATGAGAACCTGAGGAGAACATGAGGACACATGAGTAGATCCTGAGGAGACGAGGTTCCCTTGAGTTATTGACGAGGCTGGAGCTATAATTAACTTGTGAAGGACACGGCTCCTCCTCTGCTGAGTCAGGTGACCTCCACTTCCTGAAAACAGCATCACGTCCTCAAACAGCCAATCAGATCGCTCCGTGTCTTTGGAGAGGCTTTAGTTCCTGGTACAGAGTCGATTCTTCAGCCTCTTCACTTTGTAACATCAGTTTAAGTAGGACCCGCAGCAGAGCAGTTCAAAGCAGCTCCGGGATCACGCCACATCGCCCAAAACTCTATTTATACCTCTGTCTGCGGCTCTACGGAAGCCTGTGAGCTTCAGTTTCAAAAGGTTTAATCAGGGTTTGTATTCGAAACATGTCCGATATAAAACGAAAGAGCCTCTATGTGACGCTGTCGGAACGAATCAACGGAACGAAAATATCTGCAACAAGAGAAGAACAGTTTGTCTTTTATGTTGTTGAAATGTTCAGTTTTTTAACGTTTCAGGCCCAAAGTTCATCCAGAAACGTCAAAGATTCGAGTTCGGCCTCTGCGAAGAACAAGTGGATCCAGTTTAATTTGGCATTCTGTAGTTTTATGTGGTATCGGTCGGTATCGGTATCGGCAGAGACTGAAAACGACATTTATTCCTGAGACCTGACGTCCTCATATGTGGACGACACATTTTTGGTCGTCAAGGCCACGATGCAAATTTTTAGAAGAAGAAGAACATACAGGAACAGCAACGACGCAACAATGTTCAATTTAGAATATTTTTAAGAATTTAGGATGTTCAGCAGATCGTCACATGAGACACATTGTTCTGAGACGCACAATTGTTGTTTCTCATTTAGTTTTTTGTGTTCAGACGTTCAATAAATAGTTTTTGCAAATCAAAATTCAAATATTCTGTTAAAATTATGTCTATCCTCATTTGTGGACATCACTTTTTTATCAGAAACTACATAAAAAGATGATTCACCAGGTCAAACATCCCACATGACAGAGAAACGAATAAACCCACGAAAGAAAACCCACTAAAATAAAATGAGACAAAACTGTTCCAGACGTGTAAATGAAACTCCAAATATTCTGAGACTTTCTGCGTCGACGCCGATAAATCGTCTCATTACATCAGTTACTATCGACTGAACCGATATTTGGAAGCCGATATCTGATCCCTAAACTTAGTCGTAGTACGTGAGACTTTTATTTTTTATTTAACGAGGAAAGTCCCATTGAGATTAAAATCCTCTTTTTCACGGGAGCAAATAAAAAATACAGTTACATAATTACAAAAGGACAAGAAAACAAGAAAAGAAAAACAGATTATAAAAAAAAACATTATAAAAAACAAGTGCCTGATGTGGAGCCTCGAGTCGTCTCAGTTTAGATTTAAAACTGTTCAAAGAAATAAACTCTGTCATTTGTCATTTGAGCCGGTGTCGATTCACTGGAGCAAACTGGACGTTTCCTGATCAGTTTTAAACGATGTTAATCTCAGAGCTGGAGTAAAACCCGGAGGTGAAGTTAAAAACGACGTAAAACTGTGGTATTAAAACGTGGATCGACTTTAAAATGAATCACCTCTGTGTTAAAATAAATATTAACATTTCAAATTGCATCTCGACTTTTCACTCGGAAAAGCCTTTACCTGACGTGACCCGACGTTCCACTGAACTGAGCACAAACCCTGACCACACGTCCGTCCGCGACCGCCGGCGTCCAGCGGAGCGGCGTCACCTTGAGGCGCGGCGCCGGAGCAGAGGCCGGTCGGGCTAATGCTACACACATTGATCATTTGCGTTTGTCAGGCTTTTACGGCGCTCAAGGTTGTGACATCCATCTTTTCTTTAAGGCGCCGCTCGTCCTGAGGTGATAGATGCTCCCGACGCTTCAGTCTGAGTCTGTAACTGTCACGCTCCATATATCCACAGCTCCATCTGCACCCGACGAATGAGCCCGACGAATGAGCCCGACGAATGAGCCCGACGAATGAGCCCGAAGAATGAGCCCGGCGAATGAGCCCGCCGAATGAGCCCGATGAATGAGTCTGACGAATGAGCCTGACGAATGAGCCTGACGAATGAGCCCGACGAATGAGGCCGACGAATGAGGCCGACGAATGAGGCCGACGAATGAGCCCGACGAATGAGCCCGACGAATGAGGCCGACGAATGAGGCCGACGAATGAGCCCGACAAACATCTGAGCCCAACGAATGAGCCCGACGAATGATCCCGACGAATGAGCCCGACGAATGAGCCCGACGAATGAGCCCGACGAATGAGCCCGACGAATGAGCCCAACGAATGAGCCCGACAAACATCTGAGCCCAACGAATGATCCCGACGAATGAGCCCGACGAATGAGCCCGACGAATGAGCCCGACGAATGAGCCCGACAAACATCTGAGCCCAACGAATGAGCCCGACGAATGAGCCCAACGTATGAGCCCGACGAATGAGCCCGACGAATGAGCCCGACGAATGAGCCCAACGAATGAGCACAACGAACATCTGAGCCCGACGAATGAGCCTGACGAATGAGCCCAAAGAATGTCTGAGCCTGATGATCACGTTGCACTTCCTGCTCGGCTCAGTTCAGTGTAGAACCTGTTTCCTTCTGTGACTCGTCTCTAAATCGTGTCTTTTCCTGCTGATCCTCGATGATCTTCACTTGGACGTGACGCCGTGACGTCTCACTCTCGTCCGTCGTTCGCTCGCCGCCGTCGTGACTCTCTGACGTGTTTAAAATGAGATTCTGGCAAAAACAGTTTGAGTTTTTATGAATGAGCCTTAAATGTTTCTGTTTGTGAAATTATGAGGCGTTAATTATGAACCATAACAGTTTAAGACGTTATTTACATCTCGAGTTTACGGCTCGTCTGCCGGAGCGGATCTGCGGGACGGCGTTTATGGACTGAGCTAATGGAGCGAGGATCTGGGCCTCGCTCCTGCGGCGATAAAAGATCTTTGTTTTATCTCCCTGACATCAGCGCCTCCACCAGCAGGAGGCGCTGTGGGGCACCAGGATTTACAGCCGAGGTCAGAGGGACATCAGAGGAGAGGAGGCGAGAAGAGGAGGAGAGCCCAGAGAAGAGGAGGCGAGAAGAGGAGGAGAGGCCAGAGAAGAGGAGGCGATACCAGAGAAGAGGAGGCGACATCAGAGAAGAGGGGGTGACATCAGAGAAGAGGAGGCAACACCAGAGAAGAGGAGGCGACACCAGAGAAGAGGAGGCAACACCAGAGAAGAGGAGGAGGCGAGAAGAGGAGGAGAGGCCAGAGAAGAGGAGGCGATACCAGAGAAGAGGAGGTGACATCAGAGAAGAGGAGGTGACATCAGAGAAGAGGAGGCAACACCAGAGAAGAGGAGGCGACACCAGAGAAGAGGAGGCGACACCAGAGAAGAGGAGGCGAAACCAGAGAAGAGGAGGCGACATCAGAGAAGAGGAGGCGAGAAGAGGAGGCGACATCAGAGAAGAGGAGGAGACATCAGAGAAGAGGAGGCAACATCAGAGAAGAGGAGGCGACACCAGAGAAGAGGAGGCGACATCAGAGAAGAGGAGGCGACACCAGAGAAGAGGAGGCGATACCAGAGAAGAGGAGGAGACATCAGAGAAGAGGAGGCGACATCAGAGAAGAAGAGGCGACACCAGAGAAGAGGAGGCGACACCAGAGAAGAGGAGGCGACATCAGAGAAGAGGAGGCGAGAAGAGGAGGCGACATCAGAGAAGAGGAGGAGACATCAGAGAAGAGGAGGCAACACCAGAGAAGAGGAGGCGATACCAGAGAAGAGGAGGAGACACCAGAGAAGAGGAGGCGACATCAGAGAAGAGGAGGCGACATCAGAGAATAGGAGGAGACATCAGAGAAGAGGAGGCGATACCAGAGAAGAGGAGGCGACATCAGAGAAGAGGAGGCGACATCAGAGAAGAGGAGGAGACACCAGAGAAGAGGAGGCGACACCAGAGAAGAGGAGGAGACATCAGAGAAGAGGAGGAGACATCAGAGAAGAGGAGGCGATACCAGAGAAGAGGAGGCGACATCAGAGAAGAGGAGGAGACACCAGAGAAGAGGAGGCCACACCAGAGAAGAGGAGGCGATACCAGAGAAGAGGAGGAGACATCAGAGAAGAGGAGGCGACATCAGAGAAGAGGAGGCGACATCAGAGAAGAGGAGGAGACATCAGAGAAGAGGAGGCGACATCAGAGAAGAGGAGGAGACATCAGAGAAGAGGAGGAGACACCAGAGAAGAGGAGGAGACACCAGAGAAGAGGAGGAGACACCAGAGAAGAGGAGGCGACATCAGAGAAGAGGAGGCGACACCAGAGAAGAGGAGGAGACATCAGAGAAGAGGAGGAGACACCAGAGAAGAGGAGGAGACACCAGAGAAGAGGAGGAGACACCAGAGAAGGAGGAGGCGACATCAGAGAAGAGAGGAGGCGACACCAGAGAAGAGGAGGAGACATCAGAGAATAGGAGGAGACATCAGAGAAGAGGAGGAGACACCAGAGAAGAGGAGGCGACATCAGAGAAGAGGAGGCGACATCAGAGAAGAGGAGGAGACACCAGAGAAGAGGAGGCGACATCAGAGAATAGGAGGAGACATCAGAGAAGAGGAGGCGACCCAGAGAAGAGGAGGCGACATCAGAGAAGAGGAGGCGAACATCAGAGAAGAGAGGGAGGACACCAGAGAAGAGGAGGCGACACCAGAGAAGAGGAGGAGACATCAGAGAAGAGGAGGAGACATCAGAGAAGAGGAGGAGACACCAGAGAAGAGGAGGAGACACCAGAGAAGAGGAGGAGACACCAGAGAAGAGGAGGCGACACCAGAGAAGAGGAGGCGTTTGAATCGTTGAAGTATCGTTTGAATCGTTGAAGTATCGTTTGAATCATTGAAGTATCGTTTAAATCATCGAAGTATCGTTTGAATCATTGAAGTATCGTTTAAATCATCGAAGTATCGTTTGAATCGTTGAAGTATCGTTTGAATCATCGAAGTATCGTTTGAATCGTCGAAGTATCGTTTGAATCGTTGAAGTATCGTTTGAATCATCGAAGTATCGTTTGAATCGTTGAAGTATCGTTTGAATCATCGAAGTATCGTTTGAATCGTCGAAGTATCGTTTGAATCGTTGAAGTATCGTTTGAATCGTTGAAGTATCGTTTGAATCATTGAAGTATCGTTTGAATCATTGAAGTATCGTATCGTTCGTCCTTGTTCTTCCTCTGATCCGGGGCCGTGTCACAGGGGCAGAAGTTTAAAGAAGGACTCCCAGACTTCCCTCTCCCCAGACACCTCCTCCAGCTCCCAGACCACAGACACAGTCCCTTCGGCGTGTCCTGGGTCTCCCCTGGGACCTCCTCCTGGTGGGACTTGAACACCTCCTCAGGGAGGCGTCCAGGAGGAACAGCTGCGTCTCCTCCACATGGAGAGGAGCAGCGGCTCTACCCCGAGCTCCTGGAGTATCAGTATTGACAGAAATATTAGATTTTTTGGAATAGTTTCAGGTCTTTGTGATGCTCTGATCCAGTGTTTTCAGTTCCAATACCGATACTTTGGCTTTAAGTATCCGCCGATCTCGATACGAACGATACCAGACTGAAAATAAACTTTATTTATAAAACACAACAGTTCATGGAGAAAATGACCCAAATGTGTTTTGTAACTGTTATTAATTATTTAAAAGTATCAGTATCAGTATCACATGTTTGTGTCGATATTTTCAGTTTTATTTGTCCAGTTTATCGACCAAAATGAGACACTGACTGAGGCGAAACGTCGGGGCCGATTCATCGATATTTTCATCTGTGTTTTTCAGATTCTGGACGATGTGAGACTCAGACGAGCCCAGAGTTTTATCTCCACTGTGTCTCAGACTCACGTCTCGTATTAAAATATTTTTACAGTTTTTCTTCTCCGTCTGAAACGTCGGCAGAATGTTTGTTCATCTTTATTCAAACTTTCACAGACCTGAGTCGTGTTGTTCCCCTGAGCGCCCCCTGCAGGACGTTATCGAGCTGTGGACGTGTTTTTGACCCTTCGAAACACAAACGACATCGTGTCGTATTTTGTAACTCGAGTCTGTGGAAAGAAAATGTTTATTTCAAACCAACCGTGAAGAAAAACACCGAGCGTCTGCAGCGGAGCCGAGGAATCAGTCAGGGGAACGCAACAAACACAAAAACACACAAAAACACACAATATACAACAAAACACGCAGAAAAACACACAATAACACACAATATACAACAAAACAAACACAAAAACACACAAAAACACACAATAACACACACAAACACACAATATACAACAAAACATGCACAAAAACACACAATAACACACAATGACACACAATATACAACAAAACACACACAAAAACACACAATATACAACAAAACACACACAAAAACACACAATATACAACAAAACACACAATATACAACAAAACACACAATATACAACAAAACACACACAAAAAGACACAATATACAACAAAACACACAATATACAACAAAACACACACAAAAACACACAATAACACACAATAACACACAATATACAACAAAACACACACAAATACACAAAACCACACAATATACAACGAAACAAACACAAAAACACACAATTCAAGACACACACAGCCGAACACACACCACAGTCTGTTTATATAAATGCATATGTCTGACCTACTCGTGGCCACATTATTTCTTTATTTTATTTATTTTCTGTGACGTCCTGCAGGTGGCGCCTCTGAGTCACACATGTCAAACTCAGGCCCGCGGGCGAAATTTGGCCCTCAGTAAAATTATATTTGGCCTGTGAGATCATATCAAACATGTTTTAGAGCTGCCCCGTAAAACGCATGAACTTCTAATACTACGAATCCCAGAATGCTTTGCAAATGTGTTGGCCACACCCTGAACACTTGTGTTGACTCTTATCATCATCATCAGCTCCTGTCGCCTCAGATTTACTCCGTCAGAAAAACACGCAGATGTTGTTGAAAATTTCAATAAATATTTAGTTTGACCCACGATTTAGTTACAGTTTTTAATTTTGGCCTCAATGAATTTGTTTTTGGTTTATTTGTGATTTATTTATTTATTTTATTTTATTATTATTTTTAGTTATTTTGAAAAAAAATGTTGAGTTATTTTGAGTTTTTGTTGTTGTGTGTGTGTGTGTGTGTTTTGTTTTTGTTTTTTTTAATAGTAATTTTGAGTTTATACATTTATTTTTTGTTATTTTGAGTTAGTTTTTTTCTATTTTTTTATTTTTATTTTACATTGTTTTTTTGTTGTTTTTTAATAAATTAATTATTAAATTTTGAGTTAATTTTTTGTTTTTTGATAAACTGTGTCTCTCTCTGTCCCTGCTGCTGTCAGACTCATTTTGGTCTTAAATGTTTGTATTAACCCTCCTCCTGGTCCGAATATCATTTTTTTTAGTTATCTTCAGTTTATTTTATTTATTTATTTAGTTTTTTGTTGTTGTTTTTGTCATTTTGAGTTCATTTATTATTATTTTTTTGTTTATTTTTTAATTTTTTGAGTTTATTTATTCTTTGTTATTTTGAGTTTGTTTTTTTTTTGTTTTTTTTTGTTATTTTGAGTTAATTTTTTATTTATTTTGAGGTTTTTTGTTTTTTAAATTTTAGTTATTTGGATTTTTAAAAGTTGTTTATTATTATTAAATGTTCGTATTATCCCTCTACATGATCCTGGGGTTTTTATTTCACGTCTGTGTCTGTAAATCAACATATGAACATTAATAACAGACACATCAGGTCCTTCTGTCCCCGACGTCGATCCTGTTAGCGTTAGCAACAGGTTTGACTGACAGCGTTGCTAAGGGGCGTTACCTTCCACAGCCTCACTCTGATTGGCTGCTTGTTGCTATGCCGCTGCTGGAGCCTGGATGAGCTTCATGTGGAGCTGAAGCTGTGGAGACGTCTCTTCTTTTCACACTTTGAGCAGAAAAAACAGATAAATAACTGTGTGGTTTTGCTTTGAACTTCCGTCTGAACATTTCCCCGACTGTGAACTTAAGAAAACCCCACGACACGAACATCTCCAGGCAAAATAAATCTTCAGAAGTGTTTCCATCTGCCGCACGTTTGGAGCACAGATCTAACACGGAGGATTTACACAGCTTCACATATTTTAATACAATCAGCTGAATCGTGTGAAGTGATGAAAGTGAGAGCTTCAGCCGTCGCTCAGGGTTTTATCGCCTCAATCAATCAAATGTGACGCGATTTCTGTCCGAACGAAGCGGAGACCTTCAGCGGCTTTAGTGACGTCACCGGAGACGGACAGAGACGGACTTTAGGGACGAGTCCAGCGGATTCTCTGCTGCAGCGATGATCTACGACAGAGAGGTTTGAAACGTCAGGGCCGATCCAAACATTTAAAGATCGACTGAAGACGTGAACAGAAATGAAAAAGAAACACAAGAAAAAAAGAGAAACACAAGAACAAAAGAGAAACACAAGAACAACAGAAATCAGAGAGATTCAGAGAAGAAAGAAAGAAAGAACTCACAAAACTACAGAACAACATGAGAAATCAGCAAGAAACTGACATTAAAAGAGAAAAAAAAGACTTTCAGTCACAAGAAGCGAAACAGAACCAGCCCGGACTAAACCAGGTCTAAACCAGGACTAAACCAGGTCTAAACCAGGACTAAACCAGGTCTAAACCAGGACTAAACCAGGTCTAAACCAAGACTAAACCAGGACTAAACCAGGACTAAACCAGGTCTAAACCAGGACTAAACCAGGTCTAAACCAGGTCTAAACCAGGACTAAACAAGGACTAAACCAGGTCTAAACCAGGACTAAACCAGGACTAAACCAGGTCTAACGAGGATCATCTCTTTGTCTCCCCTCTCTTCTCCTCTCTCGTCTCCTCTGTCGCCTCCTCTCATCTCATCTCCTCTCTCTCCTCCTCTCCTCTCCTCTCCCTCTCCTCTCTCCTCCTCTCCTCTCCTCTCCTCTCTCCTCTCTTCTCCTCTCCTCTCCTCTCCTCTCTCCTCTCTCCTCCTCTCTTCTTTTCTGAAGTGTTTTAGTCGATTATTCTGATGTAAAAAGTGTAAATTATAACAGAATCCTCCACAGAGATGAGAACCATAGAGACTGAAGCTCAGTAGGGCGGTTGTGTTTTTTTTCCTCCTCTGACACATCGATCACTGCTCCTCGCTGTCACTCACGCTCCTCCTCGTCATGGACTAAACCTTGAGGGGCAGTCAAGTAATTACCCAGAATCCTTAGCTGTGTCACCCTCCTGGCTCATTAGCATCGTTAGCATTGTTAGCATTGTTAGCATTCGTCATTTATCCCCAGTTTTCTGACAGATTTTGCGTCTCTGTAGTTGTTTGTTTTGTTTTCTATGTTGAAGCAGAGAGAGAAGCTTTAGTCCGATATCTGATTCGATACCGATACTCAGACTTAGTGTACTCACTGATTCCAATACCGATCCGATAACGCAGTGTGAAGGAGTCGACTCCGGCTCCTTCATTTTGTTACATTACAAGAGCAAAACACGACCAGTAAAAGTTTGTCTCTAAAGATCCATTTTGAAACTGAAGTGTCTAAAGTTTAATGGTCCTGATGAAGAGTTTCACTTTCACTTTGTTCCACAGAGCTGGATAAAAACAGCAGTGAGGCCTGGAAAAACACCTCATCCTCAGAGCAGATGAATCATTATGCAGAGGAAGCTACGTCCGGGGTGTCAAGTTAGCACTGTTGTCATGTTAGCACTGTTGTCCTGTTAGCGCTGTTGTCCTGTTAGCACTGTTGTCGTGTTAGCACTGTTGTCGTGTTAGCGCTGTTGTCCTGTTAGCGCTGTTGTCCTGTTAGCACCGTTGTCCTGTTAGCACCGTTGTCCTGTTAGCACCGTTGTCCTGTTAGCACCGTTGTCCTGTTAGCGCTGTTGTCCTGTTAGCGCTGTTGTCCTGTTAGCACCGTTGTCCTGTTAGCACCGTTGTCCTGTTAGCACTGTTGTCCTGTTAGCACTGTTGTCCTGTTAGCACTGTTGTCGCGTTAACACTGTTGTCCTGTTAGCACTGTTGTCCTGTTAGCACTGTTGTCCTGTTAGCACTGTTGTCCTGTTAGCACTGTTGTCGCATTAACACTGTTGTCCTGTTAGCTCTGTTGTCCTGTTAGCACTGTTGTCCTGTTTGCGCGTTTGTCATGTTAGCGCTGTTGTCGTGTTAGCGCTGTTGTTGTGTTAGCGCTGTTGTACTAGCGATGTTGTCGTGTTGGCACTTTTGTCATGTTAGCACTCTTTTCATGTTAGCGCTGTTGTCGTGTTAGCGCTGTTGTTGTGTTAGCGCTGTTGTACTAGCGATGTTGTCGTGTTGGCACTTTTGTCATGTTAGCACTCTTTTCATGTTAGCGCTGTTGTCGTATTAGCTCTGTTGTCATGTTGGCACTTTCCTCTTGTTTGCGCTCTTTTTTTGTTAACGATCTTGTCATGTTAGCGCTGTTGTCTTAGCGCTACTGTCCTGTTAGCGCTGTTGTCATATTAATGCTCATTGGTTTACAACGAAAAAATCCCTCCTGCCAGAAAGGATTCAGGTCTAATTTTGTCACGATTTTTACCTATTTTCAGATCATAAACTTTTTCCCAAACTCTGTCTGTTAGCTTCGTTAGCTTCGACTACGCTCTATGTCACTCTGGCTAAGCTCAAGCTCTGATTGGTTAGCGTGGTCACATGGTACGACATAAACGAGCCACAGGTTTAGACCATGGTTTAGAAGCACAAACTTTATAATTTATTATTTATTTATTTATTAAAAAATAGCTAAACTAAAAAAAACACTAATCTGCGTACTCACCGATACGATACCTGAATATCGTGCGGTATCGGTGCTTTTGTCCAGACAAGCATCGTGTCAGAACAACCCGACGAGAGGCAAAGACGAGGGAAGAAAAACAGATAAACTAAAAAAAAACATTATAATTTGTAATATTTGCAGCCTCATAAAGACGCAGAACTAAAAATAAAAGTTGATCGATGTTTGAGAAATATCGTGTTGCTCTCGGCTCCTCTGACTGTATCCTCTGCCTCGCCAACTGTCTCATCAATAATATCAATCCCAGATAATTAGTGGCCATTTTGTGTAAGGAAAGCTGCGCTCGCCCTGTGGAAATGACTCTATTGATGAGCAAAGCAACACTATTGACTTTTCCGGTAAAGCAGGAATTAAACAGAGGCAGTTCTGTGGTCGTCATGACATCCGCCTCCGTGTCAGATTCCCCCATAAGGCTTTAATAATTCACCGCAATTAATTCTGGATTTGATGAAGCTGTTATTTGCGCGACAGTTCGGGGCAGATAACGAGTTTGAGACGAGGCGCCGTTATGTTTGTTAATGCAGGATTCATTAGGGTTTATGCGAAGCAGCTGCTCAGGTCGGATCCGCCGCGACGCCGCCGGGTTTTTAAGGAACCTGTTGTGTTTAGATAAAGCAAACATTAACGAGGGAGATGGATCTGAAAACGACGACGATAACGAGCCCACGGAACTGACTGTGAGGAGAACAATGGAGGAATAAAGATCAGGAATAAGACGTTTTTGAGACATAAAAATCCACCTTTTTACTTTTTTATGAGCTATTAATTTCTGATTAGGTTTGGGTTTGGAAAATGGTAAAAGGTCACAGTTTATACAAAGATTTTCCATCTTCAAAACACTTTATATCAAAAAAACACTTTTCACACACAGACACTGGGGTGAGGCCGGTTAAGTGTCTTGCCCAAGGACACAACAACAGCATTCATCTGTTTTGTGGTTGTTGCCGTGGAGATTTTTCAAAAACAAACATTTTATTTATATATTTTTGTTGTTTTTACGTTGTGAGGTGTTTTTTATTGATTACACGTGTTTTATTTCCTCAAATTAGCTCTGCTGCGGTGTTAGCTCTGTTTAGTGTTAGCTTTGTTGTGGTGTTAGCTTTGTTGCGGTGTTAGCTCTGTTTAGTGTTAGCTCTGTTGCGGTGTTAGCTCTGTTGTAGTGTTAGCTTTGTTGCGGTGTTAGCTCTGTTGCGGTGTTAGCTTTGTTGTGGTGTTAGCTTTGTTGCGGTGTTAGCTCTGTTTAGTTTTAGCTTTGTTGCGGTGTTAGCTCTGTTGTGGTGTTAGCTTTGTTGTGGTGTTAGCTTTGTTGCGGTGTTAGCTCTGTTTAGTGTTAGCTCTGTTGCGGTGTTAGCTCTGTTGTAGTGTTAGCTTTGTTGCGGTGTTAGCTCTGTTGCGGTGTTAGCTTTGTTGTGGTGTTAGCTCTGTTGTAGTGTTAGCTCTGTTGCGGTGTTAGCTTTGTTGCGGTGTTAGCTCTGTTGCGGTGTTAGCTTTGTGGTGTTAGCTTTGTTGCGGTGTTAGCTTTGTTGCGGTGTTAGCTTTGTTGTGGTGTTAGCTCTGTTGCGGTGTTAGCTCTGTTGTAGTGTTGGCTCTGTTGCGGTGTTAGCTCTGTTGCAGTGTTAGCTTTGTTGTGTGTGTTAGCTCTGTTGTAGTGTTAGCTTTTGTGGCGGTGTTAGCTCTGTTGTAGTGTTAGCTTTGTTGCGGTGTTAGCTCTGTTGTAGTGTTAGCTCTGTTGCGGTGTTAGCTTTGTTGCGGTGTTAGCTCTGTTGCGGTGTTAGCTTTGTGGTGTTAGCTTTGTTGCGGTGTTAGCTTTGTTGCGGTGTTAGCTCTGTTGTAGTGTTAGCTTTGTTGTGGTGTTAGCTCTGTTGCGGTGTTAGCTCTGTTGTAGTGTTAGCTCTGTTGCGGTGTTAGCTCTGTTGCAGTGTTAGCTTTGTGGTGTTAGCTTTGTTGCGGTGTTAGCTTTGTTGCGGTGTTAGCTCTGTTGTAGTGTTAGCTCTGTTGTGGTGTTAGCTCTGTTGCGGTGTTAGCTTAGTTGCAGTGTTAGCTCTGTTGTGGTGTTAGCTCTGTTCCGGTGTTAGCTCTGTTGCGGTGTTAGCTTAGTTGCAGTGTTAGCTCTGTTGTGGTGTTAGCTCTGTTGTGGTATTAGCTCCGTTGCGGTGTTAGCTTTGTTGCGGTGTTAGCTCTGTTGTTGGGTTAGCTCTGTTGTTGCCATGGAGATTTTTAAAAAACAAACATTTTATTTATTTATTTTTGTTGTTTTTTAAGTTGTGAGGTGTTTTTTATTTATTACACGTGTTTTATTTTGTCAAATATAAGCCTGTAGCTTCTTTACAATTTGATTTGGGAGGAAAAAGCTAGCTAACACCATCACAAAACACAAAAGAGGCGTAGGAGAAAAAAAAACATGAACGTTTTCTCTGCCTTTTACCTCACGTCTCAGGAGAATTCGTAACTATATTCTAACTATTAACTATTAAATGGAGCAGTTCTGTCTGAATCGTACCTCAGATCTCCCATGATGCATCACTTCACTGTTGTTTCTGCTGCTCTCTCACTGTACATGATTTTTACATTAGCTCCTGTGGAAATGCTCCAGTTTTTATCCAGGCCTCGCGAAATGTAACTCACGTCTGTCTGCACCTGTCTGTCTGCACCTGTCTGTCTGCTCCTGTCTGTCTGAACCTGTCTGTCTGCACCTGTCTGTCTGCTCCTGTCTGTCTGCTCCTGTCTGTCTGCTCCTGTCTGTCTGCTCCTGTCTGTCTGCACCTGTCTGCACCTGTCTGTCTTCACCTGTCTGTCTGCTCCTGTCTGTCTGCTCCTGTCTGTCCCAGAGTTCACTGAAGAAGCAGCCTAATTAGCCTAGTTCCTCAGGCAGCTCAAGAAATTCAAAGTCAGACCCAACCTTCTCACACAGTTTTACACCTCTATCATTGAAAGCATACTCACCTTCTCAATAATTGTATGGTATGGTAACTTGGACTCAAACTCACGCAAAAAACTACAGCATATTGTCCATAAATCCTCTAAAATTATCGGTCACCCCCTTCCATCCATAGACACCTTATATCAGCGACGCATTACACAAAGAGCTTTCTGGATCACCTCAGACAAATCCCATCCTCTACATCACTTCTTCACCCTCCTGCCCTCAGGGAGGCGCTACAGATCCCTGCCATCTAAATCTGCAAGATTCAACAACAGTTTTATTCCATCTGCCATAAGGACTCTCAATCACACTATGAACTGATCACCTCTCTGTCATGTATGTTCTTATGTTACTGTTGTTGTCTTCTATGTGCTGTGTTGTCTATGTGCTGTTGTTGTCCATGTGCTGTATGTCTGACACAGATGTGAGTTGTTGCAATGCTGTACCGGAAGCAAATTCCACCAATTTATTTGTGTGGCCATTAAAGATTCTGATTCTGATTCTGATTATACAGCATAAACAAAGTCTGTGTTAGCTTCGTTGTTATGTTAGCTCTGTTGCAGTGTTAGCTCTGTTGCAGTGTTAGCTCTGTTGCAGTGTTAGCTCTGTTGCGGTGTTAGCTCCGTTGCGGTGTTAGCGTTGTTGCGGTGTTAGCTCCGTTGCGGTGTTAGCTCTGTTGCGGTGTTAGCTCCGTTGCGGTATTAGCGTTGTTGCGGTGTTAGCTCCGTTGCGGTGTTAGCTCTGTTGCGGTGTTAGCTCCGTTGCGGTGTTAGCTCCGTTGCGGTGTTAGCGTTGTTGTGGTGTTAGCTCCGTTGCGGTGTTAGCGTTGTTGCGGTGTTAGCTCTGTTGCGGTGTTAGCTCCGTTGCGGTGTTAGCGTTCTTGCGGTGTTAGCTCCGTTGCGGTGTTAGCTCCGTTGCAGTGTTAGCTCCGTTGCGGTGTTAGCTCTGTTGCGGTGTTAGCTCCGTTGCGGTGTTTGCTCTGTTGCGGTGTTAGCTCCGTTGCCGTGTTAGCTCCGTTGCCGTGTGTTAGCTCTGTTGCGGTGTTAGCTCTGTTGCGGTGTTAGCTCTGTTGCCGTGTTAGCTCCGTTGCCGTGTTAGCTCCGTTGCGGTGTTAGCTCTGTTGCGGTGTTAGCTCTGTTGCGGTGTTAGCTCTTTTACGGTGTTAGCTCTGTTGCGGTGTTACCTCCGTTGCGGTGTTAGCGTCGTTGTGGTGTTAGCTCCGTTGCGGTGTTAGCTCTGTTGCGGTGTTAGCTCCGTTGCCGTGTCAGCTCCGTTGCCGTGTTAGCTCTGTTGCGGTGTTAGCTCCGTTGCGGTGTTAGCGTTGTTGCGGTGTTAGCTCCGTTGCGGTGTTAGCTCCGTTGCAGTGTTAGCTCCGTTGCGGTGTTAGCTCTGTTGCGGTGTTAGCTCCGTTGCGGTGTTTGCTCTGTTGCGGTGTTAGCTCCGTTGCCGTGTTAGCTCCGTTGCCGTGTTAGCTCTGTTGCGGTGTTAGCTCTGTTGCGGTGTTAGCTCTGTTGCGGTGTTAGCTCCGTTGCGGTGTTAGCGTCGTTGCGGTGTTAGCTCCGTTGCCGTGTCAGCTCCGTTGCCGTGTTAGCTCCGTTGCCGTGTTAGCTCCGTTGCGGTGTTAGCTCTGTTGCGGTGTTAGCTCCGTTGCGGTGTTAGCGTCGTTGCGGTGTTAGCTCCGTTGCCGTGTCAGCTCCGTTGCCGTGTCAGCTCCGTTGCCGTGTTAGCTCCGTTGCGGTGTTAGCTCTGTTGCGGTGTTAGCTCCGTTGCCGTGTCAGCTCCGTTGCCGTGTTAGCTCTGTTGCGGTGTTAGCTCCGTTGCGGTTGTTAGCGTTGTTGCGGTGTTAGCGTTGTTGCGGTGTTAGTTGCGGTGTTAGCTCTGTTTGCGGTGTTAGCTCCGTTGCAGTGTTAGCTCCGTTGCGGTGTTAGCTCTGTTGCGGTGTTAGCTCCGTTGCGGTGTTTGCTCTGTTGCGGTGTTAGCTCCGTTGCCGTGTTAGCTCCGTTGCCGTGTTAGCTCTGTTGCGGTGTTAGCTCTGTTGCGGTGTTAGCTCTGTTGCGGTGTTAGCTCCGTTGCGGTGTTAGCGTCGTTGCGGTGTTAGCTCCGTTGCCGTGTCAGCTCCGTTGCCGTGTCAGCTCCGTTGCCGTGTTAGCTCCGTTGCGGTGTTAGCTCTGTTGCGGTGTTAGCTCTGTTGCCGTGTTAGCTCTGTTGCCGTGTTAGCGTTGCTGTCGGGCTGCACTCTCCTTCGTTGTTTTACTAAGTTGAGCGTCACTGCAGAGCCTCCACAGTCTGCATCTAACCTCCTCTGGGTGTTAGCATTAGCATTATCCACAGACTCGCATGTACAGCTCCTCTTTGCTATATTTACATAAAGATAATACATATTTTTTCGAGAATTATCCCTGAATTCAACCCTCAAATATTTTACCAGTTCAACAAAAAACATCCATTTATTTTAATCGCTGGAACTAAACTTTTGGACCATCTGCTGAGCGATTCTCGTGGGACTCACAAACCCTCCTCCCAAATGGTTTTCAGCAGCACGGGTCCAGTTCTTGGCTCGAGGCGTTCACTGCCCCAAAGCTCGACGCTACAAACCTCTGAGCGTTAATACAGAATATGTAAGTAACAGAAAGGCAATATTTTAAAGATGTACAAATGTTTTAAAGCTCCTGTATCGCACAAACTGACTCCTGCAGCTTTAAACCATGTTCTAACACTGCTCCACCTCAAAAACAGACCTGGAGTTTGATTCTCACATGTTTGAGTCACACTTTATTATGAGTCTGTAACATCTCCAAAGCTCAAAACGCTCTGTTCCACCTTATGATGTCATCAAGTGGTAGTTTTCAAGTTAACTCCTCCTCCTTTTACCTTCAGTTCAGTCGAAATACGTGGATGTTCCAGAGACTGAAATGGTCCAAATGATCCTAGAAATGAAGGTGTGTGGAGTTTAAAAACACAGTGGAGCTCTTCCTGTATCACAAAACTCCAGGTTTGTTTGAGATGAGGAAACAACATTAGAACCTGATTTTTATTGTTTTAAAAATGTAGAAAACAACTGTTCATTTTACAGTTTGGTCCAAAGTTTCTTCTCTCTGACCTTATGCTTCAGAACATCCTAATTATTCACAAAGATGTTTGTTTTGTAAGAACTTTTCACAAGAGACCAGATCGGAGTTTTGCCTTCACTGTAAAGCTAGCAACAACAACAGCTAGCATGCTAACACGCATTCCTGATTAAATGCGTTCACTTTAGATGCATAAAGCGCAAGAGGCTTATTTTGAGCTGCTCATACGATAGATCTGCACTGACACGAGCTCAAATATATCAGATTATCACAGAGAAGTGACTGAGTGAAACGTCACCACAGCTTCAGCTCCAGGTGAAGCTCATCGAGGCTGGAGCAGGTACAGGGACGATTTGGAGACAAGTGCGATACTTGGAAGTCCGAGTCCTAGTATCATAGCAACCAAAGAGCCAATCCAGAGCCAGGCTGTGGAAGCACCGCCCCTTCTCGTACCACTGGTTTAGGGAGCTGGCGACTCGAGGACGGCGAGTCGGCGTCTCAGGGTGTGTCAGGAGGAGCTTTGAAAGTATAAAAATTCCTGTAACTTTTGCAAACAGTCGGTTACAGACAAACCCATGTAGCCTTTGTGTATTTTGGTGACCTGAAGAAAATTATGTGGGATTAAAATTCTATCTATCTGTCTATCTATCTAAAAATGGCTCTCCAAGTTAAATGGGCCAGAAACATTTATTTCCAATGTGACATCGGAAATATGAAATATGTGGAGCCCGGGTTGATGGGCAGCTCTCCCACTGAAGCGTGCCCCTCCACGACGGCCCTTTATCACTGCTTGCAGTTTTAATAAATCATTGGTTCTGCCTCAGTGCCACTTAGTCGGAACGTTGAGGGCATTTTTCAAATAAAATGCTGTCAGTGCATAATTAGAAACTAGAATTCTAGAGCCACCCATGGAGACCCACAGTCCTCTTTGTCACTTTGTCTGAGGTTTATTCTCTGAGGGAAAGATCTGATCAGACCACGAACTTTTTGTTTTTTGCAGCGCGACATAGCAGCAAGACGACGGGAGAAGAACCAGCACCAGGATCTGTTTTTAAATATCGCCACAAACAGCCTCAAGGACGTGGAGGTGTTTCATCAAGCACCAAATCTCACCAACAACTGCGTCGAGAGGAAGAAACTGAAACTGCCTCATCTCCGAGACGTGAGGGAACAGAGGAGGTGGAGATCCCGATAAGTGTTGTCAAGAACCCAAAAGTATCGAAAGGATTCCAGAAGATGATGGACAAAAAGGGGGTGAAGATGCGCCGCCCTCAGAGTCTCACACGACAAGTAGAGACTCCAACCGAAACAACTACAGAAATTGAGAAGTTAGGTTTGAGTCTCAAAACCTCGAGAACATCAAAACGTAAGCATCCGACAGCTGGAGTCCAAAACTTGAGAGCTCAGCTGGAACAGAGGAGGTGGAGATCCCGATAAGTGTTGTTAACAACCCAAAATTATCGACAGGATTCCAGAAGATGATGGACAAAAAGGGAGAAGTTGACTGTGTCTCCTCAGAGTCTCTCACAACGAGCAAAACCAGGTTTTCATGAAGCGTCTCAAACATCTCCAAGACGTGAAGAGACTGGTCCAACTGGAGATGACTGAGGGCGAGCTCAAAAATATCAGGAGGTACGTCTCGTTGAGTTTGTGTCTCGTTGAGTTTGTGTCTCGTTGAGTTTGTGTCTCGTTGAGTTTGTGTCTCGTTGAGTTTGTGTCTCGTTGAGTTTGTGTCTCGTTGAGTTTGTGTCTCGTTGAGTTTGTGTCTCGTTGAGTTTGTGTCTCGTTGAGTTTGTGTCTCGTTGAGTTTGTGTCTCGTGGTATTGAAGCCCCCACAGTTGGAAAAAATAAAAATGTCCCATTAATTAAAAAAAAAAATCTTCAAACCATCATCTCACTCTCGTGGTTGTTATTTGCCAAAATTATAGTTATAAACATTTTTTTTTTCTGTAGCAGCTCTTTCATATTTTAGAGTTTTGAGCTTTTACTGCAGAAAATGTCATGACTTCACTGACGCTCATGTTGCTGCATCAAATTAAGAAAATTCAACTTATTTTTTCAGTAAGTTTGAATCTTTCTTTTGGTTTGACAGAGCCGCGATTGGAAGAAGAAGAAGAAGAAGAAGAAGAAGAAGAAGAAGAAGAAGAAGAAGAAGAGAAGAAGAAGAAGAAGAAGAAGAAGAAGAAGAAGAAGAAGAAGAGAAACACAGCGTTACTGGAGCTCTGCAGTTCACAGTTTTGAAAGTAAAAGATTAAACATTTTCAAACATTTTCAGGTTCACACTACCCAGTGAGGTGTTTTTTAACGACCTGGACATGACGATATGGGCCTTAAACTTCTGTTTTTAAAGATGGCTCTCCAGCGCCCCCTGCACACTTGTAATGGACCAGAAAACTCCATGGGGCCCAAACCCTAACACTGATGTGAAGGCGGCCATTTTGAATCTTATTATACAAATGTCCAAAATCGAGCGCTCGCACTTTAACTCGTCCAGGGGTTTTATCCGACTGACTCCGAACTGAGGCAGCATCATCAGGACAGATCTGGGGTCAAGAGTTGTTCAAATCATTTACAGAAGTCTCAGGGTGTGGTCATGATGAGATCTTAATGAAGCTCTTAACGAAGCGGCCATTTTGAAAGCATAAACACTCCTGTAACTTTTGTAAAAATCATCAGCAAAAACATTCAGAAAAAAACCAATGTAGTGATTGTGCATTTTGATGAGCTGGACAAAAAGATGTGTGGATTAAAACTCTTCTTTAATAATGGCTCTCCAGCGCCCCCTGCAGAATCACAATGGGCCCTAAACCAAGACTGATATGCAGCTCTCCCACTGTGACGTGCCTTTATCACCGCTTGCAGTTTAAACTTTTTATTAAGCTTTAACCTGATTAAAGCAGGTGAGCTCATCCAGAGGAATAAAAATAACTTTCCATCAAAATGACTAAATATTTTCCAGATAAAACATGATTTAGACGAGGGTCAGTCCTGGACGACACAGCGGCTCAAACACGTCCAGGGAATAAGGTCAAATATGAAGGAAACGTGGGAACCTCAAGAGGAGACGGTACAAAAGTTATGGATTATGTCAAAATGTGACTGACAAATGTGCCTGGATTACATCACGAGTCCTTAATAAACAAATCAATCATTTAGAACATGGCTTAAAAGAAAAAAGTCTGTGTAACCAAAACAAAATCTGGCAAATGGACAAAAAGTTGTAGGAGTGAAGACGATGAGCAGCGACGTGTCACTCCGACAACTTTTGTCCAGTTACAGATTTTACTTTTGGCTCCATTTTCCATAATATAGGACCTTTACATCGCTGCTGTTAATAATGTCCACTCTGTCACATGACCCGTCCACTCTGTCACGTGACCTGTCCCCTCTGTCACATGACCCGTCCTGTCAGTCACATGACCCGTTCACTCTGTCACATGACCTGTCCACTCTGTCACATGACCCATCCACTCTGTCACGTGACCTGTCCACTCTGTCACATGACCCATCCACTCTGTCACGTGACCTGTCCCCTCTGTCACATGACCCGTCCTGTCAGTCACATGACCCGTTCAGTCTGTCACATGACCTGTCCACTCTGTCACATGACCCGTCCTGTCAGTCACATGACCCGTCCACTCTGTCACATGACCTGTCCACTCTGTCTATGACCCGTCCACTCTGTCACATGACCCGTCCACTCTGTCACATGACCCGTCCTGTCAGTCACATGACCCGTTCAGTCTGTCACATGACCTGTCCACTCTGTCACATGACCCGTCCTGTCAGTCACATGACCCGTCCACTCTGTCACATGACCCGTCCACTCTGTCACATGACCTGTCCCCTCTGTCACATGACCTGTCCGCAGTCACATGACCGTCCATTCTGTCACATGACCCGTCCACTCTGTCACATGACCCGTCCGCAGTCACATGACCCGTCTCTCCGTCTGTTCCGCAGGTTTAACCAAAGTGTTGGTTTAACCTGAGATTTTTGTTCCTTTTCCTGTTTTCTGAAAAGTTTCCATGAGTCAGAAATCAGCTCGTGTTATTGTCAGCTGCTTTTCCCCTAATGAGCAATGACGCTAATGATGCTAATGATGCTAATGATGCTAATGATGCTAATGATAGCAATCAGACGAGAATCCTGCGACAGATCTGTGTAATCATCACTAGACCTTTTATTGCCTTTTCAGCAGCAACAGCACAGCAGCCATTGTGTCTTAAGAGCCGCTGACGACGGGATCGAGAAAACTCATCGTCCCCGCGCTCGAAACGCCATCGTCCTCAAAACACACAACGCCATCGTCCTCTAAACACACAACGCCATCATCCTCAAAACACACAGCGCCATCATCCTCAAAACACACAACGCCATCGTCCCCCCGCGCTCGAAAACGCACAACGCCATCGTCCTCAAAACACACAACTCCATCGTCCCCGCGCTCGAAACACACAATGCCATCGTCCTCAAAACACACAACGCCATCGTCCTCAAAACACACAACGCCATCGTCCTCAAAACACACAACGACATCGTCCTCAAAACACACAACGACATCGTCCTCAAAACACACAACGCCATCGTCCTCAAAACACACAACGCCATCGTCCTCAAAACACACAACGCCATCGTCCTCAAAACACACAACGCCATCGTCCTCAAAACAAAACACAACACACAACCATCGTCCTCAAAACACACAACGCCATCGTCCTCAAAACACACAACGCCATCGTCCTCAAAACACACAACGCCATCGTCCTCAAAACACACAACGCCATCGTCCTCAAAACACACAACGCCATCGTCCTCAAAACACACAACGCCATCGTCCTCAAAACACACAACGCCATTGTCCTCAAAACACACAACGCCATCGTCCTCAAAACACACAACAACGCCATCGTCCTCAAAACACACAACGCCATCGTCCTCAAAACACACAACGCCATCGTCCTCAAAACGCACAACGCCATCGTCGTCCCGCGCTCGAAACACACAACGCCATCGTCCTCAAAACACACAACGCCATCGTCCAGTCCTCGAAACGCACAACGCCATCGTCCTCGACTCAAAACGCACAACGCCATCGTCAAGTCCTCGAAACGCACAACGCCATCGTCCTCAAAAAACACACAACGCCATCGTCCCCCCAAAACACACAACGCCATCATCCTCAAAAAAACACACAACGCCATCATCCTCAAAACACACAACGCCATCGTCCTCAAAACACACAACGCCATCGTCCTCAAAACACACAACGCCATCATCCTCAAAACACACAACGCCATCGTCCTCGAAACACACAACGCCATCGTCCTCAAAACACACAACGCCATCGTCCTCAAAACACACAACGCCATTGTCCTCGAAACACACAATGCCATCGTCCTCAAAACACACAACGCCATCGTCCTCAAAACACACAACGCCATCATCCTCAAAACACACAACGCCATCATCCTCGAAAACACACAACGCCATCGTCCTCAAAACGCACAACGCCATCGTCCCCCGCGCTCGAAAACACACAACGCCATCGTCCTCAAAACACACAACGCCATCGTCCAGTCCTCGAAACGCACAACGCCATCGTCCTCGAAACGCACAACGCCATCGTCCAGTCCTCGAAACGCACAACGCCATCGTCCTCAAAACACACAACGCCATCGTCCTCAAAACACACAACGCCATCGTCCCCGTCCTCAAAACACACACACAACTCCATCGTCCCCGCGCTCGAAACACACAATGCCATCGTCCTCAAAACACACAACGCCATCGTCCTCAAAACACACACAACACCATCGTCCTCAAAACACACACAACGCCATCGTCCTCAAAACACACAACGACATCGTCCTCAAAAACACACAACGCCATCGTCCTCAAAAACACACAACGCCATCGTCCTCAAAAACACACAACGCCATCGTCCTCAAAACACACAACGCCATCGTCCTCAAAACACACAACGCCATCGTCCTCAAAACACACAACGCCATCGTCCTCAAAACGCACAACGCCATCGTCCCCGCGCTCGAAACACACAACGCCATCGTCCTCAAAACACACAACGCCATCGTCCAGTCCTCGAAACGCACAAACGCCATCGTCCTCGAAAACACGCACAACGCCATCGTCCAGTCCTCGAAACGCACAACGCCATCGTCCTCAAAACACACAACGCCATCGTCCCCAAAACACACAACGCCATCATCCTCAAAACACACAACGCCATCATCCTCAAAACACACAACGCCATCGTCCTCAAAACACACAACGCCATCGTCCTCAAAACACACAACGCCATCATCCTCAAAACACACAACGCCATCGTCCTCGAAACACACAACGCCATCGTCCTCAAAACACACAACGCCATTGTCCTCGAAACACACAACGCCATTGTCCTCGAAACACACAACGCCATCGTCCTCGAAACACACAACGCCATCGTCCTCAAAACACACAACGCCATCGTCCCCGTGCTTGAAAACACACATATATAAAGTCCAAAGCTCTTTCTTCTTTGTGGAGCTGTTTCAGGATCTGTGTAAACCTTGAATCAAATGTGGAGGAAAAAGCTGCTGTGGAGAAAGTCGTGTATAAAGTGTGTTTCGTAAGTTCTCAGGTGGTTCGCCTCGTGGGGAGATCGTAGCGTTTGTTGTAGCGTTAGCGCTGTTAGCATTAAGGCGGAGCTCCAGCGGGTTTGGAGCGGCGTGTTCTGAAGCTCACTGTTACTTCAGATTTCTTCTCGGAGGGAGCGTTTCCGAATGTCTAAAAACAGTCGTGTCCCCTGTGAGTTCTGACTCCGCACGACGCCCATTCAGACCCACGTCCCCCGTCCCCACAGCTCCGCCTCGCTCCTGCCTTTGTGAGGGTCTCCGGACTCGCCGTGGTTTTGTAACTCTCTTTTTGTGCGTCTCGTGGACTCAGAGGCGGGTTCGTTTTGACCTCCAGCCCGCGGTCCGTCTATTCTGCTCCGTCGAAGGGGGCAGGGGGACGGAGGGGGACGGAGGGGGACGGAGGGGGACGGAGCGGGCCGTGGCACTCTACCAGCGGGGGGCGCCAAACGCGGAGCTGAGCGGAGAAAGGCCACCATCGATTTTTGAACTTCAGCGTCTGACCCCCTCTGTTTTATGAGAGAGTCAAACGGGAGTTTTTACGGAAGGATCAGGGACAAAACTGAGGATCTGGAGCTGAAATAAAGACGAAAAACTGGAAAAAAATAAAACAGTTTTTTCAGAGGAATGTCACATAATTTATATGATTTTAACATTTTATATTTGCATTTGTTAGTGATTATTACAGATTTTTGATTCTAAACTAACGAGCTGCTCATCATTATGTGCAGATACAGAGGTGGAGAAGTACTGCATTTTGTTAAGTAAAAGTACAAATACTCAAGTAAAAGTAAAAGTATCACATGAAAAAATCTGAAGTAAAAGTATTAAAGTACCTGTTTAAAAATGTACTTAAAGAGTAAAAAGTCAAAGTATTTCACAGATTTTGTGTTTGATAAATCTTCAAATGTGGATAATTTGATAAAGATTTGAGCCGAATTTTGAACAAACTGAATCCATCGTTTTTTTTTTCCTGTTTTTATTTTATTTATTTTTATTTGTTGTTGTGCTAAAATAAACCTCAGACTTTTCAGCAGCTCTGACACAATAATACAAATACTTTTACTTTTCAGTCCTGTTCATAAATGTAGTGGAGTAAAAGTACAGATACTGCTCTAAATGTACTCAAGTAAAAGTACACACTGTAAAATGTACTGAAGTAAAGTACAGATACTCAAACATTTATACTCGAGTACAGTACTCCCCCCTCGTCCTCCCCTCATTCTTCCTCTAGTTCCTCTCGTTCTTCTCGTTCATTCCTCTCGTTCGTCTGTCAGTGTTCTTCTACTCCTCCCTCTTTCCTCCTCTCTCTCGTCTCGTTCTTCTCGTTCATTCCTCTCGTTCCTCTCGTTCTTCTCGTTCATTCCTCTCGTTCGTCTCTCAGTGTTCTTCTGCTCCTCCCTCTTTCCTCCTCTCTCTCGTCTCGTTCTTCTCGTTCATTCCTCTAGTTCCTCTCGTTCGTCTGTCAGTGTTCATTTGTTCCTCCTCTCTCTCTCCTCATTCCTCCTCTCGTTCTTCTCGTTTATCTGTCAGAGATCTTCTGCTCCTTCTCCCTCTCTCCTCATCCCTCTCGTTCCTCTCTCCTTTTTCCTCTCGTTCTTCTGTTCCTCCCTCTCCTCCTTTCTCTCTTCTCATTCTTCTCATTCATTCCTTTCGTTCTTCTGCTCCTCCTCGCTCTCTCCTCTCATTCCTCTTGTTCCTCTCGTTCCTCTCGTTCCTCTCGTTCTTCTCGTTCCTCTCGTTCTTCTCGTTCCTCTCGTTCCTCTCGTTCTTCTCGTTCCTCTCGTTCCTCTCGTTCCTCTCGTTCCTCTCGTTCTTCTCGTTCCTCTCGTTCTTCTCGTTCCTCTCGTTCCTCTCTCCTCGTTCTTCTCGTTTAATCTCACTCTTTCACTCGTCACATGTTCTTCTGTCGCTCGTGGAAATGGCTGAAATTGTGTCTGATAAATTGTGTTTGATTAAATTTCTTTTTCACGGCGTCGACTTTTCAGCTCAGACTCGAGTTTGATCAGATTCACTCCACAGATCAGACGAGGAAGAGGAGGAAGAGGAGGAAGAGGAGGAAGACGAGGAAGAGGAAAGAGGAGGAGGACGAGGAAGAGGAGGAAGAGGAGGAGGACGAGGAGGACGAGGAAGAGGAAGAAGAGGAGGAAGAGGAGGAGGAAGAGGAGGACGAGGAAGAGGAGGAAGAGGAGGAAGAGGAGGAAGAGGAGGAAGAGGAGGACGAGGAAGACGATGAAGAGGAGGAAGACGAGGAGGACGAGCGTTTAGGTCCTGAAAATACATATGTAACAGACATGTGTATGTGTGAGTACTTTTACTTTGACTTGAGTACTTTTAGAGCAGGATCTGTACTTTTACTGCTCTACATTTATGAACACGACTCAAAAGAAAAAGTAAAAAGTACTTTATTTAGTTATTTTTATCATGTTCACGGAAACATCCTGAATAAAGTTTAAGAGTTTCAGCTTCGACTGATTCATGTTGTTTCTATAACTTAATTATGTCTCGTTTTAAATCTCTCGACATTTACACAAATGAACAACACTTTGAAAAAACTTTTACTTCAGCACATTTTTCACGTGATACTTTTATTTTTACTTGAATAACTTTTTCTTCTGTATTTGTACTTTTACTGAAGTAATAAAATTGAGCACTTCATCCACTGATCATCGTAGAATAAAAACGAGAAGGACGAGACCATGTGTCAAACTCAAGGCCCGTGGGCCAAATGTGGCCCGCCATGTCGTTTTATGTGGCCCACGACAAAGTAAATCAAAAGGTCTGACTGTCTGAAAATATCAGTTTATCAGATACAGTTACAGACATTTTTTTTAATATCTGTGCAAATCTGTGTGTAATATTTGTAACTTGAATAAGTCATAAATATACAAACGGTTAATTAGCGAGATTCAAAAGTTTGGTCACGTTTATGTGACACTTTGTTGATGTGGCCTCTGTGAAAATGAGTTTGACACAGACAGTTTATGTAAATGGATGTAGCGAACCTGCTGGTCGCCGCTGCATTCAAACAGGAAGTGATCATGGAGCACTTCCTGCTCCATCGACTCGGCTCCAATTCACTTTCTGTGTAAAAACAGCGCCCCCTGTCTGTCCCTGCTGCTTCAGACTCATGTTGGTCTTAAATGTTCTTAACCCTCTACATGATCCTGGGGTTTTATTTCTGTTTCTGTAAATCATTTGAACATGAATAAAATTCCAGAAAACACTTTATACATTTTGGTTTTAAACTCAGGATGTAACTTCCTGGAGGCGTCACGTTAAACACAAACTGTGGAACATTCACGGCGACAGGTGAGTTTCATGTCACACTGTGGAACATTACAGCCAGTGGAACCACGTCTCCATGGAAACGAGCAGGTTTGGGGCGTCGCTCGCGCCGCTTCCTGGTTCGACAGAGAAAAGCGTCTGATGAGGCACTTATCACAGGATCATTGTGTTTGCGCCGGCGTGACCTTGAGGCCAAATAATTAGCCGTTAGCGCCGCGGCGTGTTTAGCTAGCATGATAAATAGCTCATGAGGTAAATGGGCGGCGCCGTCTCCTCGCGCTCAGACAATGAGCCTGGGACCTTTCCGCTCGGAATAAAAGCTCCAGTCAGCGCCGCCATAATTGCTTTTCATACGGTAAATTTGCCTTTACTTTCTCACAGTTAATGAAATTACATCGGAGCGTTCTTGCCCACGCCCGCCGCCGCGGCCACCGCCGCCACCGCCGCCGCCGCCCAAATGTCACCGACTCCTGGATCTCTTCATTGAGCCGGAGCAAACACCCGGGAGACGCAGAGGGGCGCGGGACGAGGTGATTGACAGGGTTCCATTACAGCGGCTTATCACAGACTCGCCGTAATTACCCGCCTCAGAACAGAGTCATCTGATTTGTGCCGGGATCATGGACCTACAGACGCTAGCAGGAGGCACGGCTCGTCTGTGACCCTCTGTAATATTCATTAGCGTGTTCTCTCACATCGGGACGGGGCTGCGTTCGCTCTCCCAGAACCATCGGGGAATTTAAATTGGCCTTTTAATGGGATATTATCCCTCTGTCATGTGGGTCGTGGTTTCGGGGTTTCTAATTGGACGCACAGGTCGTCAGGCGGTTGCCGAGTTACCTGGGAACAAACGGAGCGAACGCCAATTAAAGAGAAAGTTTGAATAAGTTACTGAAACGAGAGACTGAAACGGAGGATAATAATAATTATGGTAATAATAATAATTATTATAATAATAATAATAATAATTATTATTATTATTATAGTAATAATTATAATAATACATTTTATTTATAAATCTCTCTTCGTTCCATAGAATCTCAGAGCTACAATAAAACTTTAAACTTTAAAAGAAGATTTTCTCCGTGTGACTCCTGATGCCTCAGATAAACATAGTTTTGTTCTTTCCTCATTGATGCTGTAAAAATCCATCATGTTTAATAATGATTAATTTTTTTTTTTTTTTCCTGGTTTGGAGGAGGAGACGTTTAGTTTATTTTTCTGGTAAAGTTAATGATAAACTGTTTGTTTTATAATGTAATCGTCATGAAATGTGTGTTTTAATGTGTTTTACTGTGTTTTTATGTGTTTTAATGTGTTTTAATATGTTTTAATGTGTTTTAATATGTTTTAATTTGTTTTAATATGTTTTAATATGTTTTAATATGTTTTAATGTGTTTTAATTCGTGTTTTAATGTGTGTTTAATGTGTTTTTATGTGTTTTCATGTTTCTTTAATAAAAACAAACCTGGTCCTGGGCCTAAACTCGTCGACAGAAATGTTTATTAAAGTAAAAGAAAAACTGGAGTCTTCTTAAACTGGACGATAACTGAGCAAAAAACAGGACAACAGGGAATCTGAACCTAGAAGGAACGACGTAAAAGTTCAGAGAAGTTTCAGACAGTTTCAGATTTCTGTCTTTTACAAACCTACAAAGACTTTAAGACAGAAACTGATTCACCCAAAGAACAAAACCCACAAAAAAGTGATGTGAAGTTCAGATCTGAGCCAGAGAAAAGAAATGGTTTGAGAGGAGAGTTAAAGAAGATATTTTTGTGAGGAAAGAGAATCCTTCATCAGACCCAAAGCAAACAGAGGGAACAAAGAGAAGAACAGAGTGAGTCTGGGTGATAAGTGTGAAATCACTCGTCAGGGGCCTGAATGATTCTGCTAAATATGACTCAGGCAGAGCTCGTACTTAGTGTAGCTCATTAGCAACAGGTGTGTTAGCGTCAGCGTCGTTAGCGTCAGCGTCGTTAGCGTCAGCGTCGTCAGCGTCAGCGTCGTCAGCGTCGTCAGTGTCGTTAGCTTCAGTGTCGTTAGCGTCAGTGTCGTTAGCGTCAGCGTCGTCAGCGTCGTCAGCGTCGTCAGTGTCGTTAGCTTCAGTGTCGTTAGCGTCAGTGTCGTTAGCTTCAGTGTCGTTAGCGTCAGCGTCGTTAGCGTCAGCGTCGTTAGCGTCAGCGTCGTTAGCGTCAGCGTCGTTAGCGTCAGCGTCGTCAGTGTCGTTAGCTTCAGTGTCATTAGCTTCAGTGTAGTTAGCGTCAGCGTCGTTAGCGTCAGCGTTGTCAGCGTCGTCAGTGTCGTTAGCTTCAGTGTCGTTAGCGTCAGTGTCGTTAGCTTCAGTGTAGTTAGCGTCAGCATCATTAGCGTCAGCGTCGTTAGCGTCAGCGTCGTCAGTGTCGTTAGCTTCAGTGTCGTTAGCTTCAGTGTAGTTAGCGTCAGCGTCGTTAGCGTCAGCGTTGTCAGCGTCGTCAGTGTCGTTAGCTTCAGTGTCGTTAGCGTCAGCATCATTAGCGTCAGCGTCGTTAGCGCCTCCTTCAGGCAGATATGAGGCAGTGTCCAGACAAACGTCTTCACTCTAAAACTTTTGTCCAGGACATATTTCAGTTTTTCTTTCCTCTGGCTCCTGGACGAGGAGGATCACAGATATTTATATTAATCCAACTTTCATTTCAGCTGGAATAATTTAACTTTTTTATTTAACTTGGACGTACTGTCTGTGTTTAACTATATTTGTATTAACTATAATAAAAAGTGCAGTATTATGTGCAGAGTAAAGAGCAGAAAGTTTCACAGTGAAGCTTTAGTTTCATTATAAGAGACGACTCAGGTCTTTGCATAACGTGAAACAGAACAACACAAGGTTATGGCCACTGTCCATTTACTTAGTATGAGCTTATCGTCCAGAACAAAAGGTCAGACTCGGCAGGACGCCGGGCGGAGGCTCGCGCTCGCCGACGAACACGGCGCCGGATTAAAGCTTAAACTCAAGAGGTATGAAACGAGATTGACTCTTTGTGCTAATCCATTCAGCTGATGTGGTGTGGCAAAGTCACTTTAATCAGTTATAATGAAGTTTGATCAGAAAGGATTCGCCGCCGTGTGCCCCGCCCCCCCAGCTGTGCCCCGCCCCCCCAGCTGTGCCGCCGCGCCGACACTTCAATGAGTTTGTGAGTCAAAAACCGAACAGAGGGAGCGAGTCTCGAGAAAACGAACACAAAGCTAACGGCTAATGACGAGGACGATGAGCCGAAGCTGCAACACGGAGCAAAAAAGTCCAAAATAAAGCTTTTTGTTTCACCTTTGAGACTCGACGACCAAACGTCTAAAGAACGAGGAAACACCACGAGTTCACGGGGTTAAAACTCCGCCCAACGCCACGAAAACACAACGATAAACCAACACGACGCAACAGAAGTCTGACATAATCAATGAACAGCTCAAAACTGAAAATAAAACACCAGTGACACAGGACGTCCTTTAACCAGCAGATGGCGCTGCTCAAACGGTCCGTCAGTCCAACACGGGTCAGTTATGTGAACTCCACCTAAACTAACTCACAGAACGAGTTTAACCTGGACTCGAGTGTTTAATGGAGGCTGTGAGGCCCGGGACTCGAACCGGGAACCTCCTCGTCGTCACTAAACACGACTCGTTCTGTGGTGAAGGAGGAACTTTATTTCTGGGATCAATATTTATCGAGTTTGATCAGATTTGAGCTGTAAAAGTTTGAATAAATAACTTAAACTCACGACTAAACTGTTTCATTCTCATGTTTGTTTTTTCCTGCTCATGATTTTAAAAATATAGATTTATAATATTTTTATGGTTTAAATCTTGTGTTTTTGTGTAAATGAGTTTAAATATTATCGTTTATCGTCTGTATTTTCAGCGATAAATCGAACTTCAGACTGAGAGAATGTGACAGACTGAGCTTCTTCAACACGTTCAACCCACAGACGATTTATGTAAATGTACAGAGAGAGATAGAGAGAGAGAGAGAGAGACAGAGAGGAAGAGACAGAGAGATAAAGAGAGAGAGAGAGAGAGGAAGAGAGAGACAGAGAGATAAAGAGAGAGAGAGGAAGAGACAGAGAGATAAAGAGAGAGAGACAAGGAAAGAGACAGAGAGAGACAGAGACAGAGGGAGCGAGAGAGAGAGAGGGAGAAGAAGAGAGAGAGCCAAAGAGAGAGGGAGAGAGAGAAACACAAAAGAGAGAGAGGGAGGGAGAGAGAGAGGGAGGGAGAAAAAGAGAGAGAGACAAAGAGAGAAGAAGAGAGAGAGGGGGAGAGAAAGTGAGAGGGAGAAAAAGAGAGAGAGAGAGAGAGAGAGAGAAAAAAAAGAGAGAGAAAAAGAGAGAGAGACAAAGAGAGAAATGGAGAGAGAGAGAGGGAGAGAGAGAGAGAGAGAGAGAGAGAGACAGAGAGAGAGGGAGAAAAAGAGAGAGAGACAAAGAGAGAGGGAGAGAGAGAAACACAAAAGAGAGAGAGACAAAGAGAGAAGAAGAGAGAGAGGGGGAGAGAAAGTGAGAGGGAGAAAAAGAGAGAGAGGGAGAGAGAGAGAGAAAAAAAAGAGAGAGAAAAAGAGAGAGAGACAAAGAGAGAAATGGAGAGAGAGAGAGAGAGGGAGAGAGACAAAGAGAGAGAGGGAGAGAGAAAGACAGAGATAGAAAGAGAAGAGAGAAAGAGACAAAGAGAGAGAGACAGAAAGAGACAGGGAGAGAGACAGAGAGACAAGGAGAGAAAGAGAGAGAGAGACAAAGACAGAGAGAGGGGCAAAGAGAAGGAGAGAGAGACACAAAGAGGGTGAGAGAGATAAAGACAGAGAGAGAGAGAGAGAGAGACAGACAAGGAGTGAGAGAGAGAGACAAGAGAGAAAGAGAGAGAGGGACAAGGAGAAAGAGAGACAAAGAGAAAGATAGAAAGAGACAGGGAGAGAGAGAGAGAGAGGGACAAGGACAGAAGGATAGGGAGAGAAAGAGGAAGAAAGAGAGAGACAAAGACAGACAAGAAGAGAGACAGACAGAGAGAGAAAGAGGAAGAAACAAAGAAAGAGAGGAAGAAAGAAAGAAATGGAGAGAGACAGAAAGAAGGAGAGATAGAGACAAGGACAGAGAGAGAGAGACAAGGAGTGAGAGAGAGGGACAAAAAGAGAGACAGACAGAGAGAGAGAAAGAGAAAGAAAGAAAGAGAGAATGAAACGGAGAGACAGAGAGAAGGAGAGATAGAGAGACAAAGACAGAGAGAAAGAAATAGAGAGACAAAGAGACAATGTGTTAGCAACAGGTTTGATTGACAGTTGCTAAGCGCTCGCTCCCTGTTAAACCTGTGTTTGGGCTGAAGGGGCGTGCCCTCACATCCTCTCTCCTGATTGGCTCTCTCGTTGCTATGACACTCGTCTCTAAACCTGCTGGAGCCTGGACGATCTTCACCTGGAGCTGAAGCTGTGACGACGTCTCAGTCACTTCTTCACTTCTGCTGCAACATGGAACATTCTAGAGAAGATGAGAGTTACACAGTGAAGCTTTAAACACCGTCCCATAATCTGAACAAGTTTCTGCCTCCGCCTCATCTCGTGTTTCATGTCGAGAGCAGATCTGACCCACATCACCCGTAAAAACGCTCGAGCTGCTGCTTCACCCCCCGCCAGCTCCAGTTCCTCCTAAACTCTCTTAAATCATCAGCGTTATAATTAAAAACGTCTCACAGATGCCCTCCCGCAGCTCAGGAGGACACCACGGCGCTCTGGTGGAGGTGGAGGTGGAGGTGGACGTGGAGGTGGACGTGGAGGTGGACGTGGAGGTGGAGGTGGACGTGGAGGTGGACGTGGAGGTGGACGTGGAGGTGGAGGTGGAGGTGGACGTGGAGGTGGAGGTGGAGGTGGACGTGGACGTGGAGGTGGACGTGGAGTGGAGGTGGAGGTGGACGTGGAGGTGGACGTGGAGGTGGACGTGGAGGTGGACGTGGACGTGGAGGTGGAGGTGGACGTGGAGGTGGAGGTGGACGTGGAGGTGGAGGTGGACGTGGAGGTGGAGGTGGAGGTGGAGGTGGAGGTGGACGTGGAGGTGGACGTGGAGGTGGACGTGGAGGTGGAGTGGAGGTGGACGTGGACGTGGACGTGGAGGTGGACGTGACGTGGTGGTGGAGGTGGACGTGGTGGTGGAGGTGGAGGTGGAGGTGGACGTGGAGGTGGACGTGGACGTGGACGTGGAGGTGGACGTGGAGGTGGACGTGGAGGTGGACGTGGAGTGGAGGTGGACGTGGACGTGGTGGACGTGGAGGTGGAGGTGGAGGTGGACGTGGAGGTGTGGAGGTGGACGTGGAGGTGGAGGTGGACGTGGACGTGGGTGGAGGTGGAGGTGGTGGAGGTGGAGGTGGAGGTGGAGGTGTGGACGTGGACGTGGACGTGGAGGTGGAGTGGAGGTGGAGGTGAGGTGGACGTGGAGGTGGACGTGGAGGTGGACGTGGAGGTGGAGGTGGAGGTGGAGGTGGACGTGGACGTGGGACGTGGGGGTGGAGGTGGTGGAGGTGGACGTGGACGTGGGACGTGGACGTGGACGTGGAGGTGGACGTGGAGGTGGACGTGGACGTGGAGGTGGAGGTGGAGGTGGAGGTGGACGTGGACGTGGACGTGAGGTGGAGGTGGACGTGGAGGTGTGGAGGTGGACGTGGAGGTGGAGGTGGACGTGGACGTGGAGGACGTGGACGTGGAGGGTGGACGTGGAGGTGGAGGTGGACGTGGTGGACGTGGACGTGGACGTGGAGGTGGACGTGGAGGTGGAGGTGGACGTGGACGTGGAGGTGGAGGTGGAGGTGGAGGTGGACGTGGACGTGGAGGTGGACGTGACGTGGAGGTGGAGGTGGACGTGGAGGTGGAGTGGAGGTGGACGTGGAGGTGGACGTGGAGGTGGACGTGGAGGTGGACGTGGGAGGTGGAGGTGGAGGTGGAGGTGGACGTGGAGGTGGAGGTGGAGGTGGAGGTGGACGTGGAGGTGGACGTGGAGGTGGACGTGGAGGTGGAGGTGGACGTGGAGGTGGAGGTGGACGTGGAGGTGGAGTGTGACGTGGAGGTGGAGGTGGACGTGGAGGTGGAGGTGGAGTGGGAGGTGGAGGTGGACGTGGAGGTGGACGTGGAGGTGGACGTGTGTGGAGGTGGACGTGGAGGTGGACGTGGAGACGTGGAGGTGGGACGTGGAGGTGGACGTGGAGGTGGAGGTGGAGGTGGAGGTGGAGGTGGAGGTGGAGAGGTGGGTGGACGTGGACGCTGGGTGGTGGACGTGGAGGTGGAGGTGGACGTGGAGGTGGACGTGGAGGTGGACGTGGACGTGGAGGTGGAGGTGGAGGTGGAGGTGGAGGTGGACGTGGACGTGGAGGTGGACGTGGACGTGGAGGTGGAGGTGGACGTGGACGTGGAGGTGGACGTGGACGTGGAGGTGGAGGTGGACGTGGAGGTGGAGGTGGTGGAGTGGACGTGGACGTGGAGGTGGAGGTGGAGGTGGAGGTGGAGTGGGGTGGGTGGACGTGGAGGTGGACGTGGAGGTGGACGTGGAGGTGGAGGTGGAGGTGGACGTGGAGGTGGACGTGGACGTGGAGGTGGACGTGGAGGTGGACGTGGAGGTGGAGGTGGACGTGGAGGTGGAGGTGGACGTGGACGTGGAGGTGGACGTGGAGGTGGAGGTGGACGTGGAGGTGGAGGTGGACGTGGAGGTGGAGGTGGAGGTGGACGTGGACGTGGAGGTGGACGTGGACGTGGACGTGGAGGTGGACGTGGAGGTGGACGTGGAGGTGGACGTGGACGTGGAGGTGGACGTGGAGGTGGAGGTGGAGGTGGACGTGGACGCCGCTCTCGACTCTGACCTACATGTAAAAGGTCACACGAGGAAACGGGAGCAGAGCGAATCGTCGGAGAAAATGGGCCGATGATGAATCAGCTGAAACGAGGATAAAAATATCTCCTTTAATGTGGAGGCGCTGGTGGAGTCGTTCAGCCAATCAGCCCGAAGTACAGATCCTCCACAAACGCTTTCAACACCTTCAAATTAATACAGATTCGATTAAGTGGAGGTGCGGCGTGTTTCTAAACGACTCCGGGACTTAAAAGGACGATTTTCTATGTTCTACTTTTGGTTTTGAAGCAGCAGGTTTGGGAAACGCTGCGGGCGGCGAGTCGGGCTGCGGTTTGTTGATCACATTTAGTTAAAGAAGCAGCGTGTAACTTTCCTGCTCGTCTCCGTGGAGATGTGAAAGTTCTACAGTGTGACTGGAGAGCGCGTTACAGCTCAGATCTGTGGAAAAGTAAAGCAGCTGTAATGAGTAAAAACACATGGGCTTAATGCCACACTGTGCAACATTTCAGCCAAAGCAGAAACATTTCCACAGAAACGAGCAGGTTTAATAACCCTCCACCAGAAAAGTTACACAGTGGACCTTTAATTATCAGATTGTTTTAATATAAATATTGAAAATTTATTGAAAATAAACAGTTTTTGTAATTAGCAAATTGTGTTTTCATATTTGTATTAAAATTGTGCCAAATGTGACGTTAAAGCTCCACTGTGCAACATTTTGACCAAAATTAAACATTTTATAACATTATAGTTGTTTTTATTGCTTAAAAATATGTTGAACCAGACCAACCTCCACAGACCCGACTAGTAACTCAGCTGCTTAAAATTATGTTTGTCAAGGTAAAACTATGTTGATGAAAAAAATAATAATAAAAATAAATTAAATAATAATAAAAATAATAAAAATAACACAAATGTTTGTAGACAGAGCAAGTGTCAGTGTAAATAAATAAATAAACTGTATTTGAACAATAAACTGAAATCCCATCATGCAGTGGGCAGATCATTTGCTCTGGTGCAGAGTCTGTTTATATAAATGGACAAACTGTAGCTAACCCGTTAGCCGCCGCGCTACAAACAGGAAGTGATCATGGGGCACTTCCTGCTCCATCGACTCTGGCTCCAGTTCACTTTCTATTGAAAAACTGTGTCTCTCTCTGTCCCTGCTGCTTCAGACTCGTCATTTTGATCCTGGGGTTATGATTTATTTATTTGTTATTTTGAAGGTTTTTTTTTTTTTTTTTTTTTTTTTGCTTTTTTTTAAGTTATTTTGAGTTGTTTTGTTTTTGTTTTGTTTTTAATTTTGTTGCTATATTGAGTTGATTTTTTATTTTTTATTTTTTTTTACTTTTTTACCATTTTTGTGTTTTTTTTTTTAATTTTTAGTTATTTTGAGTTTTTATTTTTTGTTTGTTATTTTGAGGGTGTGTTTTTTTGTTTTTTTTTTGTTATTTTCAAGTTGTTATTTTTTTTATTTTGAGTTTATTTTTTAGTTATTCTGAGTTATTATTTTTTGTTTTTATTTATTTTTATTTTTTTTATATTTTCAGTTTTTTGTTGTTTTTTTTTTTTTTTTTTTTATTTTGAGGTTTGTTTTTTTTTTTATTTTATTTTTTTAATCACAGAGACACTGAAGTTAAATGTCTGGAATTCTGTAGTAAATAAAAAAGTGAGTATTTTTCGAAAGAGGAGACTTTGAGGACGTGAATAGAACATTTTCAAATAGGTTTATATCTGAAGTGAGTGTTTTTAAAAGTTGTTTAAATAATCATCGTCCTTTGACCTGCTCGTGTCATGTGACCTCGACCCGCTCTGACCTCAGTGTGTCGAGCTCTGCGGAGCGGCGGGACAGTTCTTAATCCGAGGCGTTTACGAGCTCGGAGCTTTTACTGTGATTTAGAGCCGAGGCCGATGAGGTTTAGAAGAAAACCTCCGTCAGCTTTGAGCGTGTCTCTCCTGAACTATCTCCAAATTAAAATGTTTCTGTCCCTGTGTTTCGAGGATTAACTTCGGACTCACCTCGAAGCCGAAGTCTGAAGGGCGTCGGCGCTTTAAGGACGGGATAAAAGAAGCTCGGATCTGAAATATGTATAAAAATGATTTATTCACTGAAACAAAGCTGATTGTGCCTCGTGTTCGCTCCGTGGTGTTTCCTCCAGTCGGTTTTGGAGAAGTTCTCATGACGGACGGCGGTGGAGGCGGCGGTGGAGGTGGCGGTGGAGGCGGCGGTGGAGGCTCCGCTCGGGCCCGGAGGCAGCAGCATAAATTAAAACGGAAGCGGCGGGTCGGCGGCTCGTCTCCTGACCGATGTGCACGAGCGGCGCTATATCACTCTGCAATATTTAACAGAGCGGTTCAGACAGCGCCCCCTGTCACCCACAACACACATATCCTGCAGAATGTATCTCCACCACGTCCGTTAAAGATGGAGCAGCGGGCGGAGCTCCTCGGTCTGGGGTTAGATCCTCGTTTTAAAGATGCACTGTGTCACTTTTATGGGCAGGTTCAGCACAGGCTCGTCGTTATGGAGACTCACTGCTTCGCCTCAAACGCAGAGAAAAATAACAACGGAAGAAAAAAGAAAAATAACAACGGAAGAATTTAATTTTGTAACTGGACAAATCGTTTTCGCGTGAAGCTCGTCCGAGACACGTCAGGTCAGATTCCTGCTGGACACTGACTTAGATCTGACTGAAGGAGGCGCTAATGACGCTGAGGCTAACGCAGTGAAGCGAACGACACTGAAGCTAACGACACTGAAGCTAACGACACTGAAGCTAACACCTGTTTGTCTACAGTTTTTTTTACTGCTAAAGAGTGATATTTCGCCTCTAACTGCTCTAAGGCCGTGTCCAGCAGTGATCTGTCCAGGACTGATAAACCTCACAGGTTGGTGGTTCAACTCCAGCGTCACAGATACAGACTGTTGTTGTGTCCTTGGGCAAGACACTTAACCCCCTCGCCCTCAGTGTCTGTGTGTGTGTGTTGGTCCTTGGTGTAAAGCTCTTAAAAAACTCTATAAAAATGTGTCGTTAACCTTCGAGTCGCTCGGACAAACATCTTCACGCTGAAACTTTTTACAGGTTTGAATGTTTCTGTTTGTTTGGGTCAGACCTGGACCTGGAGCGATCGAGACCTGTTTAATGCCACGCTGCGGAACATTCAAGACAAAGAGATGACTCTCCACGGATACCAGCAGGTTACAGAGTGAAACTTTACACCTAAAGTCACAAACATGATTTAGACTCAAAGATCAAACTGAACTATTTTCATCTCGGAGGCGTTGAGTCGTAACCATGACGACGGCGTGAGTCCAGAGCCTCAAACTTACATTAGACCTGATTTTAAATCTCACATTAGACCTGACAGAGCTGCGGAGTTGAAGTTTTGGCTCCTTTCACTCCGTCTGCGGCTCTGGCGGCTAACAGGAAGTAGTGACGCTAACAGGAAGTAGTGACACTAACAGGAAGTAGTGACACTAACAAGAAGTAGTGACGCTAACAAGAAGTAGTGACGCTAACAGGAAGTAGTGACGCTGATAGTAGTAGTGACACTTACAGGAAGTAGTGACGCTAACAGGAAGTTAGTCCTTCCAGAGTTGTGGAGTTGAAGTTTTGGCTCCTCTCGCTCCGTCTGCGGCTCCGGCGGCTCTGTGCTCGTTGGCTTTTCTCTGCAGCTCCTCGTGTCTTGCCTCGTGCTCCTTCTTCTCTTTCTTCTTCTCTTTGTTCCTTGGACGCTCTCATGTTCCCTCAGAGTGTGGAGTGGAGCTGTGATCTGAGCGTCAGGTGAAGGATGTACCGACTTAACGACCTCGCGTGTTCTCGCCGCCGTGTTTGGGGTCAGGCTTCTGTCAAATCTGGGGTCATCGTCGGCTTTGTTCCGAGGATCCTTTCAACGATCCGACTTTAGCTTCTGCTGCCCATTACGCCGCACTTCAGCTGCGTCCAGAGTGTCTCAGAGTGTCTCAGAGTGTTTCAGAGTGTTTCAGAGTGTTTCAGAGTCTTAGATTACGGCCGCTCTAATTATCACTTGTGTCCAAAGAGCTTCAGACGGAAGAAACATCCAAACTTAAACATGATATTATGTAAAAAGACTCTTAAACCTTTAATCCACGTTCTAACGCTGTGTCCTCCTCAAAAACAGACTTGGAGTTGTGTTTTGTTTCATTCACATGTTTGAGTCTCACTTTATTATTAGTCTGTAACATCCCCAAAGCTCAAAACGCTCTGTTCCACCCTGTGATGTCATCAAGTGGTAGTTTGTTTTCAAGTGAACAGCTCCTTTTACCTTTAGTTCAGTCGAGATAAGTGACAACTCCAGGAGCTGAAATGATCCAAATGATTCTAGAAATGTGGAGTTTAAAAACACAGTGGAGCACTTCCTGTATCACCACATGATGACATCACAAGGTGGAACAGAGTGTTTTCAGTTTGAGAGGAGAATACAGTCATATGGGCCCCTTAAATGTGAATAAAATAAAGCTCTTATTTTATTATTCCGTGTTTTAAAGGTGAACTGTGTCACATGTTTAGTATGAGCTGTTTTATTTTCCGATGGTCAGGAAGTACATGTTAGCATACTAGCTGTTAGCATTACTGTCACAGAAAAACTTCGCTCTCGTCTCTGCGAGTTGTGAAAAGGGCTTATAAACTCATCCTGCTCTGTGCACAGTAGCATGCTAGCTAGCCCCCTGTGCCTCAAAGATAATGCTAACTTTTATCAAAAGCCTAAAATCTAAAATAAACAACTTAAAATTAAAATTGATTAATGTAAAGATGATACGATTTTTAAAAAAAAAAATCGATTATTTTAGTTTGTGGTGATTTGTGGCGTTAGCGTTAGCATTGAGACAAATACCCCCCTTTATAAAAGCCAACATTTTCACCTCATTTGTTCAGAGACGTGTCCTCATGTCCCTGTCCACTGCCTGACCCTGACCCCCTGACAACTGACCTCTGACCTCTGACCCCTAATCCACCCGCAGCTCCCCGTCCTCTGCTGCGTCTTTAAATATTTATTGATTTTAGCTTAACTCAGTAAAAACAGATAAAACTGGACAGGAAATAGTGACGCTAACAAGTAGTGACGCTAACAAAGAAGTAGTGATGCTAACAGGAAGTAGTGACGCTGAGAGTAGTGACGCTAACAAGTAGTGACGCTAACAAGAAGTAGTGACGCTAACAGGAAGTAGTGACGCTAACAGGAAGTAGTGACGCTAACAGCGCAGTAGAGGGCGCTCATGAGGTGTAGCTTTGGACGACTGCAAACTGTTTAAAATGACGTAGTTATTTCAGAACAAAACTTAAAAGTGACATAAACACAAACTGATTGACATGTTTGTTTTCTTTTTTGGGCAAATATTTTTATATATTTTTGCTTCTAAAATTGTCCCAAATGTATTTTTTTCTTGCGATTACAGCAAACAGAGAAATTATCACTGATGAACCAAACATCTGCACAGAACCATCTCCGCTCACATCCATCGTCCTGTTTCCACGTCTCTCCTCTGTTATATTTCTCCTTTGACTCCAGTCACTTTTCAGAGTTTTTTCAGACTTTTTCAGACTTTTTTCAGACTTTTTCGTTTGGGAGCAGTGTCTGGTCGCGCTGCGGTAAAGGCCAGATTGGCAGATTGCTGTGGTGATGTTTCTGTCTGTGCTGCTTCGTCTCTTTGTCTGAAGCGCTGCGTTCGTGTCTTACCTTCGTGACCGAGACCCTGGTTGCCTGGTGACGGAGCTGGTGGAGATGGCAAACTTTTGTTCATGTGCTGTAGGTGGTGTGAGGATGTGCGGTAGCGGCGGCGGCGGCGGCGGTTTGGCTGTGGCTCCTCCCTCCTCGCCCTGTCCTCCATGTTGTTTCACATATTTTCATCGTGTCTTTATCTTTGCAAATGAACCACTTTTGTTATTTTCTTTCTGTTGTGATGCGTCTTCACTTTTAGAGCAATTTAAAATCCTAAACACAGGGGGCGCCAGTAGCTCAGTTGGTCGAGTGTTTGTCCTCTAATCTGAAGGTTGACGGTTCGATTCCAGCTCCCACAGACGAATGCTGTTATTTTGTCCTTGAGCAAGACTTTTACCGTAAATTTCGGACTTTAGAGCGCACCTGAATATAAGAAGCACCAGCTAAATCTGAAAAGAAAACACATTTTGAACATATTTACACAAAAAGACAGAACATGTTTTAATTTAAGACTTTTTTTTTCAAACTGTGTCTGAAAATCGGGCCGACCGATTAAACAGCACCAACACAGGATGAACATTCCTGCAGGTTTAGAAAATAATACAGCACCAACACGAGCCGTCTGCTTTTATTTCCTCTGAAAGATTTTGTCGTTTTTTTATATTGACTAAGTTCTTCCCGCTGCTGCCTCCAACGTCGCACCATCGGTTCATTAATGCCAAACCTTCGTGCAGTGGCTCTATTTCCTTCTTTTAGATCAAACTTTCGTGCAGTGGCTCTATTTCCTTCTTTTAGATCAAACGTTCATGCAGTGGCTCTATTTCCTTCTTTGACTCATTTCTTAATAATTACTTAAATTAATTATGAGCAAAATGAAAAGTTCAAAATCAAAACTAGTGGATTCTTCAGCGCATAATCTTTCCCCACGTCTGTTTCACTTTTGTTTTTACTGCTAGAGAGCGCCCCCTGGTGGTTATTAGCCAGTAAAAATCCATAAACCGTTGTATAAGCCGCAGGGTTCAAAACGTGGGGGAAAAGGTCGCGGCTTATAGTCCGAAATTTACAGTAACCCACCTGACCTCCTTGACGTAAAGCGCTTTGAGCCTTGAAGGAGGAAAAGTTCGATATAAAAACAGACTTATATGGATCAGAATAATGACGTTACGCTCGTTCATTTTAAAAACACCACGTTGACTCATCGTTCAGTGGAAGTTGAACCATATTCTTGCAGGTCCAGTGTGTGTCATGTGCCGTTTGTCCTTCTCTTTTCTCTTTTCTCTTCGTCCTCAGAGTCGTCCTCCCGCTCTCCAAACGGGACGGTGTGTCAGCGCCGCCCGGAAGCCCCTGTCCCGTCCTGAACTCGCACCTGTCTGTCCACGTTCAATAAATGATCACCTTCCTTCAACAGTTTGTCTGAGTGACCTGACAGTAGGGGGCAGTAGTCCTGGAAAGTGTCACGTGACGCAGCAGCTCAGTGACACGGTTCAGGCGAGGTTCATGTTTGACTCGTGAAACTAATAAAAGAAACATTTAAATCCCTGTTACTCTTCATCTTTTGTGTTTGAGACATTGTTCTACTTTAAGACGAAACTGTAGAATCTATTAAAATAAACCTCCAAAGACGATCTGAGTCTGAACCACTTTCCTTAAGTCAGCGGAGTCCAAACTTTTTCACCGAGGGCCACGTCCTGAAACATATTTGAACCAGTGTCGATACAGAGTCAAACGGCGCCTTTAACACGGGTTTGACAGAGACACTGCACCTTTAATACGACTTGGAAGATTATTTTTAGTTCTGTGTCACAGTGTGATGTGATTCAGGTGATAGAAGAAGAATCTCTTCAGTTTTAATAAAAAATACCTCCTGATCAATGGGGCCAGTTTATGAGGGGGCCAATGAAAATCGGTCTGAGGGCCGGATTTGGCCCCTGGGCCGTAGTTTGGACAGCCCCAATTTAAGCAGCTGGACAAGAGAATGACCAGGGGGACACCGATACCGATACTAGTATTGAATATTTGCACTGGTCCAGGCTGAATCAGTATCGGTTCTGTGATATCGGTTCTGTGATATCCTGGTTGAAGTAATACGATATTTACAGACTGAAGTTGGCCCCGTCTCATAAAGTTTGAACTTTTCTTCATTCAGAGATGTTCAGTCGCAGGAGAGAAACAGTTACATAAAACATTTGGATCCATTTTATAAAAAGTTCACTGTGTTTTTGGGGTAAAATTTGTCCCTACATTGACACGGTTTATATCGAGCAGTAGAGACAGATCGATATATCGTCCTTAAACCTCCAGCACGGATCTGTTTTGTTTCGGTCGATCTGCCGCCTAAAAATCCACAACAAGGTTTAAATAAAAAACTTTAATGAGACGAGACGAGGCACAAAACAAGACGACGACTTTGTGAGAAAAAACGTCTGCAGGGGAAGTTTGTAGGAACGTTAAATCACATAATTTGGGGAAAATAATTCAAATCGGCCAAACATATCAGTGTCTTTTGTTTCTAACTAATCAGGATTTCCCGTCTTGAATTGTCAGATATCGATTCTTAAAGCCAAAGTATCGATACTGAAGCTGAAAAACCTGGATCTGTGGACGAAATCTAGTTAAACCTGGTGATTAGTGATAAGTTTTAGTTCTAATTTACAAGATAATATTTCGTAGATGAACAGAGTAAAACGACAGAATGGATCAGGGTTAAATCAGAATCTAAACCACAAACCGACGTTAAAGCTCCTGTGCAGTGAGACGTTTTGAGTTAAAATGGCCGTGTCCTTTTGACCCTGAGACTCACCTGAGCCTGAAGCGTCGTCAGGTCTGAGGCAGCAGCAGGAGCCGAGCGCGAGGGAAGATTGAGTTTACCCTGCTCTCTCGTTACCCCTCTGTTTGCCTTCCATTCCTCAAAAGTCGGTGTAATATCCATCTGCCGTCTCCGCCGCCGCATCCTCCGTCTCGCGACTTAAAAGACACAACAAAAATGATTATCTTTGCCCAGAGAGATGGGCCCTGACTCCAGTGTAAACTCATTTGGGACGAACACTCGTACATCACGCTCCACTCACCACGAGATCCGAGAGTTTACCACCAACACCACCTCCGCCTCCACCCGTCACCCACAACCAGGCTCCGGTGACAGATGGACGACAGGGGACGATGGACGATGGACGACGGGGGACGACGGGGGACGATGGACGACAGGGGACGATGGACGACGGGGGACGTTGGACAACGGGGGACGACGGGGGACGATGGACGACGGGGGACGATGGACGACGGGGGACGATGGACAACGGGGGACGATGGACAACGGGGGACGATGGACGACGGGGGACGATGGATGACGGGGGACGATGGACGACAGGGGACAACGGACGACGGGGGACGACGGACGACGGGGGACGATGGACGACGGGGGACGATGGATGATGGACAGCGGGGGACGATGGACGACGGGGGACGTTTGTATAAGTTCAGTTATTACATCTGTTATGTTTGTAGATATTTATATACGATAGTTGCTTCAATGATGATTAGGTCAAAAATATTTAATACAGATCAAAAACTGTTAAATGGGAATGGACATAGCTAACCTGCTAACAGGAAGTGATCATGTCGCACTTCCTGCTCCATCGACTCTGGATACAATTCACTTTACATGTAAAAACAGCGCCCCCTGTCTCTGACTCATTTTGGTCTTAAATGTTCAGATTAACCCTCTACATAATCCTAGGACTTTTTTTTTTTTTTTTTTTTTTTTTTGTTATCTTGAGTTTATTTATTATTTTGAGTAATTTTATTCATTTTTTGCTTTTTGTTTTATTTTTTATTTTTTTTGTTATATTGAGTTTATTTTTTTTAAATATTTTTTGTTATTTTGAGTTTTTTTTTGTTGTTGTTGTTTTGAGTTTTTGAGTTTTGTTATTATTATTTTTATTGTTTATTATTATTATTATTATTATTATTATTATTATTATTATTATTTATTATATATTATTATTATTATATTATTATTATCATCATCATCATCATATTTATTTATTTATTTTTTATTTTTTAAACTGTGTCTCTCTCTGTCCTTGTCAGACTCATGTTGGTCTTAAATGTTCGTATTAACCCTCTACATGATCCTGGGGTTTTTATTTCACGTCTGTGTCTGTAAATCAACATATGAACATTAATAACAGACACATCAGGTCCTTCTGTTAGCGTTAGCAACAGGTTTGATTGACAGTGTTACCTCCTCACTCCTGATTGGCTCTTTGGTTGCTATGACACTTGTGGTCTCTACCTGCTCTGGCCTCGATGAGCTTTAAGTCTTTGACACAGACGGGAAAGATAAAAATGAATATTGTTAAAATGCAGGTTTATTTTTGTGATACTGTAATAAAATTGTGCTTATATTTTATCTAATGAACTGAAAACAGGAAACGTGAGAAAAGTCGTGTCTGTGTGGGGCGTTCTGTGTTATTCTCCTGATAAACATGTTGGAAAAACTGCTGAGTTGAGTCAAAGTGTCTAAATAAAAGTTTGCTGTGAGAAAAGGGGAGATGGAGAAGGGACCAGGCACAGACTGAAAGAAAGAAATAATCAGTCACAGAATCGTCATTATCTTTGAGACGTTTCACAGTGAAGTGTCATGGATGTGATTCAGATCTGTGTCTGGCCCCGTGTGGGACATCACCTCTCTGTCATAAACAGAAAAATAAAAATTATATAAAAGGAGCCATGTTATGTAAATGTGTTTCCCTGAGCCACAGGTCCGACTCGTTTCAGATCCATTTAAAATGTCCAAAATCTAAAGGGCCAAGAACCATTTTGTTTTCGATGTTTTTCATTATAATCTGAACAAAATAAACAAATGTCGTGTTTTCTGAAACACGGCTCTGCTTCAGGATCCTGGGCTCCACACGTCTGTCAGTGTCACACACGGCGCCGTTCTCCTGTGGGGCCCCGGGGCCCTCTGTTTAAAAGCACATTTAGCGGCTAATCGCTTTAGCATCGACCTTCTCATATCTGCAGCTTTTGTTTTGGTGAGAACCGAGCTCGTTTTAGCCACAGCTCCTGGATATTTTCATCGTCTCCAGAGGCTCCGTCTGCTCCGAGCCGGGACTGAGCCGGGTCCGTGTGCCGGGTCCGTGTGCCGGGTCCGTGTGCCGGGTCCGTGTGCCGGGTCCGTGTGCCGGGTCTATGTGCCAGTGCTAACCTTTGAAAGTTTTGAAAAGTGCTTATAAACTCATCACTGTGAATAATCAGGATCCAGGAGCATGTTTTTATAACTATTTCTGATACAGCACCTTTAAATCTGCCCCGGACACGCCCCCTGTGACACGCCCCCTGTGACACTGTGACACGCCCTGTGTGACACGCCCCCTGTGACACGCCCCCCTGTGACACGCCCACTGTGACGGACACGCCCCCTTTGACACGCGCACTGTGACGTACACGCCCATCTCCTCTCTCGTCTCCTCTCTCGTCTCCTCTCTCGTCTCCTCTCTCGTCTCTCATCTCCTCTCTCGTCTCCTCTCTGGTCTCCTCTCTCCTCTCCTCTCTCATCTCCTCTCTCGTCTCCTCTCTCATCTCCTCTCTCATCTCTCTCTCTCCTCTCTCGTCTCCTCTCTCGTCTCCTCTCTCTCTCCTCTCTCTCTCTCATCTCCTCTCTCTCTCCTCTCTCGTCTCCTCTCTCGTCTCCTCTCTCGTCTCCTCTCTCTCCTCTCTCTCTCCTCTCTCATCTCCTCTCTCGTCTCCTCTCTGGTCTCCTCTCTCCTCTCCTCTCTCCTCTCTCTCTCTCTCTCGTCTCCTCTCTCATCTCCTCTCTCATCTCCTCTCTCTCTCCTCTCTCGTCTCCTCTCTCTCTCTCTCTCGTCTCCTCTCTCTCTCTCTCTCGTCTCCTCTCTCGTCTCCTCTCTCGTCTCCTCTCTCGTCTCTCTCTCTCTCTCCTCTCTCATCTCCTCTCTCGTCTCTCCTCTCTCGTCTCCTCTCTCGTCTCCTCTCTCGTCTCCTCTCATCTCCTCTCTCGTCTCCTCTCTCGGTCTCCTCTCTCTCTCTCTCCTCTCTGGTCTCCTCTCTCATCTCCTCTCTCATCTCTCTCTCGTCTCTCTCTCCTCTCTCTCGTCTCCTCTCTCGTCTCCTCTCTCGTCTCCTCTCTCTTCTCTCTCTGGTCTCCTCGTCTCCTCTCGTCTCTCCTCTCCTCTCTCGTCTCCTCTCTCATCTCCTCTCTCCTCTCTCTCTCCTCTCTCTCTCTCCTCTCTCTCTCCTCTCTCGTCTCCTCTCTCTCGTCTCTCTCTCTCGTCTCCTCTCTCGTCTCCTCTCTCGTCTCCTCTCTCTCGTCTCCTCTCTCGTCTCCTCTCTCTCTCCTCTCTCGTCTCTCTCTCTCTCTCTCTCCTCTCTCTCCTCTCTCGTCTCCTCGTCTCCTCTCACGTCTCTCTCTCGTCTCCTCTCTCTCTTCTCCTCTCTCGTCTCCTCTCTCGTCTCCTCTCTCGTCTCCTCTCTCGTCTCCTCTCTCGTCTCCTCTCTCTTCTCCTCTCTCGTCTCCTCTCTCGTCTCTTCTCTCCTCTCTCTCTCTCCTCTCCTCTCTCTCGTCTCCTCTCTCTCTCTCTCTCGTCTCTCGTCTCTCTCTCTCTCTCGTCTCCTCTGTCGTCTCCTCTCTCTCTCCTCTCTCTCTCCTCTCGTTTTCTCTCGTAATCGTTGTCGTCTCCTCTCTCGTCTCCTCTCTCGTCTCTTCTCATGTTTAAAAAGTGCTGCTGTGATGACTCAAGCTCGATAGAACTGGTTTAAACTTGTTCTTTCATCGCAGATAAATCTATAAATCGAATATCTTTTTCTTGTAAAGCCGAGTTTGTGCGTTTAACTGTTATTTGTTCAGTCTTTGACCCGGCGCCGTGCTCTTCGGTTCAGACTTTAATATATTCGTTAGCGCTCGTGGCGAAGGAGCATTCAGCGCGTGGCCTGTCACATGACGCAGGGAGGACGCCGCCGAGAGCTTTGTCCTCGTGTCTCTTTATCCCGGGGACATATGCGTCTACATACAGCTCGTATTGAAAAGGCGGCGCGGTGAAGGTTACACGTGTGGCTAACGCGCTGGTACATGCTAGCGCTATAGAAAGTGACTGAGGGTCGTGCAGCGAGACAGTGGGGCCCGTATAGACCTGACACTTCTATAACGAGACGCTTGAATTCACTTTTCTGCAGCATGTTTGAATAACTCCACAGATTAAACACAGCACAGAGTTTGATTCAGACACATTTAAAAATCAAACCGTCACAGGAAACGTGCAGGACGCTCAAAAACCTGACGCCAGCAAAATAATCCGGGTGCGTATTTATTTAGGTCACTCCATGTTTAAATATTGTATGGAGTTACTCAGCGTTAGCTCTGTGGAGGAGCGAGGGGCCTGTCAGCGGAGTTCAGATCAAATATGTGTGAGCACGTTCAAAACAGAAAGAAAAAATATCTTAGCAAATATTTTTAGGTCAGTAACAGAAATATAAATGTTTAATTAGTTTATGGAGATGTGTGGAGGTCGTGGAGCAGGGAGTGTGAAGTGTTTGGTTTATAGAGTTAGTAGTTTTGAAATCATCGTCTCAAGATTTGATTTGACTCATGTGAACTACAGTTTTCTCACAGCTTTTGTGATTGGTCAGATCCACCTGTCATTCACTCAGAGCAAGACAGACGCCGACCAATAGAAGAAGGGGGCGGAGACAAGACAAAGTTTAATTACACAGAAGGAAACAAGCTCAAAAGTAAGATCTGTGTGTTTCAGATAAATCACAACATTCTACAGACCGATGTTTAACACAGACGAGGCCTCAGGTCTCATGTCTCAGAGTTTGTAGAGATTTTAGAGTTTGGTGGAGTTGGTAGAGTTGGTAGAAAGTTTTTCTTAACAGCGAGTCTGTGAACCGGCTCCAGGCTCCACAGATCTGACTTTTAGGGCCTCCTCCTCCTCCTTGTTTCCATGGAAATGTTTCTTTGGCTCTAATGTTCCACAGTGTTTTAAAAGTGACCTGTCTCCATGGAGATGTTCCACAGTATAGTTTTAAATCTCTGTTTCCATCCTGCAGCAGCACTAAATACAGACGTTAAAGTGTCCAAACGTTTTTTTTAAAATCCTGTATAAACCACAATAAAACATTTAGTGTAACTTGAAGCACTTGTGTGTCTGTCGTGCTTCATCTCAGTCTCTTTGGTTTCTCCTCATTAACATAAATCTGTCCTTTTGTCATTTAAAACATATTAAACCTTTTTTCTGTTGATATTTATTATTTACAGCGACAAACTTGATCCTTCCTCCACGTTTAAGTCGAGCCGTGACTCAAACCGACACGAGACGACGCCACGAGCGAAACCGAAGCTCCAGAGATCAGACCGACGGAGAGCGAGGTGCGTTCACGATCCCCCGTAAAACGACACGCCGACTATTAAAGTTATCGCGCCATCTGGAGAGACGCGATTGTGAAAGGTTAAACCGGCGCTGACAGATGGTGCGACCACAACATGGCTGTATTTATTTAAGAATCGTAATGTCCCACTGATCGTCACTTATCTTCTGTCTGTTTGTGGTTTTTACGCTCGGCTAAACCGAGCGCCGCCAACAACCGTCAAAACAGCAGCTCGCTCTGCGTTTCCCAACTTCAAACCCAAGGTCACGCACGAGGGCCCAACGGAAACGGAGACGAATCAGACGGAGGGACAGAGTTATGAATAAAACATGGAAGAATCATGAAAGATTTAAAAATGTCTATACCGAGATTTGAGCCTGGACGTCGTGTCACTTCTAATGTACCGTGAGTTTTGTGACGGGTCAGAGGCTCGTCCTGCGCAGTAAGCACATGTCCCTCAGTGTGGCTTTAACAGATGGGACAAAGAGGACGGACGGAGACGTCACAGCAGAGACACAGACAGAGACAGACAGACAGGGACAGACACAGGACGGACGGAGACGTCACTCCAGAGAGAGACACAGACAGGGACAGACAGAGAGACAGACAGAGACAGACAGAGACAGACAGAGGACGAACGAAGACGTCACACCAGAGACAGAGACACATGTCTGACAGGGACAAAGCTATATATAAATCTCCTGTTCACCCTTTGCGGGTGGTCTCTCTCTCTCTCTCTCTCTCTCTCTCTCTCTCTCTCTCTCTCTCTCTCTCTCTCTCTCTCTCTCTGTCTCTCTGTCTCTCTCTCTCTCTCTCTCTCTGTCTCTCTCTCTGTCTCCCTCTGTGTCTCTCTCTCTCTCTCTCTCTCTGTCTCTCTTCTCTCTCTCTCTCTCTCTCTCTCTCTCTCTCTCTCTCTGTCTCTGTCTCTCTCTCTCTCTCTCTCTGTCTCTCTCTCTGTCTCTCTCTCTCTGTCTCTCTCTCTCTCTCTCTCTCTCTCTCTCTCTCTCTCTCTCTCTCTCTCTCTCTCTCTCTCTCTCTCTCTCTCTCTCTCTTATCCTCTTTTTCCACACTCGGGTCCTCTCCCAGACGCCTGGAGCTTGATGGTTCTTCAGTATCTTTACTGTTCCTTTTCTGGACTGAGATGTCTGATGTTTCTCCTGGGATCTGCTGTAGTCTCTCCTCCAGTTTGGGGGTCACTGCCCCGAGTCCGATGACCACGGGCACCACTGAGGCCTTCACCTTCCAGACCTTCTCCAGCTCTTCTTTGAGCCCCTGGTATTTCTCTAGTTTCTCATGCTCCTTTTTCCTGATGTTCTCTTGGTTCTGTGATGTTCTAACACGACGGCTTTGCTCTGTTGTTCATCCACCTCCACTATGTCCGGTTGGTCCATCTCCATCTGTCAGTCTGTATCTGACTCCCACAGGATCTTGGCTCATTCTCCACGACCTTTGGAGGTGTTTCTTGACCTTTGGAGGTGTTTCTTGACCTGGGGGTTTCAGTCCGTTCTCTGCACAGATGTTTCTGTGGCTCCACTTGGTTATGTGGCTCCATGTTTGTTTTCTGCATCTTACACCTGCAGTTATGAGCTGGATTGTCTCAGGAGCCTCTTTGTCTTGGGTCTTGTCTGGTGGTAGATCTGAGCCTCTGTCGCTCTGGTGCTCAAGGCTCCTGTGCTCCAGGATGAGCCTCTGTCCTTCAGTCCAGCTCTTTCTCAAGTCATTGGAGGATTTCTTGATATCAGACACTTCATGCAGGTCAGGAGCTTTCGGGTCTTAACATCTGCGTCTGTTTCTCCTCCTTTGACCTGCTGTCTCAAGTTGTGTTGCAGTTTCCGCGGTTGTTGGAACACTGAGCTACGAGTTGCTTAGCCGTAAACTTGGACTGCAGGTTTTCTGAATTTACAGTCTGAAATAACTCCGATATGAACCTTTGACTCTTTAAAACTAAACACGAGAGAAGAACTTGTTTCTGACGTGAATAAAACAGATTAAAAACATTCGTCTCATTTGCAGAAAAGTATCTCAGACTCTCAGAAACACTCAGACTCATCACTGATGATTAGAAACGAGAGAATCAGATTAAAAATAGCTCCATGTGCAGCGTTTGGTAAAAGGTCTCGAGTTTTAAGCTCAGAAATATCTCTCGTCTTTGTCAAACTCGTGTCTGACACACGGTGGTTATTTCTGCAGCAGCTCTGATCTTTACTCAGGTCCAGACTCACATCGTGTCACGTTTGGATAAAGACAAACTCGAAGAAAACTCTGAGGATGTGTTTAGTTACAGAATACTGCAGTAAAATGTAGTATGTAAAGTGTCCTGGTGAGTTCTAAATACTCTGAATATTTTTACACCGAGACGCGTTTGAAAAAGAAACTTCAGGATTAAACCAGCTTCATGTTTCACTGTTTGGAGAAGATCAAAGTTTTATCCTGTTCTCTCTGATTCTCTGCAGTTTGAGACTAAATCGTGTTTGATAAAAGCGTTTTCTGAATATCACCGAAGGAAAGAGTAACTGTACCAGATTACAGCTACTCTAAGTGAGTACTCTGAGTAGTATTCTGAGTACACGACTTCAGTTACATCACAGAACGGGCTGGACTTTTATACTTTTATTCTGCCTGTTCTTTTGCTCTGGACTCCACCTCCACAGAGAAGACCCAGGACACGCTGGAGGGACTGTGTCTCTCGGCTGGACTGGGGACGCCTTGGGGTCCCTCTGGAGGAGCTGGAGGAGGTGTCTGGGGTGAGGGAAGTTGCCCGTCTCATCTCAGGAAAGTGTGACCCCCACGAAGCGACAGAAAATGTTCAGCTCGTTCCACTTTTTTAAATGTCTTAATGTGTGACCCTCAGTCTGGTATAAAACACTGGTCCAGTCTCATCCTGCTCGACTCTCGTCCAAACGTCTCTCAGAAAACTTCTGACGCCTTTAACCCGACTGAACCTGACAGAACGATCCGTCTGCGAAACCAGGACAGAAATGACCCCACCCACACCGCAGCGCTGTCAATCAAACCTGTTGCTAACGCTAACAGAAGGACCTGATGTGTCTGTTATTAATGTTCATATGTTGATTTACAGACACAGACGTGAAATAAAAACCCCAGGATCATGTAGAGGGTTAATACAAACATAATACGAGTCAATGGAGCAGGAAGTGCACCATGATCACTTCCTGTTTGTAGCGCGGTGCTAGCAGGTTAGCTCTGTCTGTTTATATGAACAGTCTATGGTCTGGACCTTAGAAAACATTAAGTTTTTATTTCCCTCGTTCAGACTGGACCTGGACACGTTTGTCTCTGAGCTTTATTCTCTGAGGTTTATTCTCTGAGGTTTATTCTCTGAGGTTTATTCTCTCAGGTTTATTCTCTGAGATTTATTCTCTGAGCTTTATTCTCTGAGGTTTATTCTCTGAGGTTTATTCTCTGAGGTTTATTTTCCGAGGTTTATTCTCCGAGGTTTATTCTCTGAGCTTTATTCTCTGAGGTTTATTCTCTGAGCTTTATTCTCTGAGCTTTATTCTCTGAGCTTTATTCTCTGAGGTTTATTCTCTGAGGTTTATTCTCTGAGCTTTATTCTCTGAGGTTTATTCTCTGAGGTTTATTCTCTGAGCTTTATTCTCTCAGGTTTATTCTCTATGGTCTGAGGTTTATTCTCTGAGCTTTATTCTCTGAGGTTTATTCTCTGTGGTTTATTCTCTGAGGTTTCTTCTCTGAGGTTTCTTCTCTGAGGTTTATTCTCTGAGCTTTATTCTCTGAGGTTTATTCTCTGTGGTTTATTCTCTGAGGTTTCTTCTCTGAGGTTTCTTCTCTGAGGTTTGTTCTCTGAGCTTTATTCTCTGAGCTTTATTCTCTGAGCTTTATTCTCTGAGCTTTATTCTCTGAGCTTTATTCTCTGAGGTTTATTCTCTGTGGTTTATTCTCTGAGCTTTATTCTCTGAGCTTTATTCTCTGAGGTTTATTCTCTGAGGTTTATTCTCTGAGGTTTGTTCTCTGAGCTTTATTCTCTGAGCTTTATTCTCTGAGGTTTATTCTCTGAGGTTTATTCTCTGAGGTTTATTCTCTGAGGTTTATTCTCCGAGCTTTATTCTCCGAGGTTTATTCTCTGAGGTTTATTCTCTGAGGATTATTCTCTGAGGTTTATTCTCTGAGCTTTATTCTCTGAGGTTTATTCTCCGAGGTTTATTCTCCGAGGTTTATTCTCCGAGGTTTATTCTCTGAGGTTTATTCTCTGAGGTTTATTCTCTGAGGTTTCTTCTCTCAGGTTTATTCTCTCAGGTTTATTCTCTCAGGTTTATTCTCTGAGCTTTATTCTCTGAGCTTTATTCTCTGAGGTTTATTCTCTGAGGTTTATTCTGTGAGGTTTATTCTCTCAGGTTTATTCTCTGAGCTTTATTCTCTCAGGTTTATTCTCTCAGGTTTATTCTCTCAGGTTTATTCTCTCAGGTTTATTCTCTCAGGTTTATTCTCTGAGGTTTCTTCTCTCAGGTTTATTCTCTGAGGTTTATTCTCTCAGGTTTATTCTCTGAGGTTTCTTCTCTCAGGTTTATTCTCTGAGCTTTATTCTCTGAGGTTTATTCTCTGAGGTTTATTCTCTGAGGTTTATTCTCTGAGCTTTATTCTCTGAGCTTTATTCTCTGAGGTTTATTCTCTGAGGTTTATTCTCTGAGGTTTATTCTCTGAGCTTTATTCTCTCAGGTTTATCCAGACGACAGGAGCCTCGTTGTCCCTCATTCACCTTTGGGCAGGTGTTCATTCTCCTTCATTATAATCAGGGGGTTTAAAGTGAAGAGAAGTGAATAAACAAACGTTGATCCGAGGAGCCGCTTCTATTTACAGTGTATAATTAGTGTGGGTTTGTCTAGACTCTGCCATTAGACGGAGCTTAGCCCTGCGCCGAGTCGCTCACACCTCTGCCCATTTTAATCTGCACAAATCATGAAAAACGCAGCTCGGGCAGATCCCACAGCGCTCCGAGAATAAGAAGTACAAAACAAACACGACGAGTTCTTCTGCAGTGATGCATCGTGGGAAGGGGCCGGGGTCAAGAGCCGCATCTGGAGTAAGACGGATGTGGCTCTCGTCGGTGAGGAGCCGAGCGAAAACACGAACAACGATTCTGATTACGTCAAAATCTGCTTGACTTTAACTCAGGATGGTCCGGGTTTGTGCGGATTCGATTCTCCAAACGGCTCCACCAGGAATCGTGTTTTTACCTGATCGACGCACATTTACCTCATGTTTTTACCACATTCACCTCATGTTTTTACCACATTTACCTCGTGTTTTTACCAAATTTACCTCATGTTTTTACCACATTCACCTCGTGTTTTTACCACATTCACCTCGTGTTTTTACCATATTCACCTCATGTTTTTACCACATTTACCTCATGTTTTTATCACATTTACCTCATGTTTTTACCACATTCACCTCATGTTTTTACCACATTTACCTCGTGTTTTTACCACATTTACCTCGTGTTTTTACCACATTCACCTCGTGTTTTTACCATATTTACCTCGTGTTTTTACCACATTTACCTCATGTTTTTACCACATTTACCTCATGTTTTTACCAAATTTACCTCATGTTTTTACCACACTCACCTCGTGTTTTTACCACATTCACCTCGTGTTTTTACCACATTTACCTTGTGTTTTTACCTGATCTACTCACACATTTACTTCATGTTTTTACCACATTTACCTCATGTTTTTATCACATTCACCTCGTGTTTTTACCACATTTACCTCATGTTTTTACCACATTTACCTCATGTTTTTATCACATTCACCTCGTGTTTTTACCACATTTACCTCATGTTTTTACCACATTTACCTCATGTTTTTATCACATTCACCTCGTGTTTTTACCACATTTACCTCATGTTTTTACCACATTCACCTCTTGTTTTTACCACATTTACCTCATGTTTTTACCACATTTACCTCATGTTTTTATCACATTTACCTCATGTTTTTACCACATTTACCTCATGTTTTTACCACATTCACCTCATGTTTTTACCACATTTACCTCATGTTTTTACCACATTTACCTCATGTTTTTATCACATTTACCTCATGTTTTTACCACATTTACCTCATGTTTTTACCACATTCACCTCGTGTTTTTACCATATTTACCTTGTGTTTTTACCTGATCTACTCACACATTTACTTCATGTTTTTACCACATTCACCTCGTGTTTTTACCACATTTACCTCATGTTTTTATCACATTCACCTCGTGTTTTTACCACATTTACTTCATGTTTTTACCACATTCACCTCGTGTTTTTACCACATTTACCTCATGTTTTTATCACATTCACCTCGTGTTTTACCACATTTACCTCATGTTTTACCACATTTACCTCATGTTTTTACCACATTTACGTCGTGTTTTTACCACATTCACCTCGTGTTTTTACCACATTTACTTCATGTTTTTACCACATTCACCTCGTGTTTTTACCACATTTACCTCATGTTTTTATCACATTCACCTCGTGTTTTTACCACATTTACCTCATGTTTTTACCACATTTACCTCATGTTTTTACCACATTTACGTCGTGTTTTTACCACATTTACCTCATGTTTTTACCACATTTATCCCGTGTTTTTACCACATTTACCTCATGTTTTTACCACATTCACCTCATGTTTTTATCACATTTACCTCATGTTTTTACCACATTTACCTCATGTTTTTACCACATTTACCTCATGTTTTTACCACATTTACCTCATGTTTTTACCACATTCACCTCGTGTTTTTACCACATTCACCTCGTGTTTTTACCACATTCACCTCGTGTTTTTACCACATTTACCTCATGTTTTTACCACATTTACCTCATGTTTTTACCACATTTACCTCATGTTTTTACCACATTTACCTCATGTTTTTACCACATTTACCTCGTGTTTTTACCACATTTATCTCGTGTTTTTACCACATTTACCTCATGTTTTTACCACATTTACCTCATGTTTTTACCACATTTACCTCGTGTTTTTACTGATCATTTTCTCTTGTCACTGTGTATCTTGAGCAGAGAACATCAGGACGTTCACACAGTGGGAGACGTGTCTGGGTCTCTTGTCCCGGGCCCCTGTTTTGTTAAACACATTACAGGGGGGCCCCATGTGAGTTTCCTGCCCCTGAGGCCCCAGAATCTCTGTGCACGGACCTGCTGCTGGGACACAGTAAAAACGATACAAAAGACAAATCTAAACCCGTTTACTTCCTCTCACAGCGTCGTTACACAGTTTTCTCGTTTTAATTGCTGTTTTCTTAAGTGTTCCTCGTTAGCTCAGCCTGATAACTCCCTGCTCTGTTATAAAACTCTGAACAAACGTCTGATTTCACTCTGGCCTCAGGCTTCTCGTCTTTTCAACCAAAAAGTGTGAAAGCTGCGAGACGGTGAGCCCCCGGCGTGGCTCTCCCGACGTGGCTCTCCCGGCGTGGCTCTCGCGGCGTGGCTCTCCCGACGTGGCTCTCCCGGCGTGGCTCTCCCGGCGTGGCTCTCCCGATGTGGCTCCCGGCGTGGCTCTCCCGACGTGGCTCTCCCGATGTGGCTCTCCCGATGTGGCTCTCCCGGCGTGGCTCTCCCGGTGTGGCTCTCCCGATGTGGCTCTCCCGATGTGGCTCTCGCGGCGTGGCTCTCCCGATGGGCGAGCGGCGAGAGTGACTCGCTGAGCAGGGGGAGAGTTCGTTTTTTTAAGTTTTTGGAGTTTTAGATGAAGCACTTTGTTCAGCCGAAGTTGTTCTAAATGTGAAATAAACTTGAGTTAAACTGATTTATCTTGATTTAATCTCCCTGTTACAAGATGAACTCTGAAATTACTGAAATAGTTTGTGGTAATTAGCCTCTTCCATCTTTATTTACTTCAAAAATGTCTCAGATGAGATGAAGAGAGAACCTGAAGAAGAGAAGAGCCGCTGAGGGAGATCGAAACTCAACCGTGGCCTCGGTCTCGTGGTCTTCAGGCCGTCTCCGCTGGTCCCTTCACTAAGTGCAGAAAAATAATTGTGTGTAATTAATTCTACGTCTTCCTCGAAGTCTATCTGCAGCTCGTTACGGCCGAGGAACAATCGATCCATTATGAATGTCTCCCACGGGGGAAACCGACTGTTTACTTTAGTCTGCAGCTCGGCCCGAGGCTCCTCCCCCTCCTCCAGTCAGAACCAACGCTCCCGCTTCACTAAGCCGCCTCCCACAGTGACCACGGAGTATGTGAAGACGAGAACGAGCGACGTCACCACAAAGTCCGGCTCCAGAAGAAGCTCATCGAGGTTCGAGCTGATATCGTGAGGCTTATGTTCTAAAAATAACCTACGATAAGTGAAATTCTATGTTTCTTCACACACTTTATACACTTTCTCACATTAACATTTTCTCACATTTCTCTCTTGTTTAAACACAAAGTTCAAACCTTCGTCGGTGCCTTTGTCGGTGCAGAACGTTTCATCGACATTGTGGGTTTTGTCGGGGAGAAAACTTGCAAACATACAGCACTTCAGAGTCACACTGATCCAACATTTATGTAAATTTGTCTGACACATTCTGTACTGTACAGGAGACACGGAGGAGACTGATGGACAATGGTCTACAGTCCCTCAGCCAATCAGGACGCAGAACACAATGGTCTACAGTCCCTCAGCCAATCAGGACGCAGAACACAATGGTCTACAGTCCCTCAGCCAATCAGGACGCAGAACACAATGGTCTACAGTCCCTCAGCCAATCAGGACGCAGAACACAATGGTCTACAGTCCTTCAGCCAATCAGGACGCAGAACACAATGGTCTGCAGTCCCTCAGCCAATCAGGACGCAAAACACAATGGTCTACAGTCCCTCAGCCAATCAGGACACAGAACACGATGGTCTACAGTCCCTCAGCCAATCAGGACGCAGAACACAATGGTCTACAGTCTCTCAGCCAATCAGGATGCAGAACACAATCCACGTTTATATGCTGTAAAAAATATGCAAAAATGCGCAAAAAAAAAAAATCCATGAAACAGTGAGACTATGAAAAGTGAACCGCGATACAGTGAGGGACAACTGTGTATTATTTCCAACACAAATGTTTGGGCTCTTGGGGGCCCCCTGGTGGCCTTGGGGCCCTGAGCAGCTGCTTAACCTGCTCATGGACCGGCCCTGTCTGGAACTCTACTATGAATTTTAAGTTTTCTATTTCTGACTGAATGGACTTAAACTAAACCGTGTCCACTCCTCCTGTCTCCACAGACCCGGCGCGTGTGGTTCTGCCTCAGAGGTCCAGCGCCATCAGCGGGCTACGGCCAGGGACGACGGAGCGGCTTTTAATGATCCTTGAAGAAGAAGAAGAAGAAGAAGAAGAAGAAGAGCACTATATTTACCATAATCCCGAGCCTGAGGAGGCATCCAGCCCTAATCAGGCGGCGCCGCTCCCTCCGCCTCTGATCCACATCGCCGCCATTATCACGCCATAAAGAAATGGGCTTAAACATGATCGTATCGGCGTGAAGGGCTTAAAGGCTCCGTAATCTGGAACCTCGCCGATTTGTGTTTTATATGAGACACAGGAGCGACAACGTGGGGCTGACGCTGGGACTGTGAGCGCCGCCGAAGACGCTCCAATTAACGGAAGATTAAAAGGTCGTGAAAACAAATGAAAAGCTACAGTCGGAGCACATGCATTTTTAATAGAACGTTATATCGATCTGGTGAAATGCCACTTTGTGTGATTCTGGAACAAGGCGAAAACCTGCACGAGCGTCTCCTGAAAAAACATATCGACCAAAACAGTTTCTGACATTTATATCTGACTGTGGTGTTTTTATTTTCACAGAGCTGCAGGAAACTTCAGTCCAGTTTGTTTTAAGGTTTATGTTTGTGAAGCTGCAAAACAAACACAGCTGTCACTCAATTTATCTGCGTCCTGATTGGCTGAGGGACTGTAGACCACTGTGTTCTGTGTCTTGATTGGTTGAGGAACTGTAGACCATTGTGTTCTGCGTCCTGATTGGCTGAGGGACTGTAGACCATTGTGTTCTGCGTCCTGATTGGCTGAGGGACTGTAGACCATTGTGTTCTGCGTCCTGATTGGCTGAGGGACTGTAGACCATTGTGTTCTGCGTCCTGATTGGCTGAGGGACTGTAGACCATTGTGTTCTGCGTCCTGATTGGCTGAGGGACTGTAGACCATTGTGTTCTGCGTCCTGATTGGCTGAGGGACTGTAGACCATTGTCCATCAGTCTCCTCCGTGTCTCCTGTACAGTACAGACCATGTGTCAGACAAATTCACTGTAAATGTTGGATCAGTGTGACTCTGAAGTGCTGTATGTTTGAAGTGAGTTTGCAAGTTTCCTCCGACACAACCCACAATGTCGATGAAACGTTCTGCACCGACAAAGGCACCGACGAAGGTTTGAACTTTGTGTTTAAACAAGAGAGAAATGTGAGAAAATGTTAATGTGTGAGAAAAGTGTATAAAGTGTGAGGTGAGGGGTTTTACAGACGAGAAAAAAAATAAAGCTGATACTTCACAGATTTCAATTATCGTGGGTTATTTTTAGATCGTAATCTCCACGATAAACCAGGGACCAGTGGTTATATAAATAGCCGTAGCTAACCTGTTAGCCGCCGCCGCGTTCCAAACAGGAAGTGATCAGGTGCACACTTCCTGCTCCATCGACTCTGGCTCCAATTCAGTTTCTTTTGAGTGCGGCACTGATCCTGATCCTCGCTCCTGATTGGCTCTTTAGTTGCTAAGATACTCGTGATCTGATCTGAACCTGTCGTGTTTAAACATTTCCCTTTAGAAGCTCGTTCTTGGAGCTGTTTTTCTGCCTCAACGTGAAACTCCAACACGAGTCTGTTGTGTAACGTGACGCTGAGTTTCATTCACTGCAGCCAAAACATCCGTGATATAAAAAGCACATTTCTGCCGTGACCTCGTTCAAACTGTCAGAAAAGGCTGCTGTACATTCACCTGCTTTGTGTCACTCGATTAGCGCTCGGCTAATGAGCATAATTACACAGCCCTGTAATCACAGGGAACACATGAGCTTTTTACTTCATCAAGATAATGAAGTGCTTCCTGTTCGGTTTCATGCTCCCACTTTCATCTTGTTAACGAGACATGACCCGTCACCAGAGTCCGGCGGGTCACGTCAGGGTCCAGTGGGTCACATCAGGGTCCGGCGGGTCATGTGAGGGTCCAGCGGGTCACATGAGGGTCCAGCGGGTCACATGAGGGTCCAGCGGGTCACATGAGGGTCCAGCGGGTCACATGAGGGTCCAGCGGGTCACGTGAGGGTCCAGCGGGTCACGTGAGGGTCCAGCGGGTCACATCAGGGTCCGGCGGGTCACGTGAGGGTCAGTGGGTCACGTGAGGGTCCAGCGGGTCACGTGAGGGTCCAGCGGGTCACGTGAGGGTCCAGTGGGTCACATCAGGGTCCGGCGGGTCACGTGAGGGTCCAGTGGGTCACGTGAGGGTCCAGCGGGTCACGTGAGGGTCCAGTGGGTCACATGAGGGTCCAGTGGGTCACATGAGGGTCCAGCGGGTCACATGAGGGTCCAGCGGGTCACATCAGGGTCCAGCGGGTCACATGAGGGTCCAGCGGGTCACATGAGGGTCCAGCGGGTCACGTGAGGGTCCAGCGGGTCACGTGAGGGTCCAGCGGGTCACATCAGGGTCCGGGGGTCACGTGAGGGTCCAGTGGGTCACGTGAGGGTCCAGTGGGTCACGTGAGGGTCCAGCGGGTCACGTGAGGGTCCAGTGGGTCACATCAGGGTCCGGCGGGTCACGTGAGGGTCCAGTGGGTCACGTGAGGGTCCAGCGGGTCACGTGAGGGTCCAGTGGGTCACATGAGGGTCCAGTGGGTCACATGAGGGTCCAGCGGGTCACGTGAGGGTCCAGCGGGTCACATGAGGGTCCGGCGGGTCACGTGAGGGTCCGCCGGGTCACGTGAGGGTCCGGCAGGTCACATGACGGCGGGACACGGGACGGTCCTGGGGCTTAAAGGTGCTGTACCACATTTTCACGTGTTTGAGCTAAATGAGTCTCGTACAGCACAGATGTGTTATGTGAGCAGCTCTGTGTCCTCTGTGTGCTGTCTGTGTCTGATTATAAAGCGATTTATTGTGTGATAATCAGGAAGTGTGTGTTAGCATGCAAATGATTAGTTATGTTAGCTTTATAATGGCAGTAAAACTCCTCTCTGGTCACTGAGAGTTGTGAAAAGAGCTTATAATCTCATCTCTGAGAGTCATCAGGGCGTTCAGAGTGTGCACCTGTTCACCTCTGATCACATGACTCAGGTGACACCGACCTGAAGTTCCTCTCTCTGCAGCTGTGGGGCGACGGCGAGTTCACGTCGAGTCCCACAGGGCTGGATGTTGGGCCATATTGGCAGATCAAGTGAATTAATCCCTTCTTTACTCTTAATCCTTTTCCTTATCATAAGATTATGAAAATCCAGCTCCGTCTCTCTCATATTAAATTGCACCATAATATTACTCCTGGCTTATAGAAAAGAGGCTGAAGACAACACGACTTATAGAGTTTGGTCTGATGCAGCGGGACGAGGTCAGACCTGCTCTGGGAGTCTGACACTGGAGTCCAACGCAAATAAAACAAATCAATACAAGTCAATATCTTATTATTAATATTTTTTTTATTATTATTATTATTATTATTATTATTATTATTATTAATATTTATATTATTATATTATTATTATTATTATTATTATTATTATTATTATTATTATTATTATTATTATTTATTATTATTAATATTTATATTATATTTATATTATTATTATTAATTAGACCTGAGCCTGGTCTTAAAACCGCATCTGGAGCCTCGAAAATGGCAAAAATCAAGTAGTAAGTTACACGTCCTGACATGCCAGTGAGTGGTGTCAAAAATTAGAACTCAGTGAGCTCTAAGTGTCACCGAAGACCCCAAGAAAAAATAACGAAAGACGACTCGGTAGCGCCACCTCAAACTTTGATTTTTATGGAGCCAATGGGAACCCGACTCGGAAAAAAGTCAAAGGAAAAATCTGAAACATAAAATAGAACATGTCAGGACCATTTATATAAACAGTCTATGCTAGCAGGTTAGCGATGTCCATTTATATAAACAGTCTATGCTAGCAGGTTAGCTAAGTCCATTTAAATAAACAGTCTATGCTAGCAGGTCTCTGGTTCTAAAGTCAGACGCTCGTCACTTTTAACCTTGTGTCCGGGCGCCGCTCTGTGATTGGCTCGTGCTGTTTGGTGTTTGCACAGTGAGACGAGGAGAGCGAGGAGCGTGAGGAGAGCGAGGAGTGTGAGGAGAGCGAGGAGCATGAGGAGAGCGAGGAGCGTGAGGAGCGGTGGAGGAGTAAAACCCACCGAGCGCCTCGTAAATCAACTCAAGGTCCGGCATGTTCCACCAGGTCGACCGCTGCCGCCATTTTGTTTTCTCCCTGGAGAGTTTGTGACTTTTCCCTGATGATGCTATCGCCAAAGATTTTAATCTCATCAACGAGAGAGGGAGGGAAGAGAGGAGAGAGGGAGGAGAGAAAGAGAGAAAGACAGAAAGAGAGAAGGGACAGAGAGAGAAAGGAAAGGAGAAAGAGGGAGAGAGAGAGAGAAAGTGAGAAAGAGAAACAACAACCAACAGAGAAAAAGACAAGTGTCAAAGAGAAAGACGAGAACCAATGTGTGTGTGTATGTGTGTGTGTGTGTATGTCTGTGAGTGTGTGTGTGATCAGACTCCTCATTCTGGATATATATATATATATATATATATATATATATATATATATATATATATACTATAGTCATTCGTTTGACCAATGTTTTATTTACCATATATATATATATATATATATATACACATATATATATATATATTTGCTATTGATAGTTTATTTTTTTATTTATTCATTTTTTGGTTATTTTGATTTTGATTTTTTTTGTTTGTTTTTTTTGTTATTTGTTTGTTTTTATATTGAGTTTATTATTTTTGTTTTTTTGAGTTTATTTAATAATTTCTTTATTTTATTATTTTGAGATTATTTTTTTGTTATTTTGTGTTTACTGTCTCTCTCTCTGTCCCTGCTACTGTCAGACTCATGTTGGTCTTAAATGTTCGTATTAACCCTCGACATGATCCTGGGGTTTTTATTTCACGTCTGTGTCTGTAAATCAACATATGAACATTAATAACAGACACATCAGGTCCTTCTTTCCCCAACGTCGCTCCTGTTAGCGTTAGCAACAGGTTTGATTGACAGTGTTGCTAAGCGCCCGCTCCCTGTTAAACCTGTGGTGTGGACAGAAGGGGCGTTACCTTCAGCAGCCTCACTCCTGATTGGCTCTTTGGTTGCTATGATACTCACAGTCAGAATTAGCCTCGACGTCACACTTCTTTATACAGACTATGTTCCCTGACATTGAGAAGAAGAAAATCAAGTTCTAAATCTGACAAACTGATTCTTTTTTTTTTATTGTGTGGACGGCTTTAGTCGCTGTAACAGTTCACGAAATGCACAGAAATGTTTTTAATAATTTATTGATTATTATTGTAACATGATGATCAGCACATTTGCCCAAAAAACTCATAATATTTGCGGTTTTTTTGCCTGCTCTGGTCTGGATGAGCTTCATTTGTAGCTGAAGCTGTGGTGGCGTCTGACTCACTTTGTCCACGTCTTTATAAAGTCTGTGGTCCTTTAAAAAACGGCGGCGGCGGCGGCGTACAGACCTTGTGTTCTGAGGACCCGTCAGGACGAGGTCGAGTGCGTAAACCCTCTCAGTCTTAATGCTTTCGTTCGATTAGCGAGACTTGACTTGCGTTTCCAGTCGGTGGTAAATCCTCACTCTATTTCTCACCAGAGACTCACGAGTGTAAAAGCAGGACGATATATAGGTGCTTGTGTAATGACCATAACTATAGTCATTCGTTTGACCAATGTTTTATTTACCAGTCCTCGCTGACTCCGGCCCATTAGGAGGCATCCCGCGCCCATAACTCACGGCTTCTAGTAAAAGTCAGATAGTGCTTACAGCGGAGAAGCTAAAGGGATAAATGGGGCTTGGCTTTGAAGATGTGTATCTCTGAGGCGGGAGGACGCACGGCCGATTAGCTTAAGTTAGCTTAAGAGATAACGGACGAGATCTGACCTAATGATGCGAAACAAAGCTGATCCCGGGTCAGTTTAACAGTATGTACAGTGAGCGAAAAAAATGCAAAACTAAATAAAAAAATCTAAATATTGTGGGTTTTTTGGACAAATTTGCAGATAATCTTTTGTTACAATCATGACGAATAAATTATTAAAAACATTTCTGTGCTTTTCATGAAGTGTTACAGTGACTAAAACCTTTCACATAAAAAAAAAGTTTGTCACATTTACAACTTGATTTACAGGGAACTGTCTGTATAAAGAAGTGTGATGTCGAGGCTAGCGGTTGTAGTGGCTAATTCTGACCGTGAGTATCATAGCAACCAAAGAGCCAATCAGGAGCGAGGCTGCTGAAGGTAACGCCCCTTCCCGCCCACACCACTACCGCTGGTTTAACAGGGAGCGAGCGCTTAGCAACAGTGTCAATCAAACCTGTTGCTAACGCTAACAGGAGCTTGTGGTGTGCAGTCTCTTCGCTCCAGTCTGTTTGCATTGTAGTCTCATCCGATTCTCCTCGTGTTCGTGCTGTTTGTCGCACATTTAATCATCGTTTAAGACTGAAAAACTGAAGTAGTTTGGGCTTAACTAGTAAAACAAAATGATCTTGTTACTTTCTGTCGCACGAGAGACCACCACCAAGGCGTTTACTCTTCCATAAAAAGAAGCTGTACATCTTTTTGTCTGGTGGAAGGTAACGAAGTACTTAAGTAGAATTGTTATGTATCTGTAATAATGTCTGGTGTGGCGGGCCAACACGCACGACTCAGGAGGCAGTTTAACAGTGTTTATTCACAAAGTGGCAAGTATATATATACAAGGTGCAATGCAATTGAGTCTCTTTCTCTGTGGTGAGTATATATACAGTGCAGGAGGGCAGAGTCTCTCTCTCTTGGGTCGGGGAACGAGATGACGAGCAGGGAGTGGTGAGCAGAACGGGATCCAGTGCACGTAGACAGACAAGTGAAGCACAGTACGATACCAGGTGAGGAGCAGGGTCGGGATGAGGCGAAGACAGGCTGACAGGCGAAACCGGAGGCAGGAGTCTGGAGACAAAGATATCCAGCGTGAGTGTGGTACAAAAAAACACCAGGGAGCATAAGTAACAGGAGCTAGGTAGTCACGTTTGGTACACGGACGTTCTGGCCCCGGGTAGCACTCTCCAGCCCTCTTTATCCCCCACGGCAGGTGATGGTAATTAGCCTGATGAGAGGCAGGTGCGCATGGGAGTGGCTGGAGGCTCCGCCCAGCTCCGGAGTCAGCAGGTGCAGGAGGGGGGAGGAGACACAGGAACAGGCAGGAATGACAGATCATGACAGTACCCCCCCCCAAGGGACGGCTTCCAGACGTCCCAAGGAGCCTGATCAACTCGGGAGGGTGGAGGGGGCCTGGAGGAGGGATAAAAGTCCTGGGGACAGGATCTGAAGGTCTAAACAATTCGGGGGGGTGGGGGGGGCCAGGAGGAGGGACAAGAGTCCAGGGAACAGGGTCCAAGGTCAGAGCAGGATGAGGGGCAGGGCGAGGAGCGGGGCGAGGAGCAAAAGAGTCGAGGCAGTCCCTGGACGGAGGGCTGTGTCCAGCGGAGCTGCAAGGGTCCTCGACTTCCAAACGAAGGGTCCCCACGACACAGGAAGGTGGGGTGACTGGTTCTGGAGAGGTGGTAGCCCCTCCCTTTGGCCGAACCGGGCAGACGGCGATAAAATGCCCCTGTTGGCCGCAGTAGAGGCATTCCCCCGCTTGGCGGCGGCGGCGTAGACGTTCCTCGGCCTTCAGGCGTGTACGTCCCAGCTGCCTAGGCTCCTCTGCTTCCAAACGAAGGGTCCCCACGACACAGGAAGGTGGGGTGACTGGTTCTGGAGAGGTTGTAGCCCGTCCCTTTGGCCGAACCGGGCAGACGGCGATAAAATGCCCCTGTTTGCCGCAGTAGAGGCATTCCCCCGCTTGGCGGCGGCGCTGTAGACGTTCCTCGGCCACCAGGCGTACACTTCCCAGCTGCATGGGCTCCTCGACTGGCCACGCGGAGGGGCGCACCTCGGTCCGGGTCGATGAAGGACGTCCCTCTCGCTGGTAGCTCTGCCGACAATCATCAATCCGGTTGACTAGCGAGATCAGGGAATCCAAGTCAGGAGGCGGCGAGGAGGAGCGCATCTCGTGCCCGGCCGGGGAATTTCGTCTCTCTCCGGTGCGTCTGGAGTCTATTGTCTATGCGGTTGGCCAGAGTAATCAGAGAGTTCAGGTCCAGCGGTTCATCCCGGGAAACTAGTTCGTCCCTCAGTTGATTGTTAAGCCCCCGCACGAACACGGCCCGCAAGGCGCTGTCAGTCCAGTCGAGTTCCGCAGCGTTAGTCCAAAAATCAATGGTGTAATCGGCCACAGAACGGGATCCCTGGGTCAGGCTGAGCAGGCGGGATGCGGCGTCCGCCCGATAGTGCGGGTGGTCGAACACCAGTTTAAAAGCAGTCACAAAGTCAGTATAATCCACTGATTCGAGTGCCACGTTGGCGAAGCGCGCCTCGGCCCACTGGAGCGCCCTTGCCCCGGAGCAAACCACAGACATAGCGGATCTTGGCGGCGTCGGACGCAAAAGCGGGCGGGGCACTGTCGAAACATAGAGGTGCACTGAAATAAAAATCCACGGCAGAGGCTGGGCTCTCCAGTATAGGGGTCTGGGTCCGTGCCCATTGGCTCCGGGGGGCACGGCTGAGGCGCGCGGTCCCGACAGCGGCAGCTACAGAGGTGGCGGGCGAGGCGTCGGGCGAGGTGGCGGGCGAGGTGGCGGGCAAGGCGGCGAGCAGCGCGGCCACTTGATTAGTGAGTTGGTTCACCTGCTGAGTGAGAGTCTGGTTGCACTCCAACAGATCCTGGATTGACTGTTCGTGCTGACCGATAATTGATCCGTGGTGTGAGAGGACCTGGAGCAGAGCCGGGTCTGCCCCTGAGTCGGCTTGGTCCATGTTGGCCAGAACGTACTGTGATAATGTCTGGTGGGGCGGGCCAACACGCACGACTCAGGAGGCAGTTTAACAGTGTTTATTCACAAAGTGGCAAGTTTATATATACAAGGTGCAATGCAATTGAGTCTCTTTCTCTGTGGTGAGTATATATACAGTGCAGGAGGGCAGAGTCTCTCTCTCTGGGCCGGGAACGAGACGACGAGCAGGGAGTGGTGAGTAGAACAGGATCCAGTGCACGTAGACAGACAAGTGAAGCACAGTACGATACCAGGTGAGGAGCAGGGTCGGGATGAGGCGAAGACAGGCTGACAGGCGGAACCGGAGGCAGGAGTCTGGAGACAAAGATATCCAGCGTGAGTGTGGTACAAAAAAACACCAGGGAGCATAAGTAACAGGAGCTAGGTAGTCACGTTTGGTACACGGACGTTCTGGCCCCGGGTAGCACTCTCCAGCCCTCTTTATCCCCCACGGCAGGTGATGGTAATAGCCTGATGAGAGGCAGGTGCGCATGGGAGTGGCTGGAGGCTCCGCCCAGCTCCGGAGTCAGCAGGTGCAGGAGGGGGGAGGAGACACAGGAACAGGCAGGAATGACAGATCATGACAGTATCTGTACTTTACTTGAGTTCATTTTACAGTGTGTACTTTTTACTTTTACTTGAGTACATTTGAGAGCAGACCAGGACTCAAAAGTAAAAGTACTTTTCACACGATTTGAGGGGTAATTTTTACCATGTCCTGACTAAGGTTTTCGAGCTTCGACTTTGAGCAAAAACAACAAAAATCAGAAGAAAAATTAAGAAACTGACTCGTTTTGTTACTGTTGAACAAAATACGTTTAATTTTGAATCAATATTTTTACTTTTACACTTTAACAAATGAAGACTTGTGTGAAATACTTTTACTTTTTACGCTTAAAGTACATTTATTAGCCTCTATGTGTACTTTTACTTAAGTAACAAAACTGAGAACCACTGTTGGCTGTAGACGACCTGAGGACGACCCCGTGGAGCCTGTTCAGTCCATGTAGCTTTAGCTTTAGCACGGCTGATGCTAGCCCCACTCCAGTCCCTGTAGAAGTAAAATATCTCGTGTGTATTAATGCAGTACTCCCGCCGTGTCCCTTTGAGCCGGACTCCTCTGTTTTCGGCTCCGATCTGTCAGACATTTTTGCCGTGTTCATCGTCGTCGTGGATCTTTTACAGCAGCACTTTACCATTTCATACAGATTTTTATCTTTTCTATTTTAGCCGGGCCCTGCAATTACACCGACCATTAATGTCTCCTTTTCTCCCGCAGATAAAATGGGCCAGATCAGTGTCAAATGGAGACGAGGACCGAAATAGTCTGACACGCGTGTAATGTAACAGCCTTGAAGTACTGTTCAATATTTATTCAGAGATGTTGTAAAGCGTCGAGCTGAAGAGTAATAATGTTCTTTAGTTAAACGTGGGTTTGCAGCTCCTCCACAGAACACGATATTTAACAAGAGCCACCGAGAGTCTGGGAGTCTGTCAGAGACGATTTACGGCCGTGCCCTCAGACAAACCTCGTTCTTCTGCAAAAATATGGACCTTCAGTTCGCTGGAAAAGACGTGTTTAAAAGCTGCACTGTGGGACTTTTCCAGAGGAGTGTCTCCGTGGAGACGACACTGACAGTGACTCTGGTCGTCTTCAGTCGTAAAAGGCTCTAAACAAACTGATCGTGGGAAAGGTTCATTTTTCTTCAGTTTTAAACTTAGAACAAGAGATTCTTTTAGTCCGAGCGAAGCCTTTGGTCACATTTTCACTTCCTGTAGCCTCCCTCAAAAACACCACATGACGGTGTAGTGTAGTGATGGTGTAACTGAAACTGAAAACACTCTGTTCCACCTTGTGATGTCATCATGTGGTGATACAGGAAGTGCTCCACTGTGTTTTTAAACTCCACACACCTTCATTTATAGAATCATTTGGATCATTTCAGTCCAGATATTGCCACTTATCTCGACTGAACTAAAGGTAAAAGGAGATGTTCACTTGAAAACTACCACTTGATGACATCACGAGGTGGAACAGAGCGTTTGGAGCTTTGGAGATGTTACAGACTCATAAAAAATGAAAGAAAACACGACTCCAGGTCTGTTTTTGAGGAGGAAACAGTGTGAGAACATAGATTAAAGCTGCAGGAGTCATTTTGCGCACAATATAAGACCTTTTAAACATGCTCTGTTCCACCTTGTGATGTCATCAGGTGATAGTTTTCATTAGTGTTGGGGAGTTTTGTTTTTTTTTTCACTTTGAGAGAAAAACTAAAGCCTAAATCTGCAGGTTTAAACATGTGAGAATGAAACAAAACATAGCTCCAGGTCTGAGTGTGAATCGTTCTAACATGATTAACTCTCACATTTGTCCGTTTCGCTCGATATCGGACCTTTATCCATTCTGCTGCTGTCCCCGAGTCAAAGCCTCACACACAAAGTCTACGTCCTGAGCTCGTCCTGATCTGAACAACGCCACGAGCAGAGACGTGTTCACCTGAGACGACTTCGCTGAGCGGCGTCGTCGTGTGGGCAGAAACACTCTCGCAGTTGCCAAAGAAACCAGAGTTTGAAATAAAATAAATATTACCAAAATAAAACTGATTCTGGTGCCGTGAAGAACCAGGGGAAGAGTTTGGATGAAGAGTCCGTTTGAATGGTCTTAAAAACGTCCTCTGAGCGTTTGTGTCGTTTCTTTTACTCCCACATCAAGAATAAAACACTCGAAAAACGTCTGAACTCGAGACGCCAGAAAAACTCTGAGCCAACGTCTAAAAACTGCAGCGACGATACGGTTTTGTCTTTAACGCTGCGACAACCAGATAAATCCTCTGTCCCAGAACATACTCGAGTAATTCAATTTAAATCCATTTTTTTTTTTTTTTGTTGTGCCAAAATCACAGCAGCAGCGTCGACTTTTAGAGCTAAACACAGCGCCCCCTGTCCTCAGACCCTCGTCCTGCAGGAACCACTGTCCCACAGCGCCCCCTGTCCTCAGACCCTCCTCCTCAGGAAAGAGAAACTTTTTAAAAACCCAGTGTAAAAAAAGAAACATGGAGAACCACAGAGAAAGAGAAAACAAGTCCCAAGAACTAAACCAGGACTAAACCAGGACTAAACCAGGTCTAAACCAGGACTAAACCAGGACTAAACCAGGACTAAACCAGGTCTAAACCAGGAATAAACCAGGACTAAACCAGGTTTAAACCAGGACTAAACCAGGACTAAACCAGGACTAAACCAGGTCTAAACCAGGACTAAACCAGGTCTAAACCAGGACTAAACCAGGTCTAAACCAGGACTAAACCATGACTAAACCAGGACTAAACCAGGACTAAACCAGGACTAAACCAGGACTAAACCAGGTCTAAACCAGGACTAAACCAGGACTAAACCAGGTCTAAACCAGGTCTAAACCGGGTCTAAACCGGGACTAAACCGGGACTAAACCAGGACTAAACCGCGACTAAACCGGGTCTAAACCGGGACTAAACCGGGACTAAACCGGGACTAAACCGGGTCTAAACCGGGACTAAACCGGGTCTAAACCGGGACTAAACCGGGACTAAACCGGGACTAAACCGGGTCTAAACCGGGACTAAACCGGGACTAAACCGGGATGAAACCGGGACTAAACCGGGTCTAAACCGGGACTAAACCGGGACTAAACCGGGATGAAACCGGGACTAAACCGGGTCTAAACCAGGACTAAACCGAGTCTAAACCAGGACTAAACCAGGACTAAACCGAGTCTAAACCAGGACTAAACCAGGACTAAACCAGGTCTAAACCAGGACTAAATCAGGTCTAAACCAGGACTAAACCAGGACTAAACCGAGTCTAAACCAGGTCTAAACCAGGACGATGGTGCGATTCCAGCTCCCACAGGTGAACACTGTGGTTGTGTCCTTGGGCAAGACACTTACACCTCTGCCCTGTGTCTGTGTGGTTCATTTATGTAAAACACTTTGAGCCTTAAAGGTGGAAAAGTGCTGAATAAAAATGTGAATATTTATCATTTATCAATAAAAAAATCCCTGTGTAACTGTTTTATTTAATTAAAATATTTGACAAAAAGCGTCACACTTCCACAGATCTGCTCCGTGAGTCACACCCAGAGTCCGCCCAAACTGCCCCTGGGGTGGCGCTACTGAGCTTCTCTCTGTCGCTGTAATAAAAAGAGGAGGAGCCGCGGTTTGAGGTTCGACGTCAGGTCCAGAGAATCGTCCCGAGCGCCGCCGCCGCCCCGTAAACCGCTGTGATGTCGGCTTTAATTAGCGCGGCAGTTTAGCGTTAGCTCGTGGGTTTGTGCGTATGCTAATGTCGCTCTCTGAAGCACTTGTTACTTTGATGTTGTTTTCGTGCGTCGGTTTGATTACTCGCTGAAGCTATTTAAGATCGTGTTTGATAATGCATTTATACAGCATCTGATCGCCGCTAATAGAGACACACGACTAGCTTACCAAACGTTAGCTCAAATCAAAGACATGTTTTATTTAGCTGCACTTTACCTGTCCCTCTGATTAACTCTGGCTCTGGGGAAACTCTTGTACTTTTTAAAGCTTCTATATCCGTCCATCCTCTGATCTGCTCGAACGTCGTTTCCTCGTCTCACACCGACCTGGAGATGTGTTTTTTTGTTTCATTTTCACATGTTTAACACAAACCTGCAGATTTAAGCTGAGAAAACACTCAGGACGTGCTCCACTGTGTTTTTAAACTCCACACACCTCCACTAGGATCATTTCAGACCTGGAAATGTCACTTATCTCGACTGAACTAAAGGTAAAAGCTGAAAACTACCACTTGATGACATCACGAGGTGGAACAGAGCGTTTCGAGCTTTGGAGATGTTACGGACTAATAATAAATGAAACAAAACCCAACTCCAGGTCTGTTTTTCAGGAGGAAACAGTGTGAGAACATGGATTAAACCTGCAGGTGTCAGTTTTGTGTGATACAGGAGCTTTAACCGTGTTTTTACACAATGAAACTTCACTAAAAACCTCCTGAAACTAAATGTGAACGATTCTGTCGTTTTCTACTGTAAAGACTGAAGGGACTGGCCTCCTGGTTTAGTCCTGGTTTAGTCTTGGTTTAGTCCCCAAAAAACCCCAGGATCATGTAGAGGGTTAATCTGAACATTTAAGATGAAAATGAGTCTGACAGCAGCAGGGACAGAGAGAGGGGACAATAAACAAAAAATAAACTAAAAAAAAACCAAAAAAAAACTCTAAATAAACTCTAAATAACAAAAAATACAGCAAAATAACTAAAAAAAAAAAAAAAAAAAAAAAAAAAATCAACTCAAAATAACATACAAAAAACCCCAAAAACTTCAAAATATTAAAAACAAACAAACAAAAAACTCTAAATTAAATCAAAATCAAATCAAAATAACAAAAACTTCAAACTATATTTAAAAAAAAAAAAAAAAAATCTGAAAAAATGTAATAATCTCAAAATCACAAAAAAAACCCCTCAAAATAATAATTAAAAAAACAAACAAACAAAACAAAACTCAAAATAAAAAAAAAATAAAATAAAATTAACTCAAAATAACAAAAAAAAAAAGTCAAAATAATAATTAAAAAAACAAAACAAACCAAAAAACTAAAACAGCAGCAGGTACAGAGAGAGGGGCCACAGTGTCGATGGAGCTGGAAGCGCTCCCATGATCACTTCCTGTTTGGAGCGCTGCAGCGGCGGCGGCGGTGGCGGCGGCGGCGGCGGCGGCGGCGGCGGCAGGTTCGCTCAGACCGTTTACATAAACAGTCCATGAACAGCTCATTAAACGCTGGACTTTGTTCCTTCTCAGCTTCTTTACAGTGTCAACAGTGTTTGAAGCGACACTTTCTTCACAAACCCTCCCCAGATCCAACACGAGCCTCACCACTGAACTGTGATGTGGCCGAGGACAGCGCCCCCTCACTGCCAAACGCCGTCGCACCAAAAGACGAGCAGATGGCGAAGATTCATGACGGGAGCCGTTTTTCAAAGACAGACGTTTTCAAAAGTCCTCACACCTCACACGGAGCTGCAGTACATCCACCGACAGCGAGCCAACTTTGTGTGAGCGCCGCAGACGGGAATCTACTGTCATCAAAGCCTCTGCCTCCCGCTTCTGTCGAGGAAGCCCAGTGGGAAACGGCGAAGGAGCGGCGGCGGCGGCGGCGCTCGTGCTGCTGCTCGGCTCTCACAAAGAAAAATAAACACTTTTCTGGGATTCTCCTTTTATGTAAATCTGTTTGGTTTGAAGCTCTTTGTTGTGGCTAAAAGTGAAAGTGTAATGAAACGAGGCTTTAACATGAAGGGGCGGAGCTTGTAGCGGCGCCGCTGGGGCCTGTTCTTAAACGTGGAGCCTCTGAGGAGACGTCATGTTCCTCTATCGTCGTGTGAACTGTTCCCTCATGAGCCTCTTAAACATGTTCACTGCATTTAAGTCATGATTTAAATACACGAGACGGACGAGTTTAAACCATCATCGAACCATCACCAAACCCATCACCGAACCATCACCGAACCATCACCGAACCCGTCACCGAACCCATCACCGAACCATCACCGAACCATCACCGAACCATCACCGAACCATCACCGAACCCATCACCGAACCATCACCGAACCCGTCACCGAACCCATCACCGATCACCGAACCCATCACCGAACCATCACCGAACCCACCATCACCATCACTGAACCCATCACCGAACCATCACCGAACCCGTCACCGAACCATCACCGACCCATCACCGAACCCATCACCCGAACCCATCACCGAACCCGTCACCGAACCATCACTGAACCCATCACCGAACCATCACCGAACCCGTCACCGAACCATCACCGAACCCATCACCGAACCCATCACCGAACCCATCACCGAACCATCACCGAACCCATCACCGAACCCATCACCGAACCCGTCACCGAACCCATCACCGAACCATCACTGAACCCATCACCGAACCCATCATCGAACCCATCACCGAACCTGTCACCGAACCCATCATCGAAACCCATCACCGAACCATCACCGAACCCGTCACCGAACCCGTCACCGAACACCGTCACCGAACCATCACCGAACCATCACCGAACCCATCACCGAACCCATCACCAAACCATCACCGAACCCATCACTGATCACCGAACCCGTCACCGAACCCGTCACCAAACCGTTTAGCTTGTGGGATATCGGTTTTATCTCCAGCTCAGTCCGATATTGAACTATGGAAAACTGCACAAAACACGACTGTGGCGACGTTTTTAGTTCATTAAAACGGCTCAATCTGAGCCTCATCGTCCATGAGTTTCTCTGGAGTATAAACCGTCGATCGATCTGTCGCTGTGGTTCTGTGAGTTTGGGACATTGATATGAAACAGTTTAAGGAGGTTTAGCCCCGCCCCTTTGCTGTTTTGTGGGCGTGTTCTTTCGTAAATCCACCTGGGGAAGTGTTTTTCTTTTATCAGTGTTTGGCTGATCTGTGTTTGGACCAGTGAATCCAATCAGAATTCAGCCCTAAGCCTCGTCACCTGCCGCTGTCCCTGCTGCTGTAAGCCGCCTATCTGATAATAAGACTCCAGAGCCGGCGAGGGGCGGGGGCTCGGCTCGGGGGTCTGTCCTGGGGGGTCTGTCCTGGGGGGTCCTGGGTTGGGGGTCCTGTGTTTTCCTCCGGCGTGGGGCTCGCTGCAGTCCTTCCTTCCTTCCTTCCTTCTCTCTCTCTCTGTTCTCTCGAGGGAAATCTCTCGGAGCAGCTGTCCTTATCACTGCTCCGTGGACCTGTCCTCGCCGCTCGCTTCACGACGGCGCAGGGGAGGAGGCGGTAATCGGCCCAGACTTCAACAAAATTAAACCGTCCGCTGGCCCACCGCGGCAGAGGCAGAGCAGAGGTGTCCTGCCCCCCGTAATGTGGCTCCAGACTCTGGGTTTAAAGAGAGACGACTGTGAGCAGACCACCCCGAAACATCAGCGAAACATCACTGAAACATCAGAGAAACATCAGCGAAACATCAGCGAAACATCAGCGAAACATCAGCGAAACATCAGCGAAACACCACCGAAACACCACCGAAACATCACCGACACATCACCGACACATCACCGAAACATCACCGAAACATCAGCGAAACATCACTGAAACATCAGCGAAACATCACCGAAACATCAGCGAAACATGAGCGAAACATGAGCAAAACATCACCGAAACATCACCGAAACATCACCGAAACATCAGCGAAACATCAGCGAAACATCACCGAAACATCACCGAAACATCACCGTAACATCACCGACACATCACCGAAACATCACCGACACATCACAGAAACATCATCGAAACATCACTGAAACATCACCGAAATATCACCGAAACATCACCGAAATATCACCGAAATATCACCGAAACATCACCGAAACATCAGCGAAACATGAGCGAAACATGAGCAAAACATCACCGACACACCACCGAAACATCAGCGAAACATCACCGAAACATCACCGTAACATCACCGTAACATCACCGAAACATCACCGAAATATCACCGAAACATCACCGAAACATCACAGAAACATCATCGAAACATCACTGAAACATCACCGAAATATCACCGAAACATCACCGAAATATCACCGAAACATCACCGAAACATCACCGAAACATCAGCGAAACATGAGCGAAACATGAGCAAAACATCACCGACACACCACCGAAACATCAGCGAAACATCATCGAAACATCAC